>CM060909.1:221796282-222396282 GCA_030737875.1 Allium sativum | reverse complement strand
GAAAATTTTCGTTAGTAAGAATAAATTAATAATTAAATTGAAAGAAATTAATTCAGTTGAAACTGAAGTTAAAAGTGAACGAATAATTTTTAACCTAGTTAATAGGGTCTATCTACTACCTTAGCAATTTCGAGGACGAAATTATTTTAAGGGGGAAGAATGTAACGACCCGCATTTTTCAGCGATATAATTAATTTATTTAATTATTTAAATAGTGATTTAGGAAATTAAATGGTCGTTAAATTGAATAATATTAAATATTTAATTAAAATAAATAATATAAAAATATATTTAAATTTCTGAAATAGTCAGAAATAGTGGAATTCACAATATGGTGTGAACTGGATCATCTGTGATATTTAATTCAGTTTAGAATTAAATTAGAATAACGAGTATACTATTTGAACGATAGTTTGAACGTATAATTATATTATAATTAAATTCGAGCACGAAATGACGCTACAGTTCGTAATTTGGCGATTCGAACTTTAAACGAGTATACAGAAGCCGTTTTAAGTCGGATTTCTATGAAACAAGAAACGTGGGGGGGGCTGGTGAAGTATATTTTTCTAGTGGAAGAGGAAAATCAGGATTTCGTCGTGTAGATTTTGATTTATGTCCAAATCAAATTTTAGAAAAATCGCTGTGGAATTCCTTTATAATTTATAACTATTTATTTATATTGAAATTGAATTTTTCAATATAAATCGAATATCGATAAAACTGGGAATTTTGAAATATTGAGTTATATGTCCCAGTGGAGCTGTATGGTATTCCACTGTGAATATATACGATAATATTTAATTATTTTTATTTAATTTAAATGTTTTTAAATATATTTATATATTTAAATGGTTTATTTTGAGCTTTAAAAATAACCACTTTTGCAAACGAACTCAGTTTTCGATGAAACTAATTTTGTTGGATCCGCAATATTAAATTATTGTTAGATTTCAATTTCCGTGATTTTTGGGGTCAGTGTGTGGCCGTACGGGATTTTAAAGTGAAAAATAGTCAATTTTCTAACTTTAAAAATACATTGTATGAGCAAACGGAGTCGGAATTCGATGAAAGTAGTTTCGTTGGGTCCGCAATGTCAAACTGTAGCTGCATGCCCATTTCCGTGATTTTTGGGTATCGTGGGTGATCACAGGAATTTTTAAACAGCGTGTACAAGTAACGATTGATTAAAATAAAATAAAATATCGAATAAAAAAATATTTTTACCATACTATAAATAATCCTAACATCTCTAACCCTAACTCCTCATTTCTCTGATCGCAAAATCCGCCGCCACCAAAAACATGAAAACGTGAGGGATTTCTTACTTTAGAAAATCATAACAAATCAAATAAATTCCTAGAATTCTCAAAACAAACATCTGTGAACTCCTCTTTCGTTTCTCTTCAATCCTATATAGGAATTTGAGGGTTCGACGTTTATTCTGTGTGCTGCGGAAATGGCGGAGTTGGCTAGGGTTAGTGATTTTAGGCGATTCAGGAACCGATTCGAGAAAAGAAGGTTTGATTCAGGGTATTGGTGGAGTTTGGCACCAGTTGTCGATTTTTGATGGAATTTGGCATAAGAAAGTGTCGGACCTGTACTGGTTAATGCGAGGGATGTTCGGAGTCGTAAATCGAGGGTGAGGTGCGAGTTGAGCATAACATGGTGGAGGAGGATGTACTCAAGAAGAGAGAATCATTGGTGGCCTCAGTTTGGAAGATAGTGGAGTGTGATGATAATGGTGGGAGGAAGAACTATGCAGTTTGGCCATTACCAGGTTCGAACTGGAAGTTTAGGAAGAAGAGTACTGTAGCGTCGTGGGTTTTAACAAGGTAGCGGGCCCGAATTTGGTTAATGGGGTAAGGCCCAATAATAAATAGTAATGGTTTAAGTTATTTAAATAATGTAGTAACTTTAAATAATCATATCTCCATCCTACGATATCAGAATTTGACAAAACGAGATCCGTCGGGACCGTATGGACGGTGGCTACACCATGGAACTGGCCGAGAGCGAACTGGAGCTTGTTTGGATTTACGGTGAAATTAAACGCCTGAATCAAATCAATGGCCGATATATCGTTATTTAACGATCACCGTCCAATGTGAGTAACTCTCACTAACTCTGTTCAACTTATATTTTTATAACGTATTTTTAAACAGATAAATATTGGTTGATTTGCTGTGCGTTGGTTGTTTGGTTGAACTGCTAGTTGATTGGTTGAAATCATCAATAGCGATTTATATAAATCGTATCGAAATATTGATTCTGTTTATCAGAATATTTTACCTTCATGTTATTTATGTTGACTGACATCTGTGGATGCAGAGAAACTGGTTAGAGGGACCCAACGGGGTTCCTCAACATTTATTTTACTGCTTTTCATATATTGTGTTATATGATGTGATATGAAACCTGTTATTGATTTTGTATGGTTGAATGATGCCGATAGTTGTTGTATGGTATGTTAAATACCAGAAAGAATACTGGAATGTTAAAAAGAAAATTTTCAATGTTATATTGAAAAGAAATATTTATAAAATCAAAGATTTTAAAAAAAAAGGGAAACTATTTATTTATAAAATAAATAGATTAAAAAGGGGATATTTATTTGTAAATTAAATAGATAGTATTGAAAGAGAATATTTGTAAACTATTTACAAATTGAATTGAAAGGAATATTTATTTGTTAATCAAATAGAATAGAATAAAAAGGGTAAATGCGTGTAAAGTAAAACAAATAAAAAAAAGAATAGTTATATTATCAAAAGAATTATTTATAAAATCAATAGGTTTTATAAATAGAAAATATTTTGTAGAATAAATAGAATTATCAAAAAGGGGATTTATTTTGACTATAAAAGAAAATACTTGAAAAAGTGACAAGAATAGAATAAAAGGAGAATTTTACATTTGAAAGATTTAGACCCGTGCTTTGCACACAAGTTTAACATGCTATAGATTTAAAGCAAAGTTTTTAAATGAAATCTATTCTGATCGATATATTGAGAAGAATAATTTATAAATAATATTTTATAAATAAATAAAATGTTTATCATTGGATAAATAGAATATATAAGTCGGGATTTATATAGAGAAGTAGATGTCGATTTCAACATCGATATTTGAAACTGAATAAACGTAGAGTTAATCAAAGGAGTTAATCGAATTAGAATTTATTAAATATTAGTTATCTAATTAAATTTGATCGAAAATAGTTAATTGAAAAAGAGTCAAATATAGTTATTCGGGATGAGTTGCCATACCGTACGACTGCTAGCGTAATTCGCAGGGCTGCAGATAGCTTACGGCGGTCGGATGTTTCCTGAGGGAATCAGGCGTAACCATTGTGATCGCTGCAATCTAGAGTCAAGCGAATGGTGTTAAATCAAATAGTAGTTAATCGATAGGGGTTAATTAAGGCGAGTTAGTCGAGTTAGAGTTAATCGATCAGAGTTAATCAGTTAGAGTTAACCAGTTAGAGTAAATCAGTTAGAGTTAACCAGTTATGGTTAATCAATTAGAGTAAATCGATTGGAGTTCAATCGAATTAGAGTTATTCAAATAGAACTAATCAAGTTCGAGATAGTCAAGTATTAGTAGATTAAATAGAGTTAGTAAAAAGGAAGTAATCGGATATCGCTTATTCGAAGTAGAGTTATCGAATAGCACTTATTCGAAGTAGAGTAATCGAGTATCGTTTACTCGAGAAGAGTAATCGAATATAGTTCATTAGGAGTGAGTTAAATTGAATATAGTTATTCGAAGAAGAGGATTATCGAATATTAGTTATTCGAACAAGAGGAATCGAATATAGTTTATTCGAAAAAGAAAGTTATCGGATAATGATTATCCGAGAGTGAGTTATACATTGGAATTCGACTATATCGAATTGAGGGAAGTAATGTTTACTTTCCGTTTCAAAATTTAGTTTTACTCATTTGTTAATAAATTAGTTGTTTATCATTTATCCAAATTAAGATATAAAAGCTATATTTAAGTTAATATATTTCGAAAGCATGGAGTTATAACATTATAGTATAATCAAATGATTTTGTAAAGGGAGTGGATTCATAAACAGAATCCGAGAGTTTCGCAAGAAAGTTTCTTGAAGATTTAAAGTTTGAACCTTGTCTATTTCGAGGTTAGAAATGTCGTTCAGTTAAGGTCTGAGAGGTAATTATACCCCAACTTGATTGACTTCGGTTTTAATTAAGAAGGGGATAAGGTTCGATAGTGAAAGTTGGTTAAGTGAATTGAGTTAATGACCGTAATGGTTAAGAGTTGGCATAACGATGTTTAATTTAAACATCTGTTTAAATCCATTAAAGGAGAATTGGAAATGTTTCCAAATAAGGATCAGAAATGTTTTTCTAATATAGGAAATAAGGAATGGAAGTAAATATGGTGATGTTTTCGAAATGATTTATAAAGTATATTTTCTAAAATTTAGAAAAATAGAATTTACGAATATATAGGAATGGGAAATGGCTAAATTAAAGATGATTTGATCTAAAAAGAAATAAACATTGAATGATGATCGGTCGATAGAATTTCCATCTGGAAATAATATCATTGTTTGCACACCTGTTTTTCTTTGATAGTTAAATCACCGACTATTGAAGTTTCTGACCATTTTTACGTCGTCAATACGGAGAGACCGGGATCAGATTCATTATCTGAAAACCACTTTGTATCGACGTTAGCATTGCGATCAAATGTCATGAAGATAATTGAAGACGGAGTTATGCAAGGGCTATCCTGCTTACAGAATAGTGCCTTCGGTTTGTTCAATCCCAGGACAAACGTGGATGGACAAATGTCTGACAGAGTATATCTAACGGATCGCGTAAGTTGATCTCTTCAAACGTACTTACGTTTGGTGGCGGAGGAATTCGTTTCTCTTAGCTTTATACCCGTGGTATTTTTGGGGAAATCAATTTGTGATTTGACGGGTATGACAATATGGCATTCAAAGTGAATGGTGGTCAAGTGTTTCAAAAGATACGTATGACCTCAAGCCTCATCAACCGGGAAATGACAGAAATCGGGCAGGCAACATGGCTATGTAGTTCGATCCCATTAGGGTGTATATCACCTGTCTAGAGAAAATCCATTTCATTCTATTGTCTATTTCGATGCTGTCCCTTTTCGGGAAGACGGTGGGTAGCTCCCAACCGTTGGTGATATACATTCGATACACTCAAGCGAAATGAGTGGTCGGTCATGTGAGGGCCGGGTTGCAAGATGTTCTTGTTGAACCCAGTGTATTTGCCTCTGGAGATACACTATCGGCCGGTGGTCCCATACCTTGTCATAGTTGGAATCCATTTTCCAATAAGAGCCTGCGGTTTTTTTTGTATACTATATATGTGGAACGTGAGATGCAAGCGTTCTGCTAGATTCTAATTACTTGTGATTAGACATTATCATAATATCAGAAAGGTATTGATTGCCAAACTGCTTTGGGTTATCGTAAGGTAAAAAACGTCCGTGTTTATGAGTGGATCGGTCTTACGATTATCTTTTCTTTTGGAAAGGATTTTGAAAAGTTAAACCGATGATTTGAGTTTACTCACACCAGTCCCATGACTGACCTAGAGTTTATTTTGTTTTGTTTTCCCTAAACTCTTGGGTGCCCAAATTTATACGGGCAGTCAAGTAGTTCAGGTCTGTACCGATATACTCGGAGGAGCTTGAAGCAGGAGGCTTCAGGATCTTATAGCTATTGTTATTTCCGCTGGGTGTAAGTGTTGTACTCTGATAGTGTTATTGTATATATATACAGTTTTATTGCAAAGTTATGTTATATGTTATATTTTATTTGTTCCGCTGTGAGATTCGTATTACTCTGATTCTGTTCTGTGGTAATCTTCTTCTTCTTCTATTCTAATTTTCTATCTTATCTATCCTCACCATCTAACTTCTTTCTATAAATTATCAGGTATTTTCGATGTTAGAATAGTCAACATGGCAGTTATGTGTTGATTTTCGGAGTCGAAAATCCGTGGTTGTTACACAAATATTCTAGTTCAAATATTTCTTTTCAAATATTCTATTTCAAATATTCTATTTCAAATATTCTATTTCAAAACTGGAATGAGGCCCAATCAATTACCATATAATGTTAGTTATATGGATTCCATACAACACATGTATATAATAGCAACGATAAATAATCAACCATCATCCAAAGTGTACCACCCAACTGCATAAGCATGAAATATAAATAATTAACGCTCACACAGTCTGTCGACCAATCGATCGACATACAACTAAATAATTGGTATTAATGTACGCCAAATATCATCCCTATACCCGTGTGGGGTTTCAAACAATCAAACATAGATTTTATTTGTGCAGCTGGGCGATGTGTAAAATTTATCGTCCCAATCAAGGTCCTTCAAATAGGTGTACATAAACAAACCGTCTGGTTTGTAAATGAATATTTATTTATTCACATTCACATTAAAAATTATATTTTTAATGATAAAATATTTTTAACTATATAAATGTTTTATTTTATTTCACATCACACAATCAGTTCAATCAAATTTATCAACCAAACAAATAAATCAATCATCAAACAATTAACTAAACAAACAAGCCATCCATGGTCTGTGGACGACGGGTGTCGGGTGCTACTAAACACCGTCTGCATCCTAGTATACATTTTAACTAGAAATAAAATTAAAAGTGAGGAGTTCTCACCGAGGGTTCCACTCCTTCATTCTTTGCTTCTGAACGGTTTGGATTCTATTTCGCTTCCGGTCAGCTCCATCGCCATCTATTTCACTCTGTTCATAATAAAAATCACATTTTTATTCTTGTAATGTTCATACAAAAATCACATTTTTATTCTTCTCCTTATATAAAAATCATATTTTTATTATCTACATTATATAAAAATCATATTTTTCTTTGATTAAATATCTAATCTTTCCTTGTTTAAAAAAAGCAAGGAAACTTACTGTTCGTTCAAAAGGGGAGGGGTGTTGGTTCACTCGAGGGGGAGGCACGGTCGTGGAGGCGGATCTCATCAGGGGGAGGGGGGGTCAGGTGCTCGCACGCTTGGCGGGTTTGGGTGAGATTGTGCTAGGGCTCGGTTCCGTGGGGAAGAGGGGAGAAGAAGGGGATGTCGGGGGGGACGGGTGAGGTCGGTGCGTCACTAGGGGGGCGACGGTGGGCTCTGGGTGAATGGCGGAGGCTGGCGATGGCGTGACGGGGTAGGCGGCGGGTTTTCCTAGATCCGCTTTTTTATTATTATTTACTTTTCTGAAATGAATTTCAACGGGGGGGGGGGGGGGGGAGGGTTTGACTGGGTAATAGGAGATGAGGGAAAAGGAGGGGCCAAAGGTTTATATAATTAATTTATTTAATTTAATTCTCAATAAAAAGTTGACTTTTTGTTCGAACTCGAAATCCAACCCAACGACTGTCGTCCCTAGCTTTTTATCCCCATTCCGAACATAATGGAATATGTTACATTATCCAATTTGACCGTTTAGATCAGTTTCCGTTGAAATTAAATTATAAATCTATATATATTCAGTTCAAATGCACATTTCAATTTATCAGGGCCACATACAGTCTCTAAAAATTCCCGAAAAATATTTTCTAGCTTCGCACTGACGATACGGTCCTAACAAAACTAATTCCGTCTAATTCTGAGACCGTTTGAAAAATAGCCATTTTCCAGTCGATTTAAAATCAACTAAAACTGGTCAAACACGTTTTCCTTTGCCACACTTACATATTGATTCGAAAAATTATGAAATTTGGAATCTAGCAATAACCTGACATCACGGATCCAAAAAACGTGGTTTCGTCGAAATCCGAGGTCGTTTGCAAAATTCCCATTTTTAAGGGCCAGAATTCCATAGCGATTATCCTGAAAATTCATTTGGCCATATCTTTTTATCCCCGCTATGAAATTTCAATTTTTCTGGTTCGTTGGAAAGATATTCTCAATTAGATTCAAATATTTTTGGTTTCACTAAAATCCGGTTTATTTTTCACTCAGTACATTCATTTGAAATTTGAAATCGAATTATCGAACTACCGCGCCATTTTCAATTCCTTTTATAATTATAAATAAATATTTATATTCTAACGACGATCTATATAAATATATACGTTTGAATTATATTCAAAATGAATTTCTCGTTGATATTATTTAAAATAATCCATTTTAAATATTCAAAATTCACTAAAATTGCCAAAATAAAAATTTTATATTGGCTCGGATTTCCGGGTTATTACAATCTCCCCCACTTAAAACTTTTCGTCCCCGAAAAGGAACGAAGCCGATAGTTGTTTAAATAATCAACTCAACTTCCATTATTTTCGTTACGGCTTAAGTTCTTCAACTTTTCAGTTTCTAAGAACTTTTCAAATTTTTCAAAAATTTGGCTAACTCCCTAAATTTTCGAAATTTTTTGCCATAACCTCCCCTGCGCCGGGGACTTCGGGATATTTCATATACCTCCCATGGCCTTCTTCAATAAAAAAGAAAAAGACCAAGCGGCTCATAAAATCATCATCACCCAAACAAAACAGTAAATTATGGTAAACATGTACCTATTTGTCGGGCAAACAATTTTATTCTTCTGCTCTAGCCTCCTTGCAATGACCTGTTCAATGTAAGCACATGTATATGCAAGCAAATGCGACCAATTTTCAATACAATTCAGTATTTGATTCAATTTGGTTATAGGTTCAACCTTTAATTCATCAAACAATAATCAAACAACACAATCAACAATCAATTAGTGAATTATCATTTCAAATTCATAACTTTGATATAGAGTCAAAGATCACATTTTTGGTGCCAAATCACAACAATAACCCCTATATAATTTTGGTTCTCATACCAGTCTAATGGAAATATATAGATATCTCACCTTCGAAACACGAATATAAATACTGATGATGTCCGGACATCACCTGAATTATCCCCGAGCGACTAGAGTGCGAATCTATATCTATCCAGTATATTAAAACTTCGAATGCACGCAGATCAGACGTGTATGCAAAATCTTTATATACTGGATTGTCCAAATCAATATAAATAAATAATCAAATACGAATAATTGATTTAAATTTTCAAAACAAAATTTGTTTTCATTTTAAAAATATACCCTTCACACTCGTTCTAGGATACTACTGATCCCATCTCAAACGAGTCATTCCTATTGGATATTACTAATCCAATTTTCGATGAATTCTTTCGTATGGTTCTAATGTGTCTTGTTCCCTGAGCTTTGTAAACCAAAGCTATGATACCAAATGAAGCGACACGAACTTCCCCGATCTCCGAAGAGAAGAGAAAGAACGAATTACTGTGAGGACAAGACAAATCAGAACGCAGACAGAAGAACATTTCATTGTTAATTACAACAATTCCATCAGATTATAAGAATATACAGTGTATAAATGAATATTATACATTACAAAATATCAGAGATTACAGTACATTACATAGCAGCGGAAAATAATACAAAATACAACTGAAGAAGATACACGGATACAAAGCTTTCCGGATATTGTTCCAGCTGTACATCAGGATCCTGTGAATATAAATCTGCAAAACCAAAACTACTAGCTGCCCGTGCCAAAATAAGGGCACCTAGAGTTTAGGTTAAAACAATAAACTACGGGTCAGTCATGGGACTGGTGTGAGAAGTAAAACAGTTATTATTCTTTATTTTAAATTTCGATTCAAGGGACCATGCCGTATAACACGGAACGGGTTTCCTCCCAATAATACCAGTGCATAAAACAAACAGCGCAATGTTAAATAAAGAAAAATGAAGCTATTATAAGACCTAGGTCCCATCACACAATGCAACGCAAGCCGGAGGATAGGGTTTTTACCTTATAATAGCCAAGAATGCTTGGTACGTTTAAAACAAATCATTTGATACTATTATAAGTGCATAGTGTATAAAACAACTTCAAATCATAAGTATCAATCATAGACGGCATAAGCGCCCCATCCCACTATGTCGCCATATATAGGATTACAACTAAAATCGAAACGTCTTGTATTGGAAGTTGGATTTCCACCTATGAACCGAGGCCAGGGATCGTCCTCAACCGATTAGAGACTCTCTAGTCCGAGCCTCCGGAACATCCGCAACTGCCCCTTGGAGCCACAGGGCCGGTCCACCGATGTGGATTATAGTGCCTAAACAATACGTCTCCCCGCCCTATGGGGCGTAAATGAGCCAACGAATGACTCCATCGGCTTCACATAGTCACCGATATATCCGAGGCGCCTCGCAAACCAACAACCACATAAGTCAAACTCGTCAGGGCGTGTAAAACCACTGACGCCACTTCTAACTAGAAAGAGACGCATGTCCTCCCTGAGGTCCTCTCCCGTTTCTGGTTCACAACCGGGGTGTGAGGCTCGCGAATCAACGCTACAAAAAGCTATGCCACACAGGCCGTGATTTGATCATCAAACACAAGACTTTGCTTTTCAATAGAAGCCTTGATCATTTGCCACTTAGGCATGCCACACAGGCAATTCACTCCATGCATTTGATATCCATCAATATATAACCCCTGTGCTCGTACGTCTCAGAGAAGGGCGTTAAGCAAGAGAATAAATTCTCCGCCGCCAAACAGATATATATTTAATAGAAATCAATCGCACAGACTGAAATCCAATGTCAGACACACAGTCCATTTAAAAGTTCGTTCTGGGTCTGAACGAAACCGGAGGCACCTAGTACCCCGCATATCCATCGATCTCCAAGTACGTCTGGACGATCACCAACTGTTTCCATCTTCTTGGGTGTACATCCCAATCAAGATCATCAGTAACCACCCAAATGACGTGAAGACCTCCGGTCTTCGACCACCGTCTTCACCTTCGACTTATCGTCGTATTAGTTATTCAGAATGGGATAAACCCGGTCTTTCCGAATAACTCGCGTATATAATTAACAAGTGTTACACAAACTCAACATACGCCTCATTCCAATTCAGAATATTCTTTTATTCCAATATCCTTATACTTTGGGAACGGTTCCCATAAATTTTATCAAAGATAAATTCTTTAAATATCCTTATTTAAATATCATTTCAAACTAGTCGGGATTAGCGAACCACACCGAAGTAATCATTTATTTTATTTCCCAATCCCAACCTATTCATCCCATGAAGTAAAACTGGTCAAACTTCATATCTAACACCACGGTGTTATCGGTAAATTCAATAACCATTTCCCATTCAAATCTAATTAAAGATTTAACTATCGCCTGGAGCAAAACTGGTGATACTCCATTCTCTATCATTTCAATCTAATTAAAGATTCATTAAAACTCCACTTAGTTTTAATCGTCACAGAAATCAATATCCTGTCTTTAACTGGGTTAAAGAACCAATGTCATTTAAAACACGGCCCACAATAAACCCAAAATCACATTCATTAATTATCGAGTTAAAGAACAAGTGTTATTTAAAACACTGTTCACGATAAACCCAAAAATCAATACCAGTTCAATTCCAATTAAATATTATTTAATTGGTACACTTCATTAAATCTAAATAAAAAGATTTAATCTTTTTTCTCAATTGGGCTTAAGAATAGTGTTAATGAAAACATCATTCACGACAAACCCAAATCACATTTGATATTAAATACAAGGCTCTGAACAGAAGATATACCGGCATATATTCAATATCAAATTCTACGACCAACCAATATCGTATTGGAAATAACGATATTAATATATCTTCCAAATTCCCATAACAATATCTGTAACATCACGAAATCCAACATCGAAATATTCCGAAGACAATTTCGATTCAAATCCCTTCCAATTCAATCATTGGAAATCCTGGTTATTTTCAAAACCATTTCAAATCCACTTTATTTATTTTAAAAATAAATAGAATTATAGTTCTAGTTCAAAACTAGTTCATTTTGATAAAAATCTATTTTTATCTTTTCAAATATGGAGTTTTTCATCCCAATTCTTCACAAATCATTTCTTATGATTTTACACAAATTATTACTATTTTTAATAATTTTATCAAGGCCCGTACAGTCGATTTCCATCAACGGCCATCGAACTGCACTTACAGCGACCTTTTTCAAATTTGATTTGGACATAATTCCAAATCCAACCGTTAGATTTCAAATTTCTAATATTCGTTAGAAAGCTCTTTTCGATACGAACCCAACGGTTCCGGTTTTAGGAGAACCCGACGGTCGGATATCCCGCAATGTCCATTCGAAGTCAATGGTCGAAATTCACGAACAGCTGCAGTGCGGCGCGTTCTATTTAGGCCATTATTTATAATATATATATTATATATTTTATCGATTTCCTTTTTAAAACGTATATCATAAATCGTTTTAAATTCGTTTTCGAAACGATTTCAACTTCATTTCAAATTCAAATCAAAGTTGAATTTTTTTCATATAAATTCGTTTTAAAGTCCTTTCAAATTGATTTCAATTCAAATCGATTTTTAATTCAATTTCAGTTCGTTTTCAATTCAATTTGAATTTTAAATTAATTCAATTTCAATTCGAATTCATTTCTATTCAATTTCAATTTGAATTCATTTCTGTTCAATTTCAATTCGAATTCATTTCTATTCAATTCGAATTCATTTCTATTCAATTTCAATTCGAATTTCAAATCGTTTCAAAATATCAGAATTTGAAATCACTTCCTTTTCTATATTCATTATAAAAATGAATAAAATCGATATAAATATCGTTCACGTCAAAATGGCGTCAATCTAATCAACACGGCTTCATATATTTCTATTTTAAAATATTCTAGTTCAAATATTTCTTTTCAAATATTTCTATTTCAAATATTCTATTTCAAATATTCTATTTCAAAACTGGAATGAGGCCCAATCAATTACCATATAATGTTAGTTATATGGATTCCATACAACACATGTATATAATAGCAACGATAAATAATCAACCATCATCCAAAGTGCACCACCCAACTGCATAAGCATCAAATATAAATAATTAACGCTCACACAGTTTGTCGACCAATCGATCGACATACAACTAAATAATTGGGATTAGTGTACGCCAAATATCATCCCAATACCCGTGTGGGGTTTCAAACAATCAAACATAGATTTTATTTGTGCAGTTGGGCGATGTGTAAAATTTATCGTCCCAATCAAGGTCCTTCAAATAGGTGTACATAAAAAAACCGTCCGGTTTGTAAATGAATATTTATTTATTCACATTCACGTTAAAAAAATATTTTTAATGATAAAATATTTTTAACTATATAAATGTTTTATTTTATTTCACATCACACAATCAGTTCAATCAAATTTATCAACCAAACAAATAAATCAATCATCAAACAATTAACTAAACAAACAAGCCGTCCATGGTCTGTGGACGACGGGTGTCGGGTGCTACTAAACACCGTCTGCATCCTAGTATATATTTTAACTAGAAATAAAATTAAAAGTGAGGAGTTCTCACCGAGGGTTCCACTCATCCATTCTTTGCTTCTGAACGGTTTGGATTCTGTTTCGCTTCCGGTCTGCTCCATCGCAATCTATTTCACTCTGTTGATTTGGGTGTTTAGATTTGTGGAGGCCATTGAATATTTTAATTTAGAGTTTATACAGAGAAGAGAAATGAAAATGAAGAAGAAAAGTCAAAGCATAAGGTTTAAATAATTAAAATAACTATAAGAGAAGTCGAATATATATATATATACACACACACATATGCAAGTTTTATATATAGGAAATATTAATGAAGACTGTACAGTTTAAAGATATTGAGATTCAGAGTTCGGAGATATTTCAAGACTCATGAGTATTCTAGATTTCAAGAATTCAAGACTAATATAGTTATAGAGTCTAGATTATGTAAGACAGTAAATAGCACTCTAGGTTCTAATTTCAAATTCGTTTTTCAAACTCTATCTTCAACCCTCTCTATTCTATTTTCTATTTTTTTCCTTCTTACTAATTTTGTTTTCAAACTCAAGGTTTATAAGTTTTATATATATTTTTACATTTTATATTTATATAGTTTTAAACTTTATAATTTTATAAATATGTTTATATAGTTTATATTTATGTTTTCATATGATTTCCCACTTTATAATATTAATTTATAACACTATATTTTAATTCAAGAATTTCCAGAATTATATTAAAACACTTTGAAAAACGTTCAAAAATCAAAATTCTACTAGGTATATGTCGACATAAAGAAAGCACCAGGCCGACATATAATTGTCATTTTTTCAATTTTGAAATGAAGTGTTTTTTCACTATTTGTGTCATTTCTGGAGCTTTGCAACCTTTCACATACTATAAAAAGGGCTTGATTTCAAATTTTTAATCACTCCTTTTCCACTTTCACTCTCTTTCACCATTATTTTTCATCATTTTTATGATTCCTATACCTATACTCTGCCTAATTCAATTCTGTTTTCACTAATCTTCTTCTCTCTACACTCTCTACTCATTACTCTCTGAACCAAGTGCTATTGAAGAGTTAAAGAGTTGTTTATAATTATTTGGGAAAGTGTTTGGGAATTGGTGTTTTCCTTGTAGCCGTGAAATCAAGGAACGGAGTCGGTGTTTTCCTTATTGCCGTGAATCATGGAACGTGAGCGTTGTTAACCTTGTAGCCATGAAATCAAGGGGTGTACTTGACTATTGATATAGTAATAAAACTCTGCGCAATCCAGCGTTGTGCAGGACTAGACGTAGGAGCAATCCAAACCAGTATAAAATCCGGTGTGTTCTTTCCTTTTCCGCAATTTTGTTTCTGTTTATTTTGTATCTATATATGATTTTGTGTCTATGATTGTTTCTGTGGTGTTTGATTCATATAGTTTATCACATAAGATTTAGATTTTGTTTAAATTCTCCAAAACACTATTCACCCCCCTCCAGTTTTTGTTTTGCATTAAAGATCCTTTCCGCAATCCTTAATAATTGGTATCAGAGCTTTATCTCTTCAATAGCACTTGATTCAAAGAGTAATCCACTACAACAAAATGACCCTATTACAACGGTGAAACAATGTCGTAATATACATTTTACAACGGTGGGCTAACCATCGTGTACTAAGAAGTTGTAACCGACTAAAATCTTTTAGAACTTTTTTGCACCGTTGCAACACCGTTGTAATATGTATATTTTACAACTTTTTTACACCAATGTAATAAACTTTAATACAACAGTTATGCACTATAGTAATAATATATACTACAACTGTTATGCATCGTTGTGATTGACATTTGGGTTTTAAAAAAAATAGACATCTTTTGCAACTGAAAAGAACAATACACTAAACATAGCAATACTCCACAAGCAAATCAGATATTACAGTTATTTTCAAACTAATTTATTAAAATACACAAATATTCAGTATTACAAATAAGTTTAAGACAACATTTTGTGCATTATAAACAATAAGTATCAGATATTACAGAGCTTGATGCAGTCTGAACTCCAAAGACATAGAAGCCTTGCTACATGGTCACCACTGAAGCTCGGTCCGCCAGTAAAATGTACCCAGTCATTCGTCAGACTCATGACGCAAGCTTAAACTTTGGCGTTGAATGCTTTTTTCTTAGATCCGGACTGTCATCGAAACGACAACATGTAGTCACCAGTTTTGCATCGCTGTATCTAGATGCAGCCACATACCAATTAAAGCCTTTGAGCACACCGCTTATTCTCAACTTGTTTGAAAATAATGAATCATTTGATGTGGTTGTAGTAGTGCTAAAGGAGTGCAATATAAAACAATGAAAAAAGGTGAGCTATTGATCATAAATTGCAACAAAACCATACCAGATGTCAACCGAAGCCATTGACAAGATCACTGCACATAAAACATATTAAATCACAATCTGGACGGTCCTTTATCCCAATTAAAAATACGATAATACCAACTATAATGCCATACGTATATTTAACCCTATTGTGCACATGCACGTACATATACACATAGCTTAGAAATTGATTCTACCATAATACTGCAAGGTCTAAAAATAGCACGCATGTGATTAATTCTGCTTTTACTTTCAAACAAGTTGAGATGGAACTGGAATTCAAAACCATACCAATAGCACTCGTACAGCCACAAACCAATTGCAGGTTGTCTCAAATTACAACGACATTCGAAAAAAGTGAAGAAGAAATTGATCGAGCATCTCAGCTACATCAACAAGGCTCACCGCTCATGGTTTATCCTGGAACGGGTTCGACTTACAAGTGTAATAATACTCTTTTATAACCGCTGCAATGATGCCGATCTCCATCAAACAACAAGTGTCCAAATCGATACTACAAGTTGGAGAAATAATAAACTGCACTTTTAAAAAAAATGTGTCAAAAGGTCAATACCTGCTGCATGTGGAAGTTGTTTGAGATGATTAGATCTCGGGGCTGAGGATAGATCAAACGCCGACAAGCTTGAGGAAGTTCAAGTTACGATCTGGAATGCCTGCGCTGGACTTCTAGTTGAGGCTCACGTTCACTACTGTCTTCATATGCGCCATCATCAAGCAATCCGATCTCATTCCAAAACCTTCATCGGCATCTTCATCAGCCTCGTTGATAAACACCAAAAGCATCGCAAGCCGGCTCAGATCTGAAGGACGAAGTGCTCGCAGCGAACTTCGATTTGAAGTAGATACGCTTCGATTCGAAGTAGATCCACTTTGATCCAGATCTGCGTTAATTGGAAAGCGATTTAAGATTTAGAAAGGAGGTTATCAAATACAAAAGGGGATATCTATTTTGTTTAGATTTGTCCAGATGATTTTAATTTAGGGTATAGTAAAAGACGTCAAATTGAAAAGGCGGCCCGCCTTAATTTTTACGTTTCCCACCTAAATTTTGATTTAGATCGTGAGTTTCTAACCAAAATTTTGTTTTTCCACCTAAACCAATTACTAATAAAATCCTAGATTTATAAAGGATGCGAGTTTCCACCTAAACTTATCATGTAAAAGTTACTAATTATTACTTATAAAACACTTAACATTAATTACTAAGAAACAATTACTAATTTTTTTTGGCAAAGCATAATTATTATTTGTTAATTATTCTTAAATATTAATATTATTAGTTATTAAATATTAGCTATTGTTGATTTCCAGTAGACCACTATTATAAAATTATAAAAAAGAATTGCTAAAAACAAGTTTGTACAATTTTCAAATAAAAACATTTTAATTATTAATTACCAAAAGTAAACGACTAAATATTAAATATTACTTCATGATTATTACTTCTTAATTATTAATATTAATGATTACTTCTGAATTATTAATGATTATTTTCACATAATATAATATTATTAAATATTAATCACTTGTATTTAATAGTAAATTATGTTGGTTAATTATTAATTAAATTGTATATTCAGTATTTATTTATCAATTACTGATTATTGATTATTGATTATTAATCAAATACTAACTTGTTTATCGATTACATATTTAATATTTCAAATTAATTATTATTATTTAGTAGCCAAATATGTTGTTAGTTGCCAAAATTATATTTATTAAAACTGTCGAAACAATTACTACCAAATCAAATATTACTTATTAATAATAGTTAATATTTTACTTTTACATATTTCTACTTAGATATAATCGACTAATAATTATTAAAAGCTTATAATGTATGTTACTAATTATTGATTAATAAGTAGTTAACATACATTAACTATTAAAAATAAATTACTACTTATTAGATATTAATTATTTAATAATAGTTAATAAATATTATTGATTCCTAAGTTTATTATTAATTATTAAATATTATTAAGTATTATTATATTATAAATATAGATATTATAAACATGAAGTTTATAATAGGCATCTATTACAACTAACAAAATGAAAAGTTGTTAAAAATATGTATATTACAACTTTAGGGAAATGACAGGTTTAAAAACATTTATTATAACGGTGCTTTTACCACCATTGTAAAATTAAAGTTGTAATATGGGGTTTTTGTTGTAGTGTAATGAGTAAAGAGTGTAGAGAGAAGAAGATTAGTGAAAACAAAAGTGAATTTGGCAGAGTCTAGGTACAGGAATCATAAAAATGATGGAAAATAATGGTGTAATGAAAGAGAGTGAAAGTGAAGAAGTAATTATTAAGAATTTGAAATCAAGTCCTTTATACAGTGTGTGAAAGGTTGCAATGCTCCATAACCGTCACAAATAGTGAAAAGACACATCCTTTCAAAATTGAAAAAATGACAGTTATATGTCGACATATACCTAGTAGAATTTTGATTTTTGAACATTTTCAAAGTATTATGATATAAACATAATTCTGGAAATTATTGAATTAAAAAATAGTGTTATGAATTAGTATTATAAAGTAGGAAATCATATGAAAACATAAATATAAACTATATAAACATATTTATAAAATAATAAATTTTAAAATTGTTAGGGATTGCAGATAGGATTGTTAAGGCAAAACAAACATTAGAGGGGGGTGAATAGTGTTTTCGAGTATTTAAACAAAATCTAAAAGTTATGTGATAAACTATATGAATCAAACACCACAGAAATAATCACAGACATATAATGGAACACATAAGAAAAATAAACAAAAATAAAAATGCAGAAAAGGAAAGAACACACCTGATTTTAAACTTGTTCGGATTGCTCCTACGTCCAGTCCCGCACAACGCTGGATTGTGCAGAGTTTTATTACTATATCAATAGTCAAGTACACCCCTTGATTTCATGGTTGTAAGGTTAATACCGCTCCCGTTCCTTGATTTCACGACTACAAGGAAAACACTAACTCCGTTCCTTGATTTCACGGCTAAAAAGAAAACACTGATTCCCAAATAATTACAAATAGCCCTATAACTCTTCAATAACACTTGATTCAGAGAGTAATGAGTAGAGAGTGTATAGAGAAGAAGATTAGTGAAAACAAAATTCAATTTGGCAGAGTATAAGTATAGGAATCATAAAAATGATGAAAATAATGGCGTAATGAAGGAGAGTGAACGTGGAGGAGTGATTAAAAATTCGAAATCAAACCCTTTTTATAGTGTGTGAAAGGTGGCAACGCTCCAGAACCGTCACAAATAGTGAAAAACACTTCCTTTCAAAATTGAAAAAATGACAGTTATAAGTCGACATGGTGTTTTCTTTATGTCGACATATATCTAGTAGAATTTTGATTTTTGAACATTTTCAAAGTGTTTTGAAATAAATATATTTCTGGAAATTCTTTAATTAAAAAATAGTGTTATGAATTAATATTATAAAGTAGGAAATCATATGAAAACATAAAGGTAAACTATATAAACATATTTATAAAATTATAAAGTTTAAAACTATATAAATATAAAATGTAAAAATATATAAATAACTTATTAACCTTGAGTTTGAAAACAAAATTAAAGTAAGAAGGAATAAATAGAAAATATAGAAAATAGAATAGAGAGGGTTGAAGATAGAATTTGAAAACAGAATTTGAAATTTGAATTTGAACCTGGAGTGCTATTTAGAGTCTTACATAATTTAGATTCTATAACTATATTAGTCTTGAATTCTTAAATCTTGAATACTCATGAGTCTTGAAATATCTCTGAACTATGAATCTCTAATATTTTTAAACTGTACAGTCTTCAATAATATTTCCTGTATATAAATCCTGCATATGTGTATATATATATATATATATTCTATACAAAAGTGTTAGTATTTATTTTATAATCAATTAATATTGAAATATGATTGTTGTCATCAAAACTCCATTCTCCAACAATCTCCCCCTTTTTGATGATGACAACCTTAGTTTATAAAATATCGTACATGTATATACCTGTTGATGATGATCCTTCAAATACTCCCCCTATCTGTAAGAATCCTATAAATTATGTCTATATTTTATAATTTCTCCCCCTTTGGCATTATCAAAAAGAAATTCTAAAACTACTCCCTCTAATTTTTATAACTATCTAAATAAAACTAACAAGAAATTAAGTTACTAATCCTTTTATGATATTCCCCCTTTATCTATAACTAATTCAAAGTAGAATACCTCCCCTTTAATCTATACAAACCTATAATAGTAATTTCCAGTCAATATGAGGATACAAACCAATTCAAGTTTAATAATGAATACATCTCTGCTGCTTTGGCTTATTCACAAGTAATATATATGCAACAAAATTTAAATGATTTTGGATTAAAAATAAATAAATCTCCGATATATTGCTATAATACGAGTACTATAAATATTTCAAAAAATCCAAATCATCATTCAAGAACTAAACATATCGATATACGACATCATTTTCTAAGAGATAGTGTAAGTAAAGAGGAAATTTCACTTGAATTTATAGAAACAGATAAATAAATAGCAAATATATTAACAAAACCATTAAACAAAGCAACATTCACTAAATTTAGAAGAGAATTAGGCATATGTTCATTAAGCGAGTTAGAATAATATATTATAAATAAAATAACATAAGAAATTAGAAAAATAAAATTTAAAACTAAAGCATGTTGACATAAACTTTTCATATGTCGACATATAACTGCCAGAATATTAAATTTAATTTACACCAAAATTTAGTTATTCTAATTATTTAAACCTTATACTTCGACTTTTCTTCTTAATTTTCATTCCTCTTCTCTGTAAAACTCTAAATTAAAAACATTCAATGGCCTCCACAAATCTAAACACCCAAATCAACTCAAATGCACGCTGGACCATCCGAGGATCCTTTTCATTGATCTACGTTATCTCAGGTTATCAAAATCGAAGAAAAGATGGAGTATGTTCTGCAAATGATGGCTAAAATACAAGTACTACATACTAGGATGAGTCAAGAGCAAAACAGGTAAGGGAAAGTAGTAAGGAGTCTACTTAAATTCATAATGGATAATCAGGCTAATCCGATTATCATCGACGATGATAGTCAAGCAACGGAAGAGGAGGAAGAACCGGAAGAGGAAGAAGAAATTATGGAGGAAGAAGAACATCAAGAGACTCAACCAACGATTATGGAAGAAGACGATAAGGTTGTATGTGTAGGAGAAGTCTTATTCGACCAAAATGGGAATGTTGTTGAAAGGAATGGGGAATTTTGTCTCCATTATCCAAATTGTCCAATTCACAACTGTCTCATTGTCAAAAATAATTAGTGTTTAAGGTTTTCTTTGATTTGCATTCTTACGATATATTGTGCTTATATAAATTCGTATATTTGTACAAACTCAGGTTTAATATAATAATTGTTTACGTTTATAAGTTAAGTGTTATAATTAGTTATAACTTTATAAACATAATATGGATATATGATTAAAGAGGAGGGGGGTTATTCTACTTTGAATTAGTTAAAGGGAAATATCATTAGATTAGTTACTTAATGTCTTATAGGTTTTCTTTAGATAGATATACGAGTTGAGGGGAGTTGTTTTACAATTTCTTTTTGATAATGCCAAAGGGGGAGAAATTATAAAATATAGACATAGTTTATAGGATTCTTATAGACATGTGGAGTATTTGAAGGATCATCATCAACAGGTATATACAGGTATGATATTTTATAAACTAAGGTTGTCATCATCAAAAAAGGAGAGATTGTTGGAGAATGGAGTTTTGATGTGAATAACCTTATTTCAATATTAATTGATTATAAAATATGTACTAACACTTTTGTATAGAATATATATATATATATATATACACACATATGCAGGATTTATATACAAGAAATGTTACTGAAGTACGTATAGTTTTAAAGATGTTAGAGATTCAAAATTCAGAGATATTTCAAGACTCAAGAGTATTCAAGATTTCAAGAGTTCAAGAATTCAAGACTAATATAGCTAAAGAGTCTAGATTATGTAAGACTCTAAATACACTCCAGGTTCAAATTCAAATATCAAATTCTGTTTTCAAATTCTATCTTCAACCCTCTTTATTCTATTTTCTATATTTTCCTTCTTACTTCAATTTTTTTTTTCAATCTCAAACTTTTTAATTTTATAAATATGTTTATATTTATGTTCATATGATTTCCTACTTTATAATATTAATTCATAACACTATATTTTAATTCAAGAATTTCCAGAATTATATTTATATCAACATACTTTGAAAATGTTCAAAAATCAAAATTCTACTAGGTATATGTCGAAATAAAGAAAACACCATGTCAACATATAACTATCATTTTTCCAAATTTGAAAGGAAGTGTCTTTTCACTGTTTGTGACGGTTCTGGAGCGTTGCAAACTTTCACACACTATAAAAAAGGGCTTGATTTCGAATTTTTAATCACTCCTCCACTTTCACTCTCCTTCATTACACCATTATTTTTCATCATTTTTAAGATTCCTATACCTATACTCTGTCAATTTCAATTCTGTTTTTACTAATCTTCTTCTCTCTACACTCTCTACTCATTACTCTCTGAATCAAGTGTTACCGAAGAGTTATAGGGCTGTTTATAATTGTTTGGGAAGTATTTGGGAATCGATGTTTTCCTTGTATCCGTGAAATCAAGGAACGGAGTCGGTGTTTTCCTTATTGCCGTGAAATCAAGGAATGGTAGCGGTGTTAACGTTGTAGCCATGAAATCAAGGGGTGTACTTGACTATTGATATAGTAATAAAACTCTACGGAATCCAGCGTTGTGTGAGACTGGACGTAGGAGCATTCCGAACTAGTATAAAATCCTGTGTGTTCTTTCCTTTTCTGTATTTTTATTCCTGTTTATTTTGCATTTGTGTTTCATTCTGTGTCTGTGATTGTTTCTGTAGTTTTAGATTCATATAGTTATCACATAAGTTTTAGATTTTGTTTAAATTCTCAAAAATACTATTCACCCCCCTTCTGGTTTTTCTACCATATCAACTATCCTCTACAAACGAATGCTGTATAAAAAAGTAAATATTTGTTTCACAAGCAAGAAACGGTAATTTAGATGTATTGTATATATCAAAAAATGTAAGTTTTCCAGTGACAAAACCAAAATGCATTATATAATAGTCAATTCTAAAATTTCAACAAGGGCTCAAGCGCCTACTAGTCCCATATGCATCTGCAACTGATAGTAATATCAAATAATTTCATAAAACATAAACTTACCATTGAGATAGAAGCCTTTCAACTAAATTTGAAGCTCCACCATATATATGTCATAGAATCTTGTTAAAACAGTAAGAAAATGGATGTTACAACCAAATATATAAAATATATGCCATAATAAATATTCAAAATGTAAAGCTAACTAATTCTATAGTTCTGGAAGTTAAAAACATTGTTGTGGTGGCAAAAACGTTAACAAAATAGGATCAAAATATTTAAGATGTAATGCTATAGTAGCGAGCCATAAAACTTAATAATTTCTTTGAAAATTTACAGTAAAATTATGTGCTAATTACGAAATTTCGTGTTCAAAATTAAGAGGATGAAAAAACTCTATTTTTAAAATTGTTTACCTAAATCTACTTATGGGACTCCTCCAAATTGGCTCAATTCTTGCAAAACTTATTGTTGTGGATCTACAAACAAAACGCGGCAATAGAACTCTAGGGGAGACAGAGGTATTAATGGGGAAGTGGATAAGGAATATAGAGATAAGGGGCTAGGGTTTGTCATTGTTACCGACCTATATTATAAGAAAATTGGATAACATATTTTTACTTTACTTTAATCTTCCTTAGATTCCATAACCAAAATGGTAGTAGGCTTTATATATAAGAGCCTTACATGACAATTCATTCTTAATAGACACCACATTTTACCAACAGACATTACTTATTAAATAGACACAATTTTAACATATGACTCTTGACACAAAAAAGACACATTATTTAATACTAGTCAAAACATATTATTTAACACAAGTTTATTTTTCCAACATCCCTTCCTAAACTTGTGTTTTGATAACTCCAAGACAAGCTTCTCAATCTGCAGAAGTCTTCATACTTTAAATCTTTAGTAAACCAAAATTCCAACAAACACCTAATGCAACGACATTTGTTTAAACACGATCCCGTTTGTGTTCCTTTGCGGTCATTCATACTGCTATCCAACTTATATTTTACATGTTTCGATAGAAATAGAGATATTGTTCGGACTTTCTTAATTGTGTTCTTCTTCCTTCCTAATGTAACAACCCGAAAATCTGGGCCAGTTTAAAAATTTTATTTTGGAAATTTTAGCGAAGTTTGAACATTTAAAATGAATTATTTTAAATAATATCGACGGAAAATTTATTTTGAATAGATTTCGAACGTATATATTTATATACGTCGTCGTTAGAATATAAATATTTTATATAATTATAAATAGAATTGAAAATGGCGCGGTAGTTCGATAATTTGATTTCAAACTTCAATTGAGTGTACCAGGTGCAAAATAAACCGGATTTTAGTGAAACCAAAAATAATAGGATCTATTTGAGGATATCTTTCCAACGAATCCGAAAAATCAAGATTTGATAGCGGGAATCAAAAGATATGTCCAGTTGAAAATTCTGAATAGTCGCTATGGAATTCAGGCCCTTAAAAATGGGAATTTTGCAAATGACTTCGGATTTCGACGAAACCACTTTTGTTGGGTCCATGATGTCAAGTTATGGCTAGGTTTCAAATTTCATAATTTTTCGAATCAATATGTGAGCGTGGCAAAGGAAAACGTGTTTGACCAGTTTCAGTTGATTTTAATCGACTGGAAAATGGCCATTTTTCCAACGGTCTCGGAATTCGATGAAACTAGTTTCGTTAGGACTATATCATCAATACGAAGCTAGAAAATATTTTTCAGGAATTTTTAGAGTTCGTATGTGACCCCGGTAAATTGATGTACGTTTAAAATTCAATATAATGATTTAAATGTAAATTCAATGGAAACTGATTCAAACAGTCGAATTGGCCCATGATACATATCCCATTGTGTTCGGAATGGGGGTAAAACGCTAGGGACGACAGGCGGTGGGTCTCGTTTGGAGGTCGAAATAAAAAGTTGATTTTTGGGGTAATAAAATAAATTAATTAAATATAAATCTTCCCCCATATCCTCCTTAACCCGTTGACCCCCCCCCCCCTTTTCCTCTTCAGTTCACTTCGATATTTCAAAAAAAAAAGGAAAAATGTTAGCCGCCGTTGCCCAGCCCTCCCCGCCGCCGATCCCTCCGCCACCTCCTCCCCAGGCCGGTGCGCCTCCGATCCCTCAAACCCCCACGCCCCGTCGCGAAACCCTAGACCTCCACCCTCTCTCCTCTTCTTCTCCTTCCCCCACTGCGCCGCCGTTCTTCTTCGCCCCCTCCTCCTTCAGCTCGCGGAAGCCACCCAACCTGAACGGAAACCCCCTGCCGCCACTCCCAGGGACCACGCCCTCCACCGATGCCGTCCGCCAATGGCCCACCGCGCCCTAGCTGCTCCAACGAAGGGGATAAGGGTGGATGCGTGAGTGCAGTAAGGGGAATTGGGGAAGAACGATAGAAAAGGTAAATTACATTATTTAAATTTCAGATTTACTGTAATTCCCATTGTTTAAATTTCGGTTTTTAATATGGTTCTCATCGTTTAAATTTCAGTTTTAATATGAGATTTTTGAAAATGTGAATATGAGATTTTTAGATTTAAAAAGATCGTATTTTTAGATTTAAAAAGATTAGATTTTTATCTATAAGGGGGGACGATAAAAATATGATTTTTATCTATGTGAAATGACGATATGAGTATGATTTTTATCTTTGAAAAATAGCAAATAAAGATATGATTTTAACTAGAAGATGACAAGATAAAAATATGATTTTTATGTATGTAGCGAAATAAAAATCTGATTTTTATTATATATATAGTGAAATAAAAATATAATTTTTATATGAGTAGTGAAGTAAAAAATTTGATCTTTGTATAGATAGCGATATAAATGAAAGGCGATATTTTTATAAATGAAAGGCGATATTTTTATAAATGAAAGGCGGTATCTTTATAAATGAAATAAGCGTTGTAAATATATATGAATTCGAAATAAAAATAGAATTTTTATTTATTGAAATGAAGTAATAAAAATTTTAAATTTTTTTGAATAGCGTGAAAAGAACTGCATTGGGAGTTCAAACCAATCCAGACGATTCAGCAGTTCAACAGCAAAGCACGACGGAGTGGATCCCTCTGTGAGAACTTCTCACTCTAAATTTTCTTTTTCTTTTTCTAGTTATATATATATACTAGGATGCAGACGGTGCTTAGTAGCACCCGACACCCGTCATTTACAGACCATGGATGGCTTGTTTGTTTGGTTGATGTGTTGTGAAAACTTGCTTGTAATGTTGATGTGAAATAGATCATAAAATGTAGATGGTTGAAATAAATTAATTATCGTTAAAAATATAATTTTTAACGTGAATGTGAATAAATGAATATTTATAAACAAATCGGCCGATTTGTTTATATACACTAATTTGACTGATATTGATTGGGATGATAAATTTTACACATCGCCCAACTGCACAAATAAAAATCTGTGTTTGTTGATTTGAAACCCCACACGGGTGTTGGGATGATATTTGGCGTACACTAATCCCAATTATTTAATTGTATGTCGATCGATTGGTCGACAGGCTGTGTAAGCGTTAATTATTTATATTTGATGCTTATGCAGTTGTGTGGTGCACCTTGGATGATGGTTGATTGTTTATCATTGCTATTATATGCATGTGGTGTATGGAATCCATATAATTAACATTATATGGTGATTGATTGGGCCTCATTCCAATCGGGAAAATAATGAATATTATAAAAAAAAAAGTTCATGTGTTGAATATATAAATAGTCATGTGTTGACGATGTTCATGTGTTGAGTAAAATATTTTATACAATAAAATTTACATCTTTATCATATTTAAAATTATAACTACTTTACAATTGAAGTCTAATTGAAAATCAAACGATAGATACCATAATTTTATAAAATATTTTACATAACAAAAATAGTGATGTGTTGAGTACTCATGTGTTGAGATTATTCATGTGTTGAAAGAAATATAGATTCATGTGTTGAATAGGATAAATATTCATTTGTTGAATAGAATAACGAATTTATTTAAATATATAAAGCCGTGTTGATTAGAGTTGCGCTATTTTGACGTGAACGATATTTATATCGATTATATTTGTTTTTATAATGAATATAGAAAAGAAGTGATTTCAAAATATAACATTTTGAAAATATTATCATTTATATAGTAACGATACGAAATATTCAATTTTGATTAGAAATTGAATATAGTGTTGAAATGGTTTTGAAAACGAATTAAAAACAATTTATAAAATATGTTTTAAAAGGAAATCGACGAAATATATATATTATATATATATAATGGCCTGAAAAGAACGCGCCGCGCCGCGACAGTTCGTGAATTTCGACCATTGACTTCGAATTGACATTGCGGGAGATCCGACCGTCGGATTCTCCTAAAACCGGAACCGTTGGGTTCGTAATGAATATTAGAAATTTGAAATCTAACGGTTGGATTTGGAATTATGTCCAAATCAAATTTGGAAAAGTTCACTGTAAGTGCAGTTCGATGGCCATTGATGGAAATCGACTGTACGGGCCTTGATAAAATTATTAAAAATATCTATAATTTGTGTAAAATCACAATACGTGAATTGGAAAGAACTGGGATGTAAAATTCCACATTTGAAAGGATGAAAATAGATTTTTATTGAAATTAACCAGTTTTGAAGTAGAATTAAAATCAATTTATTTTTGAAATAAATAAATTGAATTTGAAAGTGGTTTTAAAAATAATCAATATTCCCAATACGTGAATTGGACTGGAGTTGAATCGAAATTATCTTCGGAATATTTCGATGATGGATTACATGTCTATACAGATATTGTTATGGGAATTTGAAAGATATATCTTATATCGTTATTTCCAATACGATATATGTTGGTTTCAGAATTTGATATTGAATATAAGCCAATATATTTTCTATTCAGAGCCTTGTATTTAACATTAAATATGATTTGGGTTTGTCGTGAATCGTGTTTTAGATGACATTGGTTCCTTAACCCAGCTAAAGGCAGGATATTGATTTTTGAAAAGATTAAAACTAAGTGGAGTTTTAATGAACCTTTAATTAGATAGAAATGTGAATTGATCATTTAAATTATCAAATCTGAAAAGTGATCGAGAATGGAGTACCACCAGTTTTGCTCCAAAGGGATAGTTAAATCTTTAATTAGATTTGAACGTGAAATGGTAATTAATTTTACCGATAATACTGTGGTATTAGATATGGAGGATTACCAGTTTTGCTCCATGGGATGAATAGGTTGGGATTGGGAAATAAAATAAATAATTACTTCGGTGTGGTTCGCTAATCCCGACTAGTTTGAAATGATATCCAAAGGAAGATTAAAGAATAAATTTAGAAGAATTTATCTTGGATAAAATTAATGGGAACCTTTCCCTAAGAATGTGATTTTGTGAATAAAAGAATATTCTGAATTGGAACGAGGCGTTTGTGTGTTTGTGTAACATTTGTTTATTATATACGTGGGATATTCAGAAAGGTCGGATTTATACCCATTCTGGATAACCGATTCGACGAGATGTCGAAGATGAAGACGGTGGTTGAAGACCGGAAGTCTTCAAATCGTTTGGGTGATAACTGATGATCTTGATTGGGCTGTACATCCAGGATGAGGGAATCAGTTGGTGATCGTCTAGACGTACTTGGAGATGGATGGATATGCGAGGAAAGTGCCTCCGGGTTCGTTCAGACCGGGAACGAACTTGTAAATGTATTGTGTGTCTGACATTGGATTTTATTCTGTGTTGATTGTTCTATATTAAATATACATCTGTTTGGCGGCGGAGAATTTATTCTCTTGCTTAACGCCCTTCTCTGAGACGTACGAGCTCAGAGGTTGTATATCGATGGACATCAGTCGCATGGAGTGAATTGCCAGTGTGGCACGCGTAAGTGGCAATTGATCAAGGCTTCTGTTGAAAAGCAAAGTCTTGTGGTTGATGATCAAAGCATGGCCTGTGTGGCACAGCTTTGTGTATAACGTGAATTCGTGAGCCTCACACCTCGGTATGAGTCAAAAACGGGATAGTGACTGCAGGGAGAGCACGACGTTTCTTTCATGCTAGGATGGTGTCAGTGACCTACAAGTCCTGACATTTATATACTTTTCACCTGTGTGGTTGTTGGATACGAGGCACCTCGGATATAGGTCTGTAAGGACCGGGAAATGTGATTTCAGGAATAACTAATCCTCAAAAGAAAGAGAGGACCGGCCCTGAAGATCCAAGGATCATAGTGGGGTCCTGAGACATTTGCTAGAGTGTCTCGAACGCGGAGAGGAGCTTGCCCCTTGCCTCGACTCGTGACGGAAATCCAATTTCCAATACGTGATATTGCGGTTTTAATTGTAGAACTAGTATGGCGACATGATATATGGTACCCATGCCGTCTATGATTGATATTTATGATTGTAATTGTTTTGACACTATACACTTATAATAGTATCAAATGATTTGTTTTAAACGTACCAAACATGGTTGGCTATTATAAGGGAAAACCCTATCCTCCGGCTTGCGTTGCATTGTGTGATGGGACCTGGGTCTTATAAAAGCTTCATTTTTCCAAAAAGCATTGCGTTGTTTTGTTATATGCACTAGTATTCTTGGGAGGAAACCCGTTCCGTGTTATACGGCGTGGTCCCTTGAATTACTATCTTTGAAGTAAAGTTTTAAATAACTGTTTTAGTTCTCACACCAGTCACATGACTGACCTGGAGTTTATTGTTTTAACCTAAACTCTGGGTGCCCTTATTTTCGACACGGGCAGCTAGTAGTTTTGGTTTTGCAGATTTATATTCACAGGGTCCTGATTTACAGCTGGAACGATGCTCGTAAAGCTCTGTATCCGTGTATCACTTTCAGTTGTATTTTGTATATTTTTCCGCTGCTATGTAATTTATTGTAATCTCTGATATTTGTCGAATGTAGTTTATTCATTTATACTCTGCATATTCTTGTATCTGATGGAATTGTTGTAATAACGATGAAATGTTCTTCTGTTTGCGTTCTATTTTGTCTTGTCCTCAATTCTATCCGTGCTTTCCTTCACGGGGAAGTTCGGGTCGTCTCAGTTTGGTATCAGAGCTTTGGTTTACAGAGCTCGAGAACAAGACACATTAGAACCATACGAAAGAATTCATCAGATATTGGATTAGTAATATCCAATTAGAATTACTCGTTAGAGATAGGATCAGTAGTATCCTGGAACGAGTGTGAAGAGTATATTTTTCAAATGAAAACAATATTGTTTTGAAAATTTAAATCGCTTTATACGTATTTGAATATTTATTTATTTTGAACTTAGACAATCCAATATATAAAGATTTCGCGTATATGCGTCATGAACGTATATTCGAAGTTTTAATATACTGAATAGATATAGAATCACACTCTAGTCGCCCGGAGATAATTCTGGTAATGCGGCCGCATTATCAATATTTATATTCGTGTTTCGAAGGTGTGATATCTATATATTTCCATTAGACTGGTGTGAGAACCAAAATATAGCTAGAATACATTGTTGTGAATTGGCATCAAAAACATGATTTTTGTGTATATCAAAATTATGAATTTGAAATGATAATCTACTAATTGATTGATGTTTGTGTTGTTTGTTTATTTGTTTGATAATTTTGAACCATCTAGCCTAATTGTACCAAATAGTGAATTGTATTGAAAATTGGTCGCATTTGCTTGCATATACACGTACTTACATTGAACAGGCCATAGCAAGGAGGCTAGAGCAGAGAATAAAATTTGTTTGCCCGACAAATAGGTACATGTTTACCATAATTTACTGTTTTGTTTGGGTGATGATGATTTTATGAGCCTATTGGCTAGCCGCTTGGCTAGCTGCTTGGCTTTTTCTTTTTCTTTTTGAGATCAGAAGGCCTATATGGCAATTTCGGGATTTTCCCGTTGCTCCCGGTGCAGGGGAGGTTATGGCAAAAAAAATCGAAAATTCCGGGTGTTAGCCAAATTTTTGAAGAATTTGAAAATTCTCAAAAACTGAAAAGTTGGAGAATGGAAGCCAGATCGATCGTAGAGTTGATTAATCAAACCACTTTCGACTTTGTTCCTTTTCGGGGACGAAAAGTTTTAAGTGGGGGAGATTGTAACAACCCGAAAATCTGGGCCAGTTTAAAATTTTTATTTTGGCAATTTTAGCGAAGTTTGAACATTTAAAATGAATTATTTTAAATAATATCGACGGAAAATTTATTTTGAATAGATTTCGAACATATATATTTGTATACGTCATCGTTAGAATATAAATATTTTATATAATTATAAATAGAATTGAAAATGGCGCGGTAGTTCGATAATTCGATTTCAAACTTCAATTGAGTGTACCGGGTGCAAAATAAACCGGATTTTATTAAAACCAAAAATAATAGGATCTATTTGAGGATATCTTTCCAACGAATCCGAAAAATCAAGATTTCATAGCGGGAATCAAAAGATATGTCCAGTTGAAAATTCTGAATAGTCGCTATGGAATTCAGGCCCTTAAAAATGTGAATTTTGCAAATGACTTCGGATTTCGACGAAACCACTTTTGTTGGGTCCGTGATGTCAAGTTATGGCTAGGTTTCAAATTTCATAATTTTTCGAATCAATATGTGAGCGTGGCAAAGGAAAACGTGTTTGACTAGTTTCAGTTGATTTTAATCGACTGGAAAATGGCCATTTTTCCAACGGTCTCGGAATTCGATGAAACTAGTTTCGTTAGGACCGTATCGTCAATACGAAGCTAGAAAATATTTCTCAGGAATTTTTAGAGTTCGTATGTGACCCCGGTAAATTGAAATGTATGCTTAAAATTCAATATAATGATTTAAATGTAAATTCAACGGAAACTGATTCAAATAGTCGAATTGGCCCACGATACATGTCCCATTGTGTTCGGAATGGGGGTAAAACTTTAGGGATGACAGGCGGTGGGTCTCGTTTGGAGGTCGAAATAAAAAGTTGAATTTTGGGGTAATAAAATAAATAAATTAAATATAAATCTTCCCCCATATCCTCCTTAACCCGTTGACCCCTCCCCTTTTCCTCTTCGGTTCCCTTCGATATTTCAAAAAAAAAAGGGAAAATTGTTAGCCGCCGTTGCCCAGCCCTCCCCGCCGCCGATCCCTCCGCCACCTCCTCCCCAGGCCGGTGCGCCTCCGACCCCTCAAACCACTACGCCCCATCGCGAAACCCTAGACCTCCACCCTCTCTCCTCTTCTTCTCCTTCCCCCACTGCGCCACCGTTCTTCTTCGCCCCCCTCCTCCTTCAGCTCGCGGAAGCCACCCAACATGAACGGAAACCCCTGCCGCCACTCCCAGGGACCACGCCCTCCACCGATGCTGTCCGCCAATGCCCCACCGCGCCCTAGTTGCTCCAACGAAGGGGATAAGGGTGGATGCGTGAGTGCAATAAGGGGAATTGCGGAAGAACGATAGAAAAGGTAAATTACATTATTTAAATTTCAGATTTATTGTAATTCCCATTGTTTAAATTTCGGTTTTTAATATGGTTCTCATCATTTAAATTTCAGTTTTAATATGAGATTTTTGAAAATGTGAATATGAGATTTTTAGATTTAAAAAGATCGTATTTTTAGATTTAAAAAGATTAGATTTTTATCTATAAGGAGGGACGATAAAAATATGATTTTTATCTATGTGAAGTGACGATATGAGTATGATTTTTATCTTTGAAAAATAGCAAATAATGATATGATTTTAACTAGAAGATGACAAGATAAAAATATGATTTTTATGTATGTAGCGAAATAAAAATCTGATTTTTATTATATATATAGTGAAATAAAAATATAATTTTTTATGAGTAGTGAAGTAAAAATTTGATCTTTGTATAGATAGCGATATAAATGAAAGGCGATATTTTTATAAATGAAAGGCGATATTTTTATAAATGAAAGGAGGTATCTTTATAAATGAAATAAGCGTTGTAAATATATATGAATTCGAAATAAAAAATATAATTTTTGTTTGAACAGCGTGAAAAGAACTGCATTGGGAGTTCAAACCAATCCAGACGATTCAGCAGTTCAACAGCAAAGCACGACGGAGTGGATCCCTCTGTGAGAACTTCTCACTCTAAATTTTCTTTTTCTTTTTCTAGTTATATATATATACCAGGATGCAGACGGTGCTTAGTAGCACCCGACACCCGTCATCCACAGACCATGGATGGCTTGTTTGTTCGGTTGATGTGTTGTGAAAACTTATTTGTAATGTTGATGTGAAATCGATCATAAAATGTAGATGGTTGAAATAAATTAATTATCGTTAAAAATATAATTTTTAACGTGAATGTGAATAAATGAATATTTACAAACAAATCGGCCGATTTGTTTATATACACTAATTTGACTGATATTGATTGGGATGATAAATTTTACACATCGCCCAACTGCACAAATAAAAATCTGTGTTTGTTGATTCGAAACCCCACACGGGTGTTAGGATGATATTTGGCGTACACTAATCCCAATTATTTAATTGTATGTCGATCGATTGGTCGACAGGCTGTGTAAGCATTAATTATTTAGATTTGATGCTTATGCAGTTGTGTGGTGCACCTTGGATGATGGTTGATTGTTTATCATTGCTATTATATGCATGTGGTGTATGGAATCCATATAATTAACATTATATGGTGATTGATTGGGCCTCATTCCAATCGGGAAAATAATGAATATTATAAAAGAAAGTTCATGTGTTGAATATATAAATAGTCATGTGTTGACGATGTTCATGTGTTGAAATTATTCATGTGTTGAGTAAAATATTTTATACAATAAAATTTACATATTTATCATATTTAAAATTAGAACTAATTTACAGTTGAAGTCTAATTGAAAATCAAACGATAAATACCATAATTTTATAAAATATTTTGCATAACAAAAATAGTGATGTGTTGACAGTACTCATGTGTTGAGATTATTCATGTGTTGAAAGAAATATAGATTCATGTGTTGAATAAGATAAATATTCATTTGCTGAATAGAATAACGAATTTATTTAAATATATAAAGCCGTGTTGATTAGAGTTGCGCTATTTTGACGTGAACGATATTTATATCGATTATTTTTGTTTTTATAATGAATATAGAAAAGAAGTGATTTCAAAATATAACATTTTGAAAATATTATCATTTATATAGTAATGATATGAAATATTCAATTTTGATTAGAAATTGAATATAGTGTTGAAATGGTTTTGAAAACGAATTAAAAACGATTTATAAAATATGTTTTAAAAGGAAATCGACGAAATATATATAATATATATATTATATATATAATGGCCTGAATAGATCGCGCCGCGACAGTTCGTGAATTTCGACCATTGATTTCGAATTGACATTGCGGGAGATCCGACCGTCGGATTCTCCTAAAACCGGAACTGTTGGGTTCGTATCGAAAAGAGCTTTCCAATGAATATTATAAATTTGAAATCTAACGGTTGGATTTGGAATTATGTCCAAATCAAATTTGGAAAAGGTCGCTATAAGTGCAGTTCGATGGCCGTTAATGGAAATTGTCTGTACGGGCCTTGATAAAATTATTAAAAATATCTATAATTTGTGTAAAATCACAATACGTGAATTGGAAAGAACTGGGATGTAAAATTCCACATTTGAAAGCATGAAAATAGATTTTTATTGAAATGAACCAGTTTTGAACTAGAATTAAAATCAATTTATTTTTGAAATAAATAAATTGAATTTGAAAGTGATTTTAAAAATAATCAATATTCCCAATACGTGAATTGGACTGGAGTTGAATCGAAATTATCTTCGGAATATTTCGATGATGGATTTCGTGACTATACAGATATTGTTATGGGAATTTGAAAGATATATCTTATATCGTTATTTCCAATACGATATATGTTGGTTTCAGAATTTGATATTTAATATAAGCCGATATATTTTCTATTCAGAGCCTTGTATTTAATATCAAATATGATTTGGGTTTGTCGTGAATCGTGTTTTAGATGACATTGGTTCTTTAACCCAGTTAAAGGCAGGATATTGATTTTTGAAAAGATTAAAACTAAGTGGAGTTTTAATGAACCTTTAATTAGATAGAAATGTGAATTGATAATTTAAATTATCAAATCTGAAAAGTGATCGAGAATGGAGTACCACCATTTTTGCTCCAAAGCGATAGTTAAATCTTTAATTAGATTTGAACGTGAAATGGTAATTAATTTTACCGATAATACTGTGGTGTTAGATATGGAGTATTACCAGTTTTGCTCCATGGGATAAATAGGTTGGGATTGGGAAATAAAATAAATAATTACTTCGGTGTGGTTCGCTAATCCCGACTAGTTTGAAATGATATCCAAAGGAAGATTAAATAATAAATTTAGAAGAATTTATCTTGGATAAAATTAATGGGAACCTTTCCCTAAGAATGTGATTTTGTGAATAAAAGAATATTCTGAATTGGAACGAGACGTTTGTGTGTTTGTGTAACATTTGTTTATTATATACGTGGGATATTCAGAAAGGCCGGGTTTATACCCATTCTGAATAACCGATTCGACGAGATGTCGAAGATGAAGACGGTGGTTGAAGACCGGAAGTCTTCACATCGTTTGGGTGATTACTGATGATCTTGATAGGGCTGTACACCCAGGATGAGGGAATCAGTTGGTGATCGTCCAGACGTACTTGGAGATGGATGGATATGCGAGGAAAGTGCCTCCGGGTTCGTTCAGACCCAGAACGAACTTGTAAATGGATTGTGTGTCTGACATTGGATTTTATTCTATGTTGATTGATCTCTATTAAATATACATCTGTTTGGCGGCGGAGAATTTATTCTCTTGCTTAACGCCCTTCTCTGAGACGTACGAGCTCAGAGGTTGTATATCGATGGACATCAGTCGCATGGAGTGAATTGCCAGTGTGGCACGCGTAAGTGGTAATTGATCAAGGCTTCTGTTGAAAAGCAAAGTCTTGTGGTTGATGATCAAAGCACGGCCTGTGTGGCGTAGCTTTGTGTATAACGTGAATTCGCGAGCCTCACACCTCGGTATGAGTCAAAAACGGGATAGTGACTGCAGGGAGAGCACGACGTTTCTTTCTAGCTAGGGTGGTGTCAGTGACCTACCAGCCCTGACATTTATATACTTTTCACCTGTGTGGTTGTTGGATACGAGGCGCCTCGGATATAGGTCTGTAAGGACCGGGAAACGTGTGTTCAGGAATAACTAATCCTCAAAAGTAAGAGAGGACCAGCCCTGAAGATCCAAGGATCATAGTGGGGTCCTGAGACATTTGCTAGAGTGTCTCGAACGCGGAGAGGAGCTTGCCCCTTGCCTCGACTCATGATGGAAATCCAATTTCCAATACGTGATATTGCGGTTTTAATTGTAGAACTAGTATGTCGACATGATAAATGGTACCCATGCCGTCCATGATTGATATTTATGATTGAAATTGTTTTGACACTATACACTTATAATAGTATCAAATGATTTGTTTTAAACGTACCAAACATGTTTGGCTATTATAAGGGAAAACCCTATCCTCCAGCTTGCGTTGCATTGTGTGATGGGACCTGGGTCTTATAATAGCTTCATTTTTCCAAAAAGCATTGCGTTGTTTTGTTATATGCACTAGTATTCTTGGGAGGAAACTCGTTCCGTGTTATACGTCGTGGTCCCTTGAATTACTATCTTCAAAGTAAAGTTTTAAATAACTGTTTTAGTTCTCACACCACTCACATGACTGACCTGGAGTTTATTGTTTTAACCAAAACTCTGGGTGCCCTTATTTTCGACACGGGCAGCTAGTAGTTTTGGTTTTGCAGATTTATATTCACAGGGTCCTGATTTACTGCTGGAACGATGCTCGGAAAGCTCTGTATCCGTGTATCACTTTCAGTTGTATTTTGTATATTTTTCTGCTTCTATGTAATTTATTGTAATCTCTGATATTTGTCGAATGTAGTTTATTCATTTATACTCTGTATATTCTTGTATCTGATGGAATTGTTGTAATAACGATGAAATGTTCTTCTGTTTGCGTTCTATTTTGTCTTGTCCTCAATTCTATCCGTGCTTTCCTTCACGGGGAAGTTCGGGTCGTCTCACCTAATATCAATATCGATATGATTTCACGAAACCTTGTTTTGTTCTTTTCATTTTCCATATGGTTTTCATACAATGCAGCAAGTGAAGACTCTTAGATGACATGTACGTAGTGCAGTGCATCATGTTTGAGCTGAGTTCCACCAACTGTATTTTTCAGAACTGACATAATAGTAGTATCATGCATATCTTGATAAGTTCCCTTGACTTCTTCATCTTTATCAAGATCCAACGATATGAGTACATTTGGAAATTTGAAAGGAAATTTCGAAACTGACCTTTTTTGCTTGTTGGACATGCTTTTCTCTTCAATGATTTTAGCTTCAGCTAGCATGTACCCAATGTCCTTTTCAGAGAGTTTTGCTTTCTCAAGTAGTGACACAGCTGCAGATATATTGCCACCACGTTTTTGGCAGAGTGTCTCTCTTTTAAGAGTGGCACTTCATGTTGCAAGGCTTCACAATCTTCATCTGTAACTGGTTGGGCATGCTCAATTGTTTCAGTTGATTGGTTTTTTTTTCTTCAACTTTGGGAGGTGGCAAAGGAGTCCAGAGTTCAACTTTTCTACATGTCTTCCTTTTAATCCGATCCACTACTTTCATGGGATCTTCTGCTTCCTTCTTCCCGCTTCACCGCCACTTTGTGTGTTTTGCAATCAGTTGTCACATCCTCCACTCCATCGAATCTCTTGAGGAAACGCTTGACACATAAAGACACATCATTTTACGAACTGACACTTATCCCTTTATTATTTTTTTCCTTCCCAAAAGAAATTAAAGTTTAACCAACAAAACTCCCCCTTAAACTTTAAATATTTTATTCTTTTAGGGAGGTTTGTATACGTCACCAATTAGCTCTTCACGTTTCTCTCTGAATTCGGGAGGTTGCTTAATGTATATTTCATCCGGAAGAAAAACATTCAAGGCACTTCAATATTTCCTCCTGGAATGCCTGCATTTTCAATTTTTTGTTTTTGATTTTAATGTATTCTTCCATCTCCTCCATTTTTTCCTCAAACTTTTCTGCATCGGCCAGTGGAAAGCAATGCAAGCACGGAATCACAGCTTCAATTGCATCCTCTGCTTTTGGTCTTATTGCTTTCGCATTCACCTTCCAAATTTTTTTTGTTTCTTCTAAAAATTCATCCTTGGCTTCTCCTACCAGGCTATGATACCAATTGTATGAAAATTGGATAATATATTTTTACTTTACTTTAATCTTCCTTACATTCCATAGCCAAAATGGTAGTAGGCTTTATATATAGTAGCCTTACATGACAATTCATTCTGAATAGACACCACATTTTACTGACAGACATTACTTATTAAATAGACACAAACTTTAACATATGACTCTTGACACATAAAAAGACACATTATTTAATACTAGTCAAAAAACATTATTTAACACAAGTTTATTTTTCCAACATATATTAGGAAAGCACGACGTGTTTTAATGATAGTTTGAGCCCATATTGATTTCTTATTTCGCTTTTTACTAGGTATTATTATTCGCACTCCCCTGGTTAAGGGGCTAGCTATTTTTTCCTTTTTAAATTGTTAAGGGGGGGACGTTTGGAGCTAAGACCCCTTAAAAAATAATAATTTTTGGACCAAAATAACTTTACCTAGGAAGCAACTCACATTTTGGTTTTAATGGAAAAATGTAGCATTATACTCGACTCGAGACTTTACGGCCCACTGGTACCATTTTTTTTATAAAAAACTGTGGGTGATTACCGTTTCATATTTTTAGAAAATTGCGTATTCAATAAACATCGAGATATTAATGTTTTCATCCTTACTTTACGACACAAATCCACCGACTGCACATGCCAAGCACGAATATGTTTAACTCGAGAGTTTTCGGCGTACCATCGTTGTACTTAAAGTGCTTATACATCACTGTCTTATCGTATCATCTTTTTTGGTTAGGTATGCAGTTCGTATACTCAAAAATGGCCATACAGAGCCGATTTTTATAGAGAAACACAATATACCTTAACCGATTTAGAAACCACACGACACACCATCACAAAATCATGATTCTTTGGTTTTAATGCGAGCACATTTTAGGTGTAGGGGTAAAATAGTAAATTGAAAATATTATTGGTGTTGCCCTTCAACAATTTTAAAAATGCACTGAGTTCCCTAAAAATGTGTCACCCCTTAACCAAAATGGAAGTGCGAATAACAATGCCATTTTTATTCAAGAAAAATCTGTAACCATCTAACACTGGATCCAATGCAATTTTTGGTTGACAAGCAGACAACTCCACAAGTGACCGTGTACTTAATTATTTTAGAAAATTTATGATTTCCTTTTTCTCTTGGCTAACTCTATTCCAACCCAGCATAATGCTGAGTAGTCCCCATCTTATAAAAAAATTGAGGATGAAAATACCTTTTTTCTTTTTCTTTCTACGTACTTCGTAGTTGCTCTACGTGGTTCCATAGAGTACCACATAGTAGCCCTACATGGTCCCTGAAGTATCCATGGAGAGCTCCTACGTGGTACCCTAAGGAGCAACATAGGGTCACTGCGAGGTATTCTGAAAAACCACGCAGTTACCTTATATAGGGGGTATTTTTTTTAATTCAGCGGGGGGCTACTCAGTAAAATTGGGGGTTTATTGGTTTTTTCAAACTGAAGGAGGCTACTAAGAAAATTCTTGTGTTGAAATAGAATTTGTCTTTTCTCTTGTTTTCTAAAATATTTTAAACCATAGTCAAATATTTATTTTACAATTTTTAAGTTTTATTATTTTACCTTAATAGGGTGGACCTTGCACGCATCTTTCGCTAATTAAATAACATATATAAGCTATAAATAAAGGGAAAATTCCAACTTAGCATGTTTTTATTTTAAAGTCATTTTTTCTGATACTTTACAACGATGGTAGAAATAATATGTTAAATCGTTTTATTATGAGAATGATACTTTATCCACGCAAAACATTCATTATAAAATCTTTGAAGCTCAAACGAATAACATCTTGGACATTATCTAAAATATTTGTCTCTAACTATTTGAGTTAGTAGTATGTCTTAGTGACCACTTTGCAATGTGTTGTATATGTTCAACGTTGTAGTTGATCAGCTTTATTACAAATGTGTTCGATTTATGTTGCATATTTTATAATATTATTTTATAATTAATTTATGGTATATTTATATTGGGAAATTATTGAATAAAATGTTACATTGTTATTGTTTCAAATAGTTGGAATTCTGATTGATTAATCAAAAATAAAACAACATATTTAGATGTTTCTAGTTAGGATATTTCAAGAAAAGATATTGATACATAACTCTGACCAAAATACGTAATTATTATTTTTAATCATTAAAAAAATAATCATAACTGTTCATAATAATTTGTATAAAATAAATTTAAAACATTGAAAAACATTGTAAAAGACTAGAATTTAACATCAAAGAGATATTATGAAAGTAAATACGATACAACATAAATAAAATGTTGTAAAGTAACGTTTTTAAAAATTATTTGGGTCAACGTTATATAGTATAGTTTCATTACAACATTTAAGTATAAAACGTCGTCAAAAAAATAAATTACAAAGTATTTTTCAAAATAAGTTGTTAAAACTTTGACTTTTCGCAACAATATGCAGATGCGTTGCAAATTCTTTGTTGTAAAATAGTATATTTGTTGTGGTGGTGAAGGAGGAATGATCAATTCTATTTTGATGATAACTCGAAAGTTTATGTGATTGGCATGACAATGTCAGTAAATCTAGAACTCCTACTATTTCTAATGTTTTATTAGTTAAGAATTTGTAACATAACATGCTTAGTATAGGTCAATTATGTGATAAAGATTATAAAATTAAAATTTGAAAAAATAAGTGTTTCGTCGAAGATAATAATTAAAACATAATTTTTGAAGGAATTAGAAAGAAAAATATTTACATCTTAAGTATGAAAATTTCAAACGATAACTTATGTTTTTTGGCCAATATAAGAGATCCTTGGATTTGGCATAAAAGATTCGTCATTTAAGTTTCAAACACCTATCTAGAATTTCCAAATTAGATTTAGTAAGAGGGCTTCCCAAAATGAATTTTAAATCAAATAATTTATGTGATGCCTGTCAATTAGGAAAATTAAGAAAAAGTTCATTTAAATTAAAAGATTAGATTTCCACTTCAAATCCATTAGAATTACTTCATATGGATTTATTTGGTCCATCTCAAACACAATTAATAAATCATAGTAAGTATTTTCCGTAATTGTCAATGATTTCTCAAGATTTACTTGAACTCTTTTTCTCAAACATAAAAGTGACTCTTTTGATTTATTTAAAACATTTGCTAAAATGATTCAAAATCTATTATCTTTAAAAATTAAAACTATACGTAGTGACCAGCATGGAGAATTTGAAAATGAAAATTTTGAGAATTTCTATAATAAAAATGGAATTACTTATAATTTCTCTTTTCCAAGAACTCCTCATTAAAACAGTGTAGTTGAGCGTAAAAATAGGAGGATTGTAACACCCCACACCCGCTAAGGTCACTCACTAAGGGAATGCCTTAACTTCGGTGGAGTATTTTAAGTGAATATAGAACAGAAAAATTACAACAAGACAGATATAAGTAATACTTAAAATTTAAAACATCAATTCATTGCAGTAGAAGGCAAACATGTTTGGTTACATATCAAAACCAACAAGAGTCAAGTACAAAATATCCATCTCGTTAAAAACATAAGTACATAATCCCACTACATACTAATAGCCATAATAGAAAAGATAAGCTGGGCTTTACATCAACGGTCCAAGCTCCAAAAGATAGATAAAGCAATCTGATCAAAGCCCACTAGTGCTAGGCCCACTCTGAGAACCTGAGGGTTGGGAAAAAGATAAAAACAACGGGGTCAGACATAAGTCTGAGCGAGTCCTATAACTTTAACAATACAATCATTAAAGTAATTAGGGTATAATATAAACTCGGTATGGTAACGACTGGGGATAAATGACTACACTAAGCAGCCAACTAGACATAGGAAGAACGAAGATAACGGTAAAGACGCATCTACCCACCCAAGGATAATTACTACACTTCACCACACCAGTCATTCCTACATAAAGGTTGATCCCACCCAAGGACTTGGAAAATATAACTAGTAGTTTCGTGTACCCCTAGCTGACCACATAGGTGCCGTCTGCCCCTATCTCCACTAGGTGTACCCACTACTCCCCAAGCGATCGGCTCCCTAACGTAGATACCCGTGCTGGTCCCACAGTGGGGTGTATCATTCCCCAAAGTGGCAACCCGATACCAACACTGATGCACGGCTTATACCTACACGATGCAACAACGTCTTACCTACCAGCCCGGGCCCACACGCGCATATGAAACCCATTGGACTTGCGTTGCCACCGCTAACCCGTTTTGGCCTCTTATAGTCAAGCCCAGTACGCATGTCCCATCCTCGACATGGGTCGAGCCCAATAAGATACATATGGGTTACTGGTTGAAATGGGCCCCCAGAAGCTACCCACCTAAGCTTGTCCCTTTCTAGTGCATCCCACTTAACCCTTTAATCATGTTTAATTACATGTTTCCACTTGGTTAAGTATTCTAATCGTATTTTCTATTGCCACCCAAGGCAACCCACTAGATTTCCACATGCCACCCAAGGCACTTACTTGATTTCCACATGCCACCCAAGGCACCCACTTAACCCCTCATGCCCCACTACATGCTTATCTGGTTAAGTGTTTCTTAATTGATTAAGAACGTAACCGTTGTAAAGACCTCTCACATTAGACTATCTTTTATGGCAGTTGGATTTGCCAGTCGGGTCCGGGCAGCCTTACGCCATAACAGAGTCTAACCTCGTGTCTTTACACTTGTCACGTATTTAGTTCATGCCTAAGACCTCTCACATTGGGCCAACCATTTGTAGTCGCTGGATTTGTCGGTCGGTTCCGGGCAGTCTTATGCTACAAAAGGGTCCAACCTCGTGTCCTAGTCGATTAATTACACCTAATTAATCACCCCCATATTTTGAATTAATTTTCCCTAATTAATTCCAATTTAATGATGTACATAATTGACTCAATTATGTCCATCCACTCATGGTATGAAACATCATACCAATTTCACCACAATTTTGTTAACATGAATATTAACCCCATCGTTCCCCACGTAATACGCTAACATGGCATATTTAAAAGGGAAGATTCATCACAAATACAATGGGTTCAACTTAGCATAATATTAGCATCACATGGGTTTTAAAGGTGTCAACTTGCATATATGACCATAGCATCAAACCCAACTAGCATAAATAATCAACCCAAACTTGCATGAATCACATATGTCATAAAGAGGGTAACTTGCATAAGTTACTTATGTCATACAAAGGGGTAAACTTGCATATGTATGTATGACATACAAAGGGGTTAACTTGCATATGTATGCATATCATACAAAGGTGTAAACGTGCACACGTTACTTGCATATAATCAAACACCAAACTTGCATAACATGTCATATATGAACTTGCATATAATCAAACACCAAACTTGCATAACATGTCATATATGAACTTGCATATAATCAAACAACAAACTTGCATAACATGGTGTCATAATGGATCAATGTTTATCATAGTGATTTGCATAACTAGCATCATGAACATATAGCATAAATTACACCCAACTTGCATAACTAGCTTCATGGGCACATAGCATCAAACTTGCATAACTTGCATCATGAACATATAGCATACAACTTGCATAACTAGCATCATGAACATATAGCATAAAAATTGCATAACTAACATCATGAACACATAGCATATGATAACATAACTTGCATTGATCCACATTCATAACCATAACCTCATTATATCCTATCATAATTAGTTTAGCAATTGCTTGCTAAAGGCATAGAAACTCACAACTTGTTGATTAGCACTCCTATGAAGAAGATTAAGTTGCTAGAGTTTATTAGAAGTTGATTTGAGAAGCTATCTTCTTCTACAATTTGATGGAGGCTCCTTCTAGTTGCATTTTGACGGCATGACGACGTTGTAACTATTTTTAGTATGAATTAGGGTAGTATTAGGGTGTATTTATAGATTTAGGATGTAGTTTAGGCCCTTAGATTAACCCTAGATTAGGTTAGAGTCGTCAGATTTCGTCACAAGCCCTCAAGACTCAGCCCAACAGCCAAAACAGTGCACCCAGCCAAACTGGCCGAGCCACCTGTGTCGACAGGGATGTCGACACTACAGTCGACACGCCCCCATGTGTGTCGACTCCCCTGTCGACACGGGGGTCGACCTGGTGCAGGCGGGAATTTTCCCGCCTAGCCCCATTTCTGCATTTGAAATCTGTTTTTCGAAATTTGAATTTTCTGAAAACTTCGTTGGGCCTTAACTGGGTCATACGAACTCCGATTTTCGAAAACACGGACTCTATTTCGCGTATTTTTCCGAGACGAACGCAATGGCATAGCCCTTTTCCCCTGATTCAGAACTTAAAAATTAATTCTGCCCTGATTTATATTATAACAAGTTATTCAACATACGGGGTGTTACATTCTCCCCTACTTAAAGGATTTCGTCCCCGATATCTCTAAGTCAAGAAGAACGTATCCTACCAACCAAACAACCGTCTACTAAACCATCAAACAATGACATCCATTGTCCTTAAAGTTTCTAATGATGTATGAACATATGCAAAAAGTGTGTGTATATGTTCCCTTTCTAATGCAAAATCAGGCGGTTTACCGATTCAGTTGACCTCCTTAATGCAAACCATGATAGTGCCATGCATCCAATATGTATGCGAAAGAACCCTATCGACACATGCTATCTCTACATGAGTGCACAATCATACACCAAAATGCATCATCCATATGATAACGCAACCATTATACATCCATTAATATAGCTACCTACACACAATTATATGCAATATGCAATATGAAGTGGCTGAGCCGATCTAGTGTCTAAAGTGTGTGTATATGCATCCACGAGCAACCACTAGCAAACACTTGTATCCACACGCATCCATCAATCATAACATGTCTTAAACACATGTTTCAACCATAGGTTTACCCTATCTAAAGGTCAAAGGTACTAATGAGAGGACATACTAAAGATAAGATAAGTATTAGACAAACGATAAAGGAGAAGTTAAAAGACATACCCTCAAAAAGGAATGGGTACAGTGAACGCATCTTCGCTACTGTCTCCCAAGTAGCATTGCTCTCATCATCTCCCCATTGCATTTTGACTAGTTGAACCTCTCTGTTACTCAACTTCCTAATCTCTGACCCAAGGATGCGGGTAGGAGCTCGTCGAATAGTCGCATCACGCTCTACCTCCACTTCTCTAAGCAAGCTCGGCTCTACCACCTCTATGGTCTCATGTAGGCACTTCCTCAAATGTGACACATGGAATACGTCATGTACCCCACTAAGTCTCTCGGGTAAATCCACTCTATATGCCATCTGTCCAATCCTTTCCCTAATAGGAAACGGTCCTACAAACCTTGGTGCTAACTTCCCAACGGACCCAAAGCGAACAACATTCCGTAATGGAGATACTTTGACAAAGACCATGTCCCCAACATTAAACTCAAGATCCGTCCTCCTCTTATCTGCGTAAGATTTCTGCCTATCTTGCGCTGCTTTCATCCTTCTTCGAATCAAATCAATCTTTTCCGAAGTCTCTCTAACCATATCGGGCCCAAGCAAGATCTTATCCGTAGATTCCCACCAACATGTAGGTGATCGACAAGGCCTTCCATAAAGAGCTTCGAAAGGAGCCATACCAATACTAGACTGAAAGCTGTTATTATACGCGAACTCCACCAATGGAAGATGCTCTTCCCATGTACCTCCAAAATCTAAGATACATAGCCTCAAAAGGTCTTCTAGAATACGGTTCACCCTCTCGGTCTGGCCGTCCGTCTGAGGATGATATGCGGTGCTCAAACACAACTGAGTCCCTACCGCCTCTTGCAAACTCTTCCAAAACTCGCTAGTGAAGATGGGATCTCGATCACTCACTATGCTAGAAGGTACACCATGCAACCGAACTATCTCTCGAAGGTAAACTGAAGCTAGCCATGGAGCAGTCCTCTTACTCTTCACGGGTATGAAATGGGTGCTCTTAGTAAGTCTGTCTACCACAACCCAAATTCCCGTATTACCCTTCCTCGATCTCGGTAACCCATCGATAAAATCCATCGAGACACTATCCCACTTCCATTGCGGAACTTCCAATGGGTGAAGCAACCCACCGGGTTTCTTTTGCTCTGCTTTCACTTATTGGCACACCAAGCATCTAGCGACATACTCGGCCACATCTTTCTTCATACCGGCCCAAAAGAAAACTCGCTTCATGTCTTGGTACATCTTGTCCCCACCGGGATGAATGGTCATTTTCGAACGATGTGCATCATCAAGTATAGCCTTCCTCAAACCCTCGTCTTGCGGTACACAAAGTCTACCGTCTCTACGCAAGCACCCCCTATCGTCTAGGGTGTACCAACCCAAATGGCTGGACGACTCCCCCCTTATGAGCGTCTCTACCAACTCAACCAACTGTGGGTCGTCCCGCTGTGCCTCGCCAATCCGTCCCAAAAGAGTAGGTCTGACCTCTAAGGATGCGAGCAAACCGGGTACAAAGTCAACGGAAGGTCTAAAATCAAACATCGAGATAAATTCCAAGCTTCGTCGTTCCACGAACAATGGACTCAAGGACAACCTTTTTCTGCTTAAGGCGTCCGCCACCACGTTACCCTTGCCAGGGGTATACGCTATCTCGAAATCATAGGATGCTAAGAACTCCATCCACCTTTTCTGTCTCAAGTTCAAATCCTTCTGAGAAAACAAGTACTTCAAAGATTTGTGGTCAGTGAACAATTCGAACCTCTCGCCAAGAAGATAATGGCGCCAAGACTTAAGCGCAAAAACAATAGCGGCCAACTCTAGGTCATGTGTAGGGTAATTTTTCTCATGCGCTCTCAACTACCTTCCACCATAGGCTATTACCCTTCCCTCTTGCATTAAGACTGCGCCCAGTCCTGTCCCACAAGCATCGGCACTAACAACAAATGGCTTACTCCCATCTGGCAACACTAAGACTGGAGCTGTGGTTAAAGCTCTCTTTAACCGTTGGAACGCATCATCACAATCTACGTCCCATGTGAAGACTAGATTCTTCTTTGTCAAGCGAGTTAATGGGGCTGATATCTTCGCGAAGTCCTTGATAAACTTCCTATAGTAGCCAGCCAACCCCAAGAAACTCCTCACCTCGGTAGCATTCTTCGGAACCTTCCAATCTTGGATGGACACTACCTTCGCGGGATCCACAGCTATCCCTTCTTTGGAGACCACGTGCCCCAAAAAACGCACTTCCTTCCTCCAAAAGTGACATTTAGAGAATTTAGCCTTAAGGCTATGCGCTCAAAGTGTCTCCAACACTTCCCTAAGATGTAGGGCATGCTCTTCTTCACTCTTAGAAAAGACTAAGATGTCATCCACAAAGACCACCATGAACTTATTAAGGTACTCCCTGAACACCCTACTCATCAAATCAACAAAGTATGCAGGAGCGTTCGTCAAACCAAATGGCATCACAAGCCACTCATACAAACCATCCGGAGTCCTAAAGGCAGTCTTCTCTATACTATCCTCAGCCACTCTCAACTGATGAAACCCCGTGGCTAAGTCCAACTGTGAAAACACTGAGGCGCCAACCAACTGATCAAAGAGATCGTCAATCCTCGGCAATGGGTGTCTATTCTTCTTTGTGAGCTTGTTGAGTTCTCTATAGTCTACACAAAGTCTGAGGGACCCATCCGCCTTCGTGGCAAAAACTACCAGAGCACCCCACTCCGATATACTTCGTCTTATGAACCCCTTCTCAAGCAACTCCCCTACTTTCTTATGGAGTTCCCTCCTCTCACGAGGAGCCATGTGGCGCACTGGCAAAGATACTGGTTTAGCATTGTCTACCAGATATATTCGGAAGTCTATCTCCCGCTTCGGAGGTAAGCCCTTCACCTCCTCAAACACATCCGAGTATTCCCGGACCACTCTTACAGATCGCAAACTCTCGACCGAAGCGTCAAGCGATTCAAGATAACTTAGCATAACAGAATCCATGGGATTATAAGAGATCTCGAGAGTGTTACCCAAGCGGGTCATGAGTCTAACAACTCTCCTTTCGCAATCAAGAACGGCACCATTACTGGATAACCAGTCCATGCCCAAAATTAACCCATAGCCCGTGAAGCCCAAAACAAAAGCATCACATCTAAACTCAACGCTAAGTATAGAAATCTTCAAACCCAAACATATCATGGACAAATAAGTGGAGCCCCCAATTGGGTTTGAAACAACCAAGGGATCTTCTACTAGACTGGTGTCTAAGTGCAGTGACTCAACTAATGATGATGAGATAAACGAATGCGATGTGCCAGAGTCGAATAAAGTACGGACAGGATGATCAAACAGAAAAACCAGACTTTCAACGGAAATAGTTCTACCTCTTTCCTGAATCGGTGGAACCGCGAGAGCCTGAACTTGCCCCCTTGCCTGACCTGGTGCCATAAGTGCTTGCACCTGTCCTCTTGAGGTAGATCCTGTCCTTTGCCCCTTCTTAGGGAAGTCCTTCACTAGATGCCCTGCTTCGCCACAGTGGAAGCAGCTAGTCTTCTTCTTCTTCCGACAATCTTTGCTTAGGTGGCCTGGTGTCCCACAATTGAAGCACTTCTTCTTTCCCTTGCCACCGTTGCCTTTTCCACCCTTGTTTTGCTGTTGCTGTTGAGGTCTCTTCTGATCTCCTTTCTTCTCGGGTGCCTTATTAGCATTGGGACCCTTCTCTTCCTCATGCATAAGTGCCATGTCTACTAGCTTCTCAAAGGTGGCCCCCATAGGGATGTGAGTCATAGCCAATCCATGCATCGGTTCATTCAAGCCCTTAACGAACCTCAAAGCCTTCTTCTCCAGTGTATTCACCATGTCTATGCCAAATCTTGCCAACTGATTAAACTTGTTGACATATTCCTTCACTGATAGGTTTCCTTGCTTTAGAGTCAAGAACCTTTCCATATACAGATTTTCTTCCGCCCTTGAGAGAAACTTTGCCACAAACCTTTGTCTGAAATCCGCCCAAGAGTCAACTAGGCGTTCTCCATTAGTGACCTCCCACCAGAACGAGGCCTCTCCCTTCATTAACCAAGCAGCTAACTTGACTTTCTTTCCTTCTTCCATCTCAAAGATGTCTATCAACTCTTCCGTTTCCTTAAGCCAATCACTAGCTTCCACAAAAGTTTCTGATCCTTGAAAAGGTTTCCCTCCCATAGCCTTAAATTCCTTGCAAGTCTTAGCAAAAGTATCCGCTCGAGGAGGAGGAGGGGGAGGAAGATCGGGTGCAACTGGTGGTGGAGGAACATCTGCTGGACCTGCAGCGGCGGCCCTAGCCTCCATCAATCTCCTATACCATACTGGTATCGCTACACCCTCCGGAAAGTTAAGATCTTCAGCCATGCTGAAACGAAAAAGGAAAGATTCAAAACGGAGAATTCGAAAGATAAAGATATGGCTATTGGGGATTATGCTTTTCTTTCAAAAACTTTTCTCTTAAAAGACATGTTTTTGAAAATACTCCTTCCAAAAATGTTTTTAGAAAAATAGTTTTTCTAAAAAAATTATCTGTTCTGATAACCTTCAGCTCTGATACCACGTGTAACACCCCACACCCGCTAAGGTCACTCACTAAGGGAATGCCTTAACTTCGGTGGAGTATTTTAAGTGAATATAGAAGAGAAAAATTACAACAAGACAGATATAAGTAATACTTGAAATTTAAAACATCATTTCATTGCAGCAGAAGGCAAACATGTTTGGTTACATATCAAAACCAACAAGAGTCAAGTACAAAATATCCATCTCGTTAAAAACATAAGTACATAATCCCACTACATAATAATAGCCATAATAGAAAAGATAAGCTGGGCTTTACATCAATGGTCCAAGCTCCAAAAGATAGATAAAGCAATCTGATCAAAGCCCACTAGTGCTAGGCCCACTCTGAGAACCTGAGGGTTGGGAAAAAGATAAAAACAACGGGGTCAGACATAAGTCTGAGCGAGTCCTATAACTTTAAAAATACAATCATTAAAGTAATTAGGGTATGATATAAACTCGGTATGGTAACGACTGGGGATAAATGACTAAACTAAGCAGCCAACTAGACATAGGAAGAACGAAGATAATGGCAAAGACGCATCTACCCACCCAAGGATAATTACTACACTGCACCATACCAGTCATTCCTACATAAAGGTTGATCCCACCCAAGGACTTGGAAAATATAACTAGTAGTTTCGTGTACCCTTAGCTGACCACATAGGTGCCGTCTGCCCCTATCTCCACTAGGTGTACCCACTACTCCCCAAGCGATCGACTCCCTAACGTAGATACCCGTGCTGGTCCCACAGTGGGGTGTATCATTCCCCAAAGTGGCAACCCGATACCAACACTGATGCACGGCTTATACCTACACGATGCAACAACGTCTTACCTACCAGCCCGAGCCCACACACGCATATGAAACCCGTTGGACTTGCGTTGCCACCGCTAACCCGTTTTGGCCTCTTATAGTCAAGCCCAGTACGCGTGTCCCGTCCTCGACATGGGTCGAGCCCAATAAGATACATATGGGTTACTGGTTGAAATGGGCCCCCACAAGCTACCCACCTAAGCTTGTCCCTTTCTAGTGCATCCCACTTAACCCTTTAATCATGTTTAATTACATGTTTCCACTTGGTTAAGTATTCTAATCGTATTTTCTATTGCCACCCAAGGCAACCCACTAGATTTCCACATGCCACCCAAGGCACTTACTTGATTTCCACATGCCACCCAAGGCACCCACTTAACCCCTCATGCCCCACTACATGCTTATCTGGTTAAGTGTTTCTTAATTGATTAAGAACGTAACCGTTGTAAAGACCTCTCACATTAGACTATCTTTTATGGCAGCTGGATTTGCCGGTCGGGTCCGGGCAGCCTTACGCCATAACAGAGTCTAACCTCGTGTCTTTACACTTGTCACGTATTTAGTTCATGCCTAAGACCTCTCACATTAGGCCAACCATTTGTAGTCGCTGGATTTGCCGGTCGGTTCCGGGCAGTCTTATGCTACAAAAGGGTCCAACCTCGTGTCTTAGTCGATTAATTACACCTAATTAATCACCCCCATATTTTGAATTAATTTTCCCTAATTAATTCCAATTTAATGGTGTACATAATTGACTCAATTATGTCCATCCACTCATGGTATGCAACATCATACCAATTTCACCACAATTTTGTTAACATGAATATTAACCCCATCGTTCCCCACGTAATACGCTAACATGACATACTTAAAAGGGAAGATTCATCACAAATACAATGGGTTCAACTTAGCATAACATTAGCATCACATGGGTTTTAAAGGTGTCAACTTGCATATATGACCATAGCATCAAACCCAACTAGCATATATAATCAACCCAAACTTGCATGAATCACATATGTCATAAAGAGGGTAACTTGCATAAGTTACTTATGTCATACAAAGGGGTAAACTTGCATATGTATGTATGACATACAAAGGGGTTAACTTGCATATGTATGCATATCATACAAAGGTGTAAACTTGCACATGTTAATTGCATATAATCAAACACCAAACTTGCATAACATGTCATATATGAACTTGCATATAATCAAACACCAAACTTGCATAACATGTCATATATGAACTTGCATATAATCAAACACCAAACTTGCATAACATGGTGTCATAATGGATCAATGTTTATCATAGTGATTTGCATAACTAGCATCATGAACATATAGCATAAATTACACCCAACTTGCATAACTAGCTTCATGGGCACATAGCATCAAACTTGCATAACTTGCATCATGAACATATAGCATACAACTTGCATAACTAGCATCATGAACATATAGCATAAAACTTGCATAACTAACATCATGAACACATAGCATATGATAACATAACTTGCATTGATCCACATTCATAACCATAACCTCATTATATCCTATCATAATTAGTTTAGCAATTACTTGCTAAAGGCATAGAAACTCACAACTTGTTGATTAGCACTCCTATGAAGAAGATTAAGTTGCTAGAGTTGATTAGAAGTTGATTTGAGAAGCTATCTTCTTCTACAATTTGATGGAGGCTCCTTCTAGTTGCATTTTGACGGCATGACGACGTTGTAACTATTTTTAGTATGAATTAGGGTAGTCTTAGGGTGTATTTATAGATTTAGGATGTAGTTTAGGCCCTTAGATTAACCCTAGATTAGGTTAGAGCCGTCAGATTTCGTCACAAGCCCTCAGGACTAACCCAACAGCCAAAACAGTGCACCCAGCCAAACTGGCCGAGCCACCTGTGTCGATAGGGGTGTCGACACTACTGTCGACACGCCCCCATGTGTGTCGACTCCCCAGTCGACACGGGGGTCGACCTGGTGCAGGCGGGAATTTTCCTGCCTAGCCCCATTTCTACATTTGAAATCTGTTTTTCGAAATTTGAATTTTCTGAAAAATTCGTTGGGCCTTAACTGGGTCATACAGACTCCGATTTTCGAAAACTCGGACTCTATTTCGCGTATTTTCCGAGACGAACGCAATGGCATAGCCCATTTCCCCTGATTCAGATCTTAAAATTTAATTCTGCCCTGATTTATATTATAACAAGTTATTCAACGTACGGGGTGTTACAAGGATCCAAGAGTGTGCGAGAACTATGATTTCTGCTGGCAATTTACCAAGAAGTTTTTGGGTTGAGGCAGTTGATACAGCTTGTTACATCTTAAATAGAATTTTAATTAGACCATTAACCAATAAAACACTCTACGAACTTCTTTATAATAAGAATTTTTGAAAGTAAATGTTTTATTTTAAACACTAAAGAAAAACGTGATAAATTGATTCTAAATCTAACATAGGAATTTTTATTGGAAACTAAAGCATATAGAGTTTTTAATTTAAAAACTAATACTATTGAAGAAACTCTAAATGTATCTTTTGTTGAAACTTATAAATATTTAAATCAAAATCATAATGAAGATGAATGTGATAATGATAATAAATTAAATGAAATTATTTACCTCAATAAAAGAATTAGACTTTTAAGAGATCGTCCTTAGAAAATATACTAGGAGATATTGAATCTATAGTTAGAACTAGAAATCAATTAAATAACACGAGTAACATAGCTTTTATATTAAAAATCCAAAAGAAGCATTGTCTAAGGGTTCATGGATAGTTGCTATGCAAGAAGAATTGAATCAATTCACTAGAAATGATGTATGTGAACCTGTTCCTAGACCAGAGGATAAACTATAATAGGAACTAAATGGGTTTATAAAAATAAAATGAATGAACTTGATAAGGTCGTTAGAAATAAAGCTCGACTAGTTGCATAAGGATACTGTCAAGAAGAAGGAATAGATTATGATGAAACCTTTCGCTAATTATAATGGTTTCAAACTATTTCAAATGTATGTATAAAATGCTTTTTTAAATGGATTTGTTAAATAAGATGTTTATGTTGAACAACCCCCATTTTCGAAGATGAAAATTTTCCAAACCATGTTTACAAGTTAAAGATAGCTTTATATGGTTTAAAACAAGCTCCTAGAGCCTGGTATGATCGACTAAGAACTTAAATGTTGCAATCGAATTTTGAAATTGGTAAAATAGATAATATAACTTTATTTATTAAAAGAAACAAAAATGATATTCGATTATTACAAATCTATGTGAGCGATATCAATTTTTGATCAACAAATAATAAAATGAATCAAGAATTTACTGAAATCATGACGAAAGAATTTGAAGTGGGTCACATGGGAGAACTCACTTTCCTTTTAGGATTAAAAATAAGACAAATAGATAATGGAATATTTATTAACCAAAAAAATATGCGAGAGATTTAATTAATAAATTTAACATGGCTAATACTAAAGGAAAACACACACCCATAGCAATCAATGAAGCCTTAACTAAAGACAACTCTTCAAAAGATATAGATACGAAATTATATAGGGGTATGCTAGGTTCTGTATTGCATATAACATGCATGGTGTTTGTCTCTGCGCAAGATATCAATCACAACCTAAGGAAACTCACTTAAGAGCCGTAAAACATATTCTACTATATGTCAAACATACATTAGACTTTGGTTTATTTTATCCTATAAATGATTAATTCAATTTAATTTCTTATTGCGATGTTGACTATGTTGGATGTAAATTGGACCGAATAAGTACAAGTGGAATTAGTCACTTTTTTGGTCACTCTCTGGTTTCCTGATTTGGTAAAAAAACATAATATCGTTTCCTTATCAATAACTAATACAGAGTACATATCTGTTGATTTGGCATGCTCTCAAGTAATATATATGAAACAAACTGTAATAGAGATTTCGAATTAAATATAATTAAATCACCACTTTACTGCAATAATACGAGTGCTATAAATCTGTCCAAAAATCCTACACATCATGCTAGAATAAAACATATTGATATTAGACATCATTTTCTTAGAGATAATGCAAATAAAGAAAATATTTCACCAGAATTTATTAAAACGGAAAATCAAATTGTAGATATATTAACTAAACCATTGAATGAAGCAACATTTACTAAATTAAGAAGAGAACTAGGAATTTGTTCATTAACCGAAGTAAGAGCAACATTTACTAAATTAAGAAGAGAACTAGGAATTTCTTCATTAACCGAAGTAAAATAATTAAACAGTATAAATATATTAAATAATTACAAGAAAAACCAAAATATTCAAAATTCCAAGAGGTATGTCGACGTACCTAAACCATTATGTTGACATATAAATGTAAAATTTCAAATTCCCTCAAAAATTAGTTATTACACTTATTTAAACTCTCCACTTCGAAAATTCTTTTCTTCCCACTCATTTTTCTCTATAATAAAATTCTAAAACACATAGATATGGCTTCCACTTCAAATAACAAACAAAGCAACCCCATTTTGTTTCCTACTCCTACTCAAGGTACTTTTCAATGAAATATGCTTGTAAGGGTTATCAAATTAAAGGAATCTATGAAATATATCTTGCAATTACTCGTTGAAATACAAATTCTGCAACTTCATATGGAAAGAGAACAAGAAAAACAAGGGAAGATCATTAGGAATCTCCATAAGTTCATAATGGATAACTACTCTAATCTAATTATTATTAAATTTTATTTATCCAATATTCAAATACATAACTCTATGGGGGAAGAAGGAGTTGAAGAAGAAAAATAAGATCAAGAAATGAAAGAAGATGATCAAGTCATTTGTGTCGGAGAAGTGTGTTTCAATAAGGAAGGAAATGTGATCGAACAAAATGGAGAATTCCACCCCTAATACCTTGATTGTCCAATTCACAAGTCCCCAATTGTCAAAAATACTTAGTAGTCAAGTATCATATAATCGTGTAATATTCGTATATTCGCTAATGTTTGTAAATATTTGTTATACGTTGTCGTGTATTGAATTTGTAACAAAAAATTTATAATAAGTTTTATATTTATGTGCTTAAATTATAGTTTCGAAAAGATTATTAAGGTAGTTTTCTAGTTTATTAACTTAAGGGTATTATTAGATCTTATCATAGTTTTGATTAATTTAAGGTATTTGGACCATATTAATTTTTGGAACATGTCTTAGTTTTAAGGGGGGGGGGGGGGGGGTATTATAGTCTAATTAGGAATATATAGTTCTTTGTTAATGACAAAAAGAGAGAATTATAAAATATGGCTTAGATTAAGGTAGTTTCAGAAGGAGTCAGTGGAGTAAGGGGGAGTAACTAGAGAATCAAGACATCAGGTATGAATATTTTATAAACCAAGGTTGTTATCGTTAAAAAGGAGAGATTGTTAAGGATTAAGATGGGTGTAATTACGGGTTTTATGAAAACAACCTTTTTAACTATTACTGCAATAAAATATATACTAATGCTATTATCTAGAATATATATATATACACACACATATACAGGAAATATATGCAGGTATTAATTATTGCACTACAAAGAGACACAGTGGTTTCCAACGGTCAGGAGCTGTTGGAGAGCCGCTGGTATACACATCAACGGCTTCCCACGGATTCCAATGCAACTAACGATTACTTTCCAACGGTCTTCAACTTTTTAACTGGCTCACGTGAATTTTATATTGGACCAGCAAGCCGTTGGAAGCCATTGATGGCCGATGAAATATATGGATCAATAAGCCGCTGGTACCTGTTGGGCGCTGTTGGAAAACTAGGTATTTTTTTCATATTTTAGATTACTTACTTCCAGCCACCCCACAATATCATATACATCAAAACAACTCCATTTTGAGAATATACATCATAATCACACTCACATTATACCCAAATCAAAAACAAAACGTCTGAAACACATAACAAAAAACCAATATTTACAAACATACATCAAACCAACGTCATCTAACCAAAATAAATCATTATCTAACAAAACGTCTAAACCATCATCACCAACACAGCACCAATATATACAAATCAGCATAATGTATTGTAACGAACCGGTAATTTTAACATTTTAAAATATAAATTAAATTTAAAATTTATCGCTTAAATAAATATATATATATATTGGGATCTCAACATGAAGTTCGGTCTTTTATTTATTTTGGACGTAAGTTGAACTTACTTCTGAAATGAATTTCTTTCGTAAATTTAAATTTTTACATGGCCATTTGGCGCGTTATTGACATTCTTAACCTAGTTTAAGTGTTGGAATAACTGAAATGTAACTTTGAGATAATTAAAGTTTAATGTTGGAATGTAAATCTTATCACTTAGTTGAGAAAGAAATCCAATTCCTTTGTAAATTTAATACTTGGAAATTCTTTTTGAAATAAGCCGAATTTATAGACTAATTATTTTAAGATTAGTTGAAAATTTCGTCGGTAAATATAAGTTTTATTTCAAGTTCAAAGTTGAAATCCGAACAACTAAAACGAAGAAACGAATTATGGAATAATCATTCGCACGTATGACGTTCGCGTTAAATGATGAGATAATGTGTTTAAAACAAATAGTAACGTTGTTCATTTTAGCAGTAACATTATATACCGTTCATGAGTAACGTTCGTTCCACTTGGTTCTTTTGTTCAGCCTTACGGTTAAATCCAATCAAATCTGAAATTTGTCTTGTTAAGGATATGGCAGTAGCTAAAAATCTTGCTAAGTCACCTTCAAAGATTTTAAACAGTGCCTAGAGATTTTGATATCTTCCTTTGTCCGATGAAAAGACTTCAAAAGGCAATGTACAAGATTTTTCAAATCGTCCTCTGTCAAACACAAGGATTTCGTAATAGTGCGTGCAATCAGATTTTTTGAAATCTCCTTACTCAAAGAAATCATACCACGCGTCCTTCTTCTTCTGTGATACGCTCCTACTTTACTCTTCCTCTTTCATTTAAGAATCGACGGATCTCACTTCAGAAGGGAAAACGAATCAAACCCAAAATCGAACGATGTCCGCTCTCTCTTCAAATTTCCAAATCAGTAAAGGAAACCAGATCTCCAATTTGTTTCCTCTCCAAAAATCGTTCTTCCCAAATCAAAGGGGTCTGGGCAACGCGTTCTTCTTTCTCCTGTCGTCCTCGCTCACCAGTGACCACCCTCTTCAACGTCACCTCCTTCGTGAGTCCACCGCTCCATCAATGTTCGCGGCGCCCTTGCCACCACCATTCTCCACTACCGAAGCCAACCCGACCCTGTTGACTGACAGGTCCAACTAGTAACCATGAGATGACTCTCTTCTTCAACCTTGAGTGCCCATAAAATCTTGTTTCTCTTCGTACCAGCCTAGGCACCATCGCCATGATGGCCCTTGCATCACTCCGCAGCACCCTAGAGCCATCCGGATCGAAGGCCGCACCACCGTTAGCTTCTCATCGACCTAACCCACCTCTGACCTCTCACTTCGCTCTTTTCATTACTGAAAGCCAAATTCAGTACGTGAGACAATTCCGGCTTCCAAATCCATAGCAAAACGAGCACTCCAGGTGTTCGAATCTATGTTTGAGATGCTGGGGTGGACCCGAGCAGACTGAATTGTCGATCAGCAAGTATGGGTCTTGTCTGTGTGTTCGAATCCATTAGCTAATCTGTTGGTTATTGCTATTTCTGTAAAGAACAGGTATATACTCCCTTGGTACAACTATAGGAAAGGAAGTGTATTTAAGTATGTGCTCAGTCGGAGTTTGACAGTGAATGTTATCATGTGTTTAGGGTCAGTGGGTTTTGCCATGATTGGAAACTCCCCAAAATCCATTTATGTAAGTATATATGCATATGTGTATATGTACGTGAATGACTTGGAGTGGATTCATCACTTTGATATCAAGTTCACTTCAGTTCTGCGTCGGTTTCATAGTCAACTTCTTCGCCTCGAAAGGTGAGTTTTCCTAACTAACAGACTAATATTTTTATGAAGTGAATTAAAGACTGAAATGTTGAATGAAATGTTAGGTTGCTCTAGAATTGTTTGCTTCGTGGTTGTGCACGTGCGACACACACTGTTATTTCATATGACACTGTGGATGTTTGTTTGTCATGCTATATTATTTTTCTCACCATGCAAGTTCCATTTTTGATTTGAAACCAATACGGGTTGAAATGATACACAGCCGAACCCTTTTGTATTCGAATCAATTTGGGATGCGGGTTGAAATGATACATACCCGGGATTCGAATATTGTTTTAAAAAAAGAACGGATTAAAATGATAAATATCCATATCACTTGACCATAGGATAGAAAATTTTATATAGGAACACCGTGGTCAATAAAATAAAATATTTTTAAACATTTCATCGATGTTATAAGTTGAAAATTTTAAAATGTAAAGTAATATTTACTTGATAATTTCATGAAATCCAAGGTGTATTTAAATAAGTTTAACGTGATATTCGTGCGAGTTAATACTTAAGTTTAATTTATAAATCCTTTATTACTTTATGCTTATCTAACGAATTTAATAATATAACAAATTTAGAATTTAATGATTTGTTGTAAAGAATTTGCAAGGCTTGATAAATATTCCCAAAGCTTATTTTGACACAAAATTTGTGAAGGAAATTTTCGCCATGAATATACAATAAGAATTTTGTTAAAATAAAGGTACGAAGCTCAAGCATAAAAAGAGATATGTTTATTTAAATAATGGTGAATTCGAGTTTGATAACAAGCTAGAAGTTAACAAATCGCATTTTGATTTATAGCCGACGCTAAAAGAGATTTGGGAATTTATTTTACAAAATGGATATGTCGAATCCAAGGTAACATTTGTTTGAAAACCGTTTTATCCATGAAGTGTTGAATTTGAACCAAATAAATGAGAATTTGTTTAAAGGTGAAATTTTGATGGGAAAAGAAATTCTGAGATATGGATTTGGATTGGATCAATATTATTTGGATAGAGTTTCAAATTTCATTGAAATAAATTTTTCATCATTACTTTATTTTGTAAATATTTTCTTATAAGATGGTTTGTACTTTAACTATATGCATTTATATTACTTTTCGAACTATATATGTATATGGTTATACAATATTTTAAATTTAATACACATATACTTTTCCAACTATATGTATATATATATATACATATGTTTAAACAATATTTTCAATACATATGTTTTTCCAACTACAGATTTTTATACATTATTTTCAATTTAATATATACTTTTCTAACTATATATATTTACATTACTTTCAACATACATGTACTAATTTCAAAACTCAACCTTTCTAAATGTATTCATGTTATTTTAAATTTATAAACTTGTATCCAATTCAGTCTAGTGATTCCAAAGGATGAAGTACAGGATTTTCAAGTAATAATAATATTTCATGGAATTTGGAAGTTAAAACGATAATTGACAAAGATTGGGAATATCGGTTTCATTTTCAACCGATGACAAATGATTTGTGTAATTGATTTTGGGGCCAGACTTGGAATAAATCGTTTTGCTATGCATGAAAATGTGATTTCAAATATAATGGCCACGGTGTGAAGAAAAAAAATGTAAGCGTTGGTTGTTAAAGAGACCGGAGTCGGTAAGTGGCATACTCTCTGTCAGTGCCGATACCACTTTAACATATGTGTACGTAATGGAGTATCCGAACGACAACAAGATGGCTTGGAAGCGACCACTGGATCGAAGAAGGCGAACGATGATGAAATGGCCTTGACCTTCGGGTCATAATTAAAATGACTAAAACAAGAGCTATCCCGTGGCTGATTGAGGTCGCACCTCATATCGGACACACTTCTTCGATACCATCTCTATTAGTGTTGTGATCGATATGGGTGCACCCTTTTTGACTTGGGAGTGTGTTCCGAGGTGGGCGATAGTGGCTGCTATGCATTACCACCTGTCCGGGAGTGCAACTGGTAGAATCCTACCCTGGGCATTGCCTCGTATGCCTTGTCATATTTATCCCATACGAGCCCCATACGATTTTGATTTAGCGTTGCTTTCTATGGAGTGTCCTCTAATAACACCAGTGCGGTGAATTTACGGTACTGTATAGGTTGTGCTGCCTATAAACTGCGTAAGGGTAATATGGTAATCCCACTTACTCTATTTTCAGTATATTTACTTTACTAAATAGACATTACAATAATAGCGTACTATTTTACATTTATTATTTCCACGGATCCTTAGAGGACGGGAATCCCAAACATCCTATAAGTTATTGTACATTTCGGTTAACACTTCATTTGATTTAATCCACTTATATGAGAATGTTAGTCCTGACTCGAGTACTTTGTTTGTTTTATTTTTGCAATTGCTCGGGTCAGACTGAGGATTTCAGCTTGTAGATATCTGTTAGAGCTTGAGATTTGTTGGGGATCCAGCCGTTCATCTACCATGTCATATCTGGTTATGCCTCTATCTACTCACTACCGAATACTAGTATGATTTTATGTTCATTCTTTCGCTGTATCTATATTTATTTCCATACTCTGATATTATGTAAATTTAAAGATTTTGTATAAATTTACTTCCGCTGTGAGGTACTCTGTGTTATGTGTCTGTGATTCTGTGATGATTTGTATTTCAACTTCATAAGCAATAACAAACTGTCATTTTGAACGGTTCGAGTTGGTTTAATTACCGACTTGAGGCTGTCAAAAAGCCAGTTTGTTACATGTATCAAGCAAATTCCTCATCCACTCTCAAAGCGTATATGTACATATATACATAACAACAACAAAAAATAACCTCTACTCAATCTCCCCCGGAACCACCAAACAATGAAGGAAACTTATCGTACTGGGCAACGAACTCTGCCGAGCGCTAGTTAAGCTGCTCCATCTTCTCTTTGCGGTGGCGATCACGCTCCTTAAGCTCGGCGATTTAGGCTCGTAGCTGTGCATTATCCTCCTTGTCTCGAGCCCTCAGGCACTACTGTTGAGATCCCCTAACCTGTAAATAATTTTAGATTTTCCGTATTTCATAATAGCAATTCACGGAAATTTAATTTTTATTAAATTTTAGTTTCTATTACCGCTTGATTCCCAAAACCATAGCGTTTGTTGCGGGTTAGTGCTTACATGACAGCCTCAAAAATAAATTCCTCATCCTCGGTAGTCAAGTCAGTCTTTCCAGTGTCCTTAAGCATTTATGCCCATTGTTGTTGAAATTTATCATGTTAAGCAAAATACAATTGAATTTAGATAACACTATTTTAATTAAGTTATAACTTTAAGTTAACTATGTTATACTTACATATGCTTCACGTGCCTTGGCATCGTGGTCCCCGTAGTATGAAACTGAGCCTATGTCGTCGATCTTACATACTGCATATGTATGTGTAAAAATATCCCAATACGATACAGGAACACCATGCTATCTCTTTTGAAATATGCATGTATGTAAATTAGAACTACAGTGACCCTCCTTCTCAGGAATTCCAAATCGATCGTTAAACAGACTTAAATCAAACCAAAAAGGAGGACACGCTAACTTTAGGCGCACAACATATCAAAACAAACTACAGAAGACCTTTATAAACATCATAATAATGTTACATCAGAGTACAAAATGTCAGAGTACATCAAAATTAATACACCGGATGATAAATTTACATTAAATGTAATACAATACAACAGAAATAAATGAACTAACATAGCGGAAAACTATCAATGCCCTGAACACAGCTTTAAGCTTTAATCCAGAATCCTGCTCAATGAAATAATCTACAAAACAAACCTCTCGACTGCCCATGTGGAAAATAAGGGAACCCAAGTTTGCAAGAGAAAAATGAACTATGAGTCAGTCATGGGACTGGTATGAGAAAATCTACAATTATAATTAACTTATTTTAAAATTGAGATATATCACAGGACCATGCCGTATAACACGGAACAAGTTTACCCCACTAGATTGCCAGTGCACAAACAACTAACATAAATAAACTTATGGGATCTACAATGCATCAGAAAGCATGCAATTCCTCAATTTACCCATTTAGGATTAATTCCCAAACATAGATTTCAAAATCCAATTCACTTTACATAAATTATCCCTTTGGACTTTATTCCCATTTATTATTTCAAATCATTTGAAATACATATCTAGCTTTCATTACAAAGTAGATTTCACTTTGGGATCTCAAACCAAAATCTTTGGAAATATGAACTCCAAAATATCACAATGCATATAAACAGTATGCAACCAAATATCAGGAGGTTTCTCCCATCAATAAGGCCAAGGGTCGGCTCCTTAGTCACTCGATATATATATGTTGCACCCTATAGAAATAGGCATGCACTGACCACTGACCAATTCTTAAGGTCCTGGTTCCTCTCTCCCCTTATACTTTAAGTCATCAGGGTTACCCGAATCTTTAGCCATAGCAAATCATTTTATTTCCTGAAGTGGGGAAAATCATTTCACAACATAATAATCACAAGTACTTTCAAACTATAGTACTTCACATCGGCAATTCAAACATACGATCAGTCACTATTAACCATATAACCTTCGAGCTCGTACGTCTCAAAGGAGGGTGTTAAGCAAGAGAATAAATTCTCCACCACCAAACAGATATATTAACAATAACAACTAATCGGTTATGTGACGATGAACTACAATGTCAAACACAATACTTTTCTAACTCATTTTAGAAACATCGGGTTTAGCCCTCAAAACCCTTTCTATTTTATAAGACATTTTCATAAATCATTCCCTGTCCAAAATGGGAAATAACAGTTCTTTTCACTTAAGAAAATCACATTTCAAAATCATTCATTAAATTTGAAATGAACCAAACAACATCGCTAAACACCTCATAGTCAAATTGTGTAGTGTTTCACAAGTGGTAGCATACAACTATTTCTACCCAACCCAATGCTAAATGTAAAAGCATATTTTGCTCAAAAACAGGTCGAGCACAATCCAAGCAATCAATCAACAACAAGGAATATCAACAACCAAGTATATTTGGTTCTAACTTCTACCGTGTTTTGGTAAATTTAATCACCATATATCCATATCAAATCTAATTAAATATTTATTAAAACTCTTCTTAGTTTTAATCTTCAAACACCATTATTTAATGATTATTCACTCTCATACAACGAACACACCGTAGTCATAAAAATACTCAACCATTCAATGTCATTTAAGGTGCCACAAGTGTCCATCCACGGAGTATGAAATGCGAGTGTCACATATTCATACAACGCTTCTAATGCAAATGATTTGCGAATAGTTCAAGTGTTGAACACCAAAAAGGATATTATAACTACATGATGCAATTTCTAACTTGCAACTTAACCACAAAACAAATCTTGACATAGTAACCTAACTAAATAATTTAGTGAGCGAGTTCTCACATATAACAGATAAAAATCATATTTTTATCGCAGTACTTAGCATTTAACATCATATTAAAATTATGTGATCAATCAATAATCATTTCATCAACCCAAACTTAATCAACTACTAAACAGATAATTAGAACTAGCCCTTTCGGTTTCGGTTTCTCACCGATGGTTTCCACTCTGTCAAAAATGGGACGAACACCAAATCACTCCAAATCAGTTTCATTGCAAAATTCTCGTCGATACGGTTCCAACGGATCATGTTTCGCTGAATTACGAGTTCGTATGAAAAAGTTATTAGCACGCGAACATAGACAATCATTTAAACAATAAAATCACTATTCACCATCTTCTCAAAATGACACCCTCAACTTTAAACGTTCGCCACAGCCAAACCGTAACTCGGAATCGCACGAGACAAGCGCCATTATCTCCAGCATTTCCTCCTATTTCCACGCCTGGTGGTCCCCTCTCCAGTCTGCCACGTGGTCCCTGCAATCTGGCGTTGAACAGAAAACTGCAGTTTCCGTTCATCTTGGTGCTGCGGCCGCCTCGATACTCCAAATTCCACCAAATTTTACCGGTAACTCGGTCTCAACCTCCTGGACAACTTTCCTTCAGGGCACTTCGCATGAAAATGCACGGATTGACGGAAAATTGATCATTTTCGTGACTGCCTCGTTTTCCAGCACCCCTCCGATGAACTTTACATTCCAGCCAACTCCGGCCACCTGAGACCATGCTACCACCGCCGAAACCTTCGTATGCTTCCACTTTACCATCCCTCCAAAATGCTCGACCTAATTCTCTGCGTGGGGCCCGCAACAAGCAAAATACCAAAAATGACCTGCTGCACTTCGAGCTCAATTCCAGGCAAACCACAAACCTAATCACCACCAAATTTTCGGCATGAGTAGCTCTCTTCATTTTCTAGAAATTCACAAAATTTCATAGCCTAACTCCTTACGGTTTGGGAGATATAAATTATTTAAGTTTGAGGGGATTTTCTGCAAAATTTCGAGAGAAAGGAGGTGGCAGCCATTTTCAGTGGAGAGAAGAGAAGAGGACATAGGGTTTTGTGGAGGAAAAGATCTTATATAGTGGAGGGTTTTATATTATTATTTTCTTAGTTAACGCTCTCTTCGTTCGACGTTTAGCGATGCTCTAAGAACAAACGAACTCCGTTGGCTATGAAAATTTACATATAACTATGTCTTAACGATATAGTCTTAATGAAACTGGTTACGTCGAATTCTGAGTCCGTTTGCTCAAAAAGATCTATTTCAGACTCAAATGACTGATCGATTCATAATTTATTGCGCACGACCACATACTATCTCCAAAAATTATGAAATTTGAAATGTAGCCATAATTTGATATTCTGGATCCAACAAAAGTGATTTCGTCGAAAACAGAGATCGTTTGTAAATTGGTCATTTTTAAGGGCTATATGTAATATTAAAATATATATAAATTCTATAGTGACTATTCTAAATTTTAATTTAGACATAACTTATAATTTATAAAACAAAATCCAAAATTTTTACATTCATTAGAAAGATATAATTAAATAGATTCTAATGTTTCTTGTTTCATCAAATTTTGACTTATATTGAATTCTGTATATCCATTTAAAGTTCAAAACCAGAATTTTCAACTACCGAGCCATTTCGAGTTCGTTTTAATTAAATTTTAAATTTATACGTTCTTACTTCATTTAAAACAAATTGCAAGTCGTTATTTATTAAAATAAATTATTTTAACATTAAAAATCAATTAAATCAATTAAAAATAAATTTTAAATTGGTTCTAAAATTTCGGGTTGTTACAAACTCCCCCACTTAAAACTTTTTCATCCTCGAAAAAGAACGGAGCAGATAGTTGTTTAACTAACCAACTCTACTTTCATTCTGGCCCGAGTTCTTTAACTTTTTAGTTTCTAAGAGCTTCCAAGTTTTCCTAAAATTTGGCTAACACCTTAAATTTCTGAAAAAATTCGCCATAACCTCCATTGTACGGGTTGATTTGAACAAATTTATTGGGCCGTATTAGGCAATCAATAAATGTATATATCGCATACAAATCGAATGTGAGTTATTTATGCTCAAGGGCGATGAGAAAAAAAATCATTCCTTAACCCAGTGATGGTAATTAGTCATAATCCATGTGTCATATCTAAAACAAGAGAGATGTGTATATTTTTGTCATCTACTGACTAGTGTAGGGTTTATTATTAAATCCTGTAATTTTCCGTTATAGGTTATTAAGTCCATAATCAGTCCTCAGTTTAATCTGTAATTCAGTCCTCTCCATACAAGCATTTCGCTCATATGGTAATCCAAACCTCATCATATAAGCACCTAATGCATATATGGAATATGATATGCTATGCTATCTTCCATAAATTATGCCATGCAGTGTGGTTCATAATTTATTTGTTACTATTCTATGGCGTATGTTTTAATTTCAGACATAACAACCATCACAACGCATCCAAATCACTCACAGTAGTTTAATATAATAATAAAATTGCGCAACCAACTCATTAAGGTGTACCTGTTTGTCGGGCACGCAATTTATTTCTCTACTCAACTGTAAATCCATAACCTGCTCAATATACATACATACATATATATATATATATATATATATATGCATATCCAATTCGAACTAAGTTTTCAATTCAGCTCTACATTATATTTGATTTGGCTTTATTTATCAATCATTCTCATATTGGTTTTATCATTCCAATATTTTTATCCGTTAAATTAATTATCAACTATCACAACCACCAATCAATTTGCCAATTCAATTTCCAAATGCATAACTTTTATATATACTCAAAAAAGATATTTTCTAAGATAGGATTATATATATGATCACAAGTATGTTACTTATAAACATATAACCCTCAACTCATTCTGGGGCATTACTAACCCCATCTCTAATGAGTTTCTCATTCAAGGATACTACTGATCCTATCTCTAATGAGATATTCTTTAATAGGACATTACTAATCCTACCTCTGATGAGTCTTTCATTCTGTTCTAACGAGTGGTACCCCAAAGATTTTAAGTTAACCAAAGCTCTGATACCAAATATAGCGACCCTCCTTCTTAGGCATTCCAAATCGATCGTTAAACCAACTTAAATCGAACCAAAAAGGAGGATACGCTAACTTTGGGTGCACAACACATTAGAACAAACAACAAAAGAACTTTATAAAGATCATAACAATGTTACATCAGAGTACAGAATGTCACAGTACATCGAAAATAATACAACAGAAGATAAATTTACATTAAATGTAATACAATACAGCGGAAACAAATGAACTAACACAGCGGAAGACTATCAATGCTCTGAACATAGTTTTAAGCTTCAATCAATAATCCTGCTCAGTGATATAATCTGCAAAACAAACCTCTTGACTACTCATGTGGAAAATATGGACACCCGAGTTTGCAAGGGAAAAACAAACTGCGAGTTAGTCATGGGACTGGTATGAGAAGCTCTATAGTTATAATTAACTTACTTTAAAAGTGAGACATATCATGGGACCATGCCATGTAACAAGGAACGGGTTTACTCCACTAGATTGCCAGTGCACAAACAACTACCATAAATAAACTTATGGAATCTACAATGCATCAGAAAGAATGCAATTCCTCAATCTACCCATTTAGGATTAATCCCCAAACTTAGATTTCAAAATCCAGTTCACTTTACAGAAATTATCACTTTGGACTTTATTCCCGATTTCTTATTTCAAATCATTTGAAATACCTATCTAGAATTCATAGCAAAGTAGATTTCCCTTCGGGAGCTCAAACCAAAATCATTGGAAATATGAATTCCAAAATATCACAATGCGTACAAACAATATGCAACCAAACAGATATGATCATTCACTATTAATCATATAACCTTTGAGATCGTACGTCTCAAAGAAGGGTGTTAAAGCAAGAGAATAAATTCTCTACCACCAAACAGATATATCATCAATTGCGACTAATCAGTTATGTGATGAACTACAATGTCAAACAAATAATGCTTTTCAAAATCATTTTAGAAACTCGACCTTTCTGTTTTATAAAACATTTTCATAAAACATCCCCTGTCCAAAATCAGAAATAACAATTCTTTTCACTTAAGAAAATCACATTTCAAAATCATTCTTTAAATTTGAAATGAACCAAACAACATCGCTAAACACCTCATAGTTAAATCGTGAAGTGTTTCACAAGGTGTTAGCATACAAATATTTCTATCCAACTCAATGCTAAATGTAAAAATATATTTTGCTCATAAACTGGTCGGGCACAATCCAAGCAATCAATCAACAACAAGGAATATCAACAACCAAGTATATTTGGTTCTAACATCTACCGTGTTTTGGTAAATTTTATCACCATCTATCCATAACAAATCTAATTAAAGATTTATTAAAACTCTTCTTAGTTTCAATCTTCAAACACCATTATTTAATGATTATTCACTCTCATACAATGCACACACCATAGTCATAAATAAATAAATAAATATTCAAATATCCGTTGCCATTTAAGGCGCCACAAGTGTCCATCCACGGAGTATGAAATGCGAGTGTTACATATTTATACAACGCTTCTAATGCAAATGATTTGTGAATAATTCAAGTGTTGAACTCCAAAAAGGATATTATAACTACATGATGCAATTTCTAACTTGCAACTTAACCACAAAACAAATCATCACATAATAACCTAACTAAATAATTTAGTGAGCGCGTTTTGAAATATAATGGATAAAAATCAAATTTTTATCGCACTACTTAGCATTTAACATCATACTAAAATTATATGATTAATAAATAATCATTTCATCAACCCAAACTTAATCAACTGCTAAACAGTTAATTAGCACTAGCCCTTTCGGTTTCGGTTTCTCACCGATGGTTTCCACTTCGTCAAAATTGGGATGAACACCAAATCACTCCAAATCAGTTTCATTGCAAAATTCTCGTCGATACGGTTCCAACGGATCATGTTTCGCTGAATTACGAGTTCGTATGAAAAAGTTATTAGCACGCGAACATAGACAATCATTTAAATAATAAAATCACTATTCACCATCTTCTCAAAATGACACCCTCAACTTTAAACGTTCGCCACAGCCAAACCGTAACTCGGAATCGCACGAGACAAGCGCCATTATCTCCGGCATCTCCTCCTCTTTCCACGCCTGGTGGTCCCCCCTCCAGTCCGCCACGTGGTCCCCGCAATCTGACCTTGAACAGGAAACTGCAGTTTCCGTTCATATTGGTGCTGCGGCCGCCTCGGTGCTCCAAATTCCACCAAATTTTACCGGTAACTCGGTCTCAACCTCCTGGACAACTTTCCTTCAGGGCACTTCGCACGAAAATGCACGGATTGACGGAAAATTCATCATTTTCGTGACTGCCTCGTTTTCCAGCACCCCTCCGATGAACTTTACATTCCAGCCAACTCCGGCAACCTGAGACCATGCTACCACAGCCAAAACCTTCGTATGCTTCCACTCTACCATCCCTCCAAACCGCTCGACCTAATTCTCTACGTGGGGCCCGCAGCAAGCAAAATACCAAAAATGAGCTGCTGCACTTCGAGCTCAATTCCAGGCAAACCACAAACCTAATCACCACCCAATTTTCGGCATGAGTAGCTCTCTTCATTTTCTTGAAATTCACAAAATTTCATAGCCTAACTCCTTACGGTTTGGGAGATATAAATTATTTAAGTTTGAGGGGATTTTCTGCAAAATTTCAAGAGAAAGGAGTTGGCTGCCATTTTCGGTGGAGAGAAGAGAAGAGGAAATAGGGTTTTGTGGAGGAAAATATCTTATATAGTGGAGGGTTTTATATTATTATTTTCTTAGTTAACGCTCTCTTCGTTCGACGTTTAACGATGCTTAAGAACAAACGAACTCCGTTGGCTATGAAAATTGACATACAACTATGTCTTGACGATACAGTCTTAATGAAACTGGTTACGTCGAATTCTGAGTCCGTTTGCTCAAAAAGCTCTATTTCGGACTTAAATGGCTGATCGATTCATAATTTATTGCGCAAGGCCACGTACCATCTCCAAAAATTATGAAATTTGAAATGTTGCAATAATTTGATATTTTGGATCCAACAAAAGTGATTTCGTCGAAAACAGAGATCGTTTGTAAATTGGTCATTTTTAAGGGCTATATGTAATATTAAAATATATATAAATTCTATAGTTACTATTCTAAATTTTAATTTAGGCATAACTTATAATTTATAAAACAAAATCCAAAATTTTTACATTCATTAGAAAGATATAATTAAATAGATTCTAATGTTTCTTGTTTCATCAAATTTTGACTTATATTGAATTCTATATATCCATTTAAAGTTCAAAACCAGAATTTTCAACTACCGCGCCATTTCGAGTTCGTTTTAATTAAATTTTAAATTTATACGTTCTTACTTTGTTTAAAATAAATTGCAAGTCGTTATTTATTAAAATAAATTATTTTAACATTAAAAATCCATTAAATCAATTAAAAATAAATTTTAAATTGGTTCTAAAATTCCGGGTTGTTACAATCTCCCCACTTTAAACTTTTTCATCCTCGAAAAGAACGGAGCTGAAAGTTGTTTAACTAACCAACTCAACTTTCATTCTGGCCTGAGTTCTTCAACTTTTTAGTTTCTAAGAACTTCCAAATTTTCCTAAAATTTGGCTAACACATTAAATTTCTGAAAAATTTCGCCATAACCTCCTTTGTACGGGTTGATTTGAACAAATTTATTGGGCCGTATTAGGCAATCAATAAATGTATATATCGCATACAAATCAAATGTGAGTTATCTATGCTCAAGGGCGATGTGAAAAAAAATTATTCCTTAACCCAGTGATGGGAATTAGTCACAATCCATGTGTCATATCTAAAACAAGAGAGATGTGTATATTTTTGTCATTTACTGACCAGTGTAGGGTTTATTATTAAATTCTGTAATTTTCCGTTATAGGTTATTAAGTCCATAATCAGTCCTCAGTTTAATCTGTAATTCAGTCCTCTCCATACAAGCATTTCGCTCATATGGTAATCCAAACCTCGTCATATAAGCACCAAATGCTTATATGGAATATGATATGCTATGCTATCTTCCATGAAGTATGCCATGCGGTGTGGTTCATAATTTATTTGTTACTATTCTATGGCGTATGTTTTAATTTCACACAGAACAACCATCACAGCATATCCAAATCACTCACAGTAGTTTAATATAATAATAAAATTGCGCAACCAACTCATTAAGGCGCACCTGTTTGTCGGGCACGCAATTTATTTCTCTACTCAACTGTAAATCCATAACCTTCTCAATATACATATACATGCATGTATATATATATATATATATATATATATATATGCATATCCAATTCGAACTTAGTTTTCAATTCAGCTCTACATTATATTTGATTTGGATTTATTTATCATTCATTCCCATATTGGTTTTATCATTCCAATATTTTTACCCGTTAAATTAATTATCAACCATCACAACCACCAATCAATTTGCCAATTCAATTTCCAAATGCATAACTTTTATATATACTCAAAAAAGATATTTTCTGAGACTGGATTATATATATGTTGACAAGTATGTTACTTATAAACATATAACCCTCAACTCATTCTGGGGCATTACTAACCCCATCTCTAATGAGTTTCTCATTCAAGGATACTACTGATCCTATCTCTAATGAGATATTCTTTAATAGGACATTACTAATCCTACCTCTGATGAGTCTTTCATTTTGTTCTAACGAGTTGTACCCCAAAGATTTTGAGTTAACCAAAGCTCTGATACCAAATGTAGCGACCCTCCTTCTTAGACATTCCAAATCGATTATTAAACCGACTTAAATCGAACCAAAATGGAGGATACACTAAGTTTGGGTGCACAACACATTAGAACAAACAACAGAAGAACTTTATAAAGATCATAACAATGTTACATCAGAGTACAGAATGTCAGAGTACATCGAAAATAATACAGCAGAAGATAAATTTACATTAAATCTAATACAATACAGCGGAAACAAATGAACTAACACAGCGGAAGACTATCAATGCTTTGAACATAGCTTTAAGCTTCAATCCAGAATCAGGCTCAGTGAAATAATCTGAAAAACAAACCTCTTGACTTCCCATGTGGAAAATATGGACACCCGAGTTTGCAAGGGAAAAACAAACTGCGAGTTAGTCATGGGACTGGTATGAGAAGCTCTATAGTTATAATTAACATACTTTAAAAGTGAGACATATCATGGGACCACTCCACATAACACAGAACGGGTTTACTCTACTAGATTGCCAGTGCACAAACAACTACCATAAATAAACTTATGGGATCTACAATGCATCAGAAAGAATGCAATTCCTCAATCTACCCATTTAGGATTAATCCCCAAACTTAGATTTCGAAATCCAATTCACTTTACAGAAATTATCTCTTTGGACTTTATTCCAGATTTCTTATTTCAAATCATTTGAAATACATATCTAGCTTTCATAGAAAAGTAGATTTCACTTTGGGATCTCAAACCAAAATCATTGGAAATATGAATTCCAAAATCTTACAGTGCGTACAAACAATTTGCAACCAAATATCGGGAGGTTTCTCCCATCAACAAGGCCAAAGGTCAATTCCTTAGCCACTCGGTATATATATGTTGCACCCTATAGAAATAGGCATGCACTGACCACTGACCAATTCTTAAGGTACTGGGTCCTCTCTCCCCCCATACTTTTAGTCGTCAGGGTTACCCGAATCTTTAGCCACATACTAAACCATTGTATATCCCGAAGTGGGGAAAATCATTTCACAACATAATAATCACAAGTACTTTCAAACTATAGTACTTCACATCAGTAATTCACACATATGATCATTCACTATTAATCATATAACCTTTGAGATCGTACGTCTCAAAGAAGGGTGTTAAAGCAAGAGAATAAATTCTCCACCACCAAACAGATATATCGTCAATAGCAACTAATCGGTTATGTGATGAACTACAATGTGTGACGGCCCGCCCCGCACCAGCCTGCATTTCCTCCGAAAGTGTGCTGTACACATGCCCGACTAGCACGGGACGGTTGTCAGAAGAAAGGAAAGAGGGGATTAACTAACGAGGAACCTGTAGAATGTCTCACAGCGCATGGAATAAAATATAATAATGATAACATACTTGACACAAAACAGGTGAGACAGTGTATAAGCTGATAACTAAAACCAACATCAACATCAGAGCAGCGGGAATCCAAATACAGCTTATTACAACTTTTCAAATTTACTGTCTCTAAACAAAAGAAAGCTAAAGTAGAAGATGCACCACCAATGCCCAAGCAGTGATCTTCAACAACACAGGGAGAATACTATATATATTACGTGGAAGCCTCCTGCTCATCTCCGGATCATCTACCCGTGCATCACCAGCTAACCTGTCTCTAGACTGCTCGTGTGAGCACCCTGAGTAATAAGAGGAGACATAAAACTCTGGGTCAGACATAAAGCCTGGTATGAGCGATAAGCATCTAAACAGAACAATAACAGGTATACTAAACCATACCTGAACCTGGACCTGCAACCAAAGAGTTAGTACCACATACCGTACAATACTCTAAGGTGCCATAATATATAGTGTAAGAATACGGGGGTGGGGTGTGCATGTCATAATGATAGCAAACAAATCAACCATAGTAACCATCCTCACATCTCTCACTCAGTGCGTAAAGCATACGATGTCCACCACTGTCAATCACTAGACCCATTGAAGTAGTGACGGAGTTCATCCTGTACAACTACTACTACTACCAAGCTTACCACATGGAGTCATGATCAAATCTTTACAAATGACTCCACTTCATTGGTTTATAGCTCTTTAGTCGTACCTAGGCCATTACAGCCCTGAATCCGTTCACGTACTTCCCATACATTGTGATTCAAAGTCATAAACATCGACTGCCCCTTTTGCACACGTCCCGCAGCAAAGCCCAATCATGAAGTGAACTCATCGATTCCCAACTGGATCCTGAGCTCTAACTTCCCAGATTGGACTACCTTTGCATCTCGGGTTATTGGTCAATACTGGGTCGGGTCGGGTTCTCCCTCTAGCCATCGGTTCGGGTCGGGTCCTCTACTTCAGGTCGGTTTGTAGTCTTCTCCTGTAGCGGTTCGGTCCGGGTCCACAGCGTCGCATCGGTTTGGGTCGGGTATTCCACTTCGGGTCGGGTCGGGTCGGGTCGGGTCGGGTGCCAACTCCCGTCCAGTTCGTGCTTCCGCTCCGATCTGCTCCCTCGTTCCTTCGTTTGCTCCGTTCTGATTCCTTCGCCTTACTTCAATCCGAGCCCTTCATCCTTCAGTCGATATGATCCGAGCCCTTCGTCCTTAAGTCGATCCGATCTCTCCTTTATCCGATCCGATCCCAGTTCAATTAGCGTGGCCTTCCTTTTTTCCAATTGTCTCAAGTGTCAAGTTCTGATCCGATCAGATCCCTTGCTCAGTTCAACTCATCCGATCCGAGCCTCCATATACGATCCGATCAGGTCTAGAACCTGCACTTTTCTGCAACTCTTCCAGCAAGTAATTTACGCCATTCGACGGCGTTTTTGACAAAACTAACACTTCTAATCAATCATAAAACACACCATAGAGTCATAGCAACATGTAATAGCAACCACAAACACCAAAACAACAATTCAAATGAATCAAATTGGATCAAAAGTGGCTAAAACCTCACATTTTCCCATAATCCCACTTAATCATGTTTAAGCACATACTTAGTAAAACTTAATCAAATCGTCCAAATTTTCTAACAGAGGCATAAAATATTATTTTCAAATTTCTAAACATTTTTCCAGAATTTATTAGTGTATAAATTGGCTAATCTTCACTAATTACCCTTAATTACCGTAATTAGTGCAAAAACTATGCAAATCACTCACCTTTGCCACAAAATAAAACACCAAATCTGAAATACTCTCTGTTTGGGTCGAATTCCTATGTATAGCAGCAGCTCCAACCTTGCTCTGTTGCTATTTGACCTTGTTATGATGTAGTTTAGGCTTAATCTTCACTAAAAATGTGTTTTGGAGTGGTTTTAGAGGATGGAAGCCATTACTAAGGTCTCAAGAAGGTTTGTGGCAGCTCAAAACTGTAATGAAAGTGATTTCCTAACCCTTGTCAGCCCTCCTATGCCTCTAAACACGAAATTCCCCTCTGGGCCTAGCTGCTAATCACCCGGTTAGGCCCAATTAACTAAAATTAACCCTCTAAATCTTCATTCAGCCATATCTCCCAAACGGTAAGTCCGTTTGGCTATTATGACCACTCTACGGAAAGAGAAACCATCATCCGGAGCCAATGGAAGTGGTTTCAGGTCAAAATTCCTTTCCAGTCAAAAGTTATGGCCAAAATAGTGCCAACTTGGGGTAAAATGGTCATTTAAAAATTGGGAAAAATCATGAACATGGGAAATGACCCCAATAGTCGTCTCACAAAGTTACATGACTACAAAACTTCGTATGTGAAAGAAATAAATATTCTACGATCCTATGATGCGTAGAATACGGGTCGTTACACTCCCCCCCCCCCCCCCCCCTTTAAGAAATTTCGTCCCCGAAATTCCTTAACCCAAAACATACAAAAGATCCCGCATGCCTAACAACCACTTACAACAATCAAACATGCGAAACAAGCAAACAAGCCTATCCTAGCATGCAGAAAACTAAATCGAAGCCAAAATCTTACCAGGCAAAGAGTTCTGGATAAGTCTTCCTAATGTTCTCCTCTGTCTCCCAAGTACAATCATTCTTGTCCTCGCCCCACTGAACCTTGACTAGCTTCACCGCCTTCCTTCGAAGTTGCTTCAAGTCATGCTCGACAATACGGGCCGGCTTGCGGTTCCCAAGCGCCTCGGGTTCTACTTTGAAGTCCTCTAGCTGATCAGGTGAAATAGTCATATCTGAGTCGTGGACGAACTTCCTTAGTTGGGAAACATGAAATACATTGTGAACTCCTGCCATCTTTTCTGGTAAGTCAATTTTGTATGCCAAATTCCTGACTAGTTCAAGAACAGGGAATGAGCCAACAAATCATGGTGCCATCTTCCTCTCCTGCCAAATTGTATTACGCTCTTCAACGGAGAAATCTTGACAAACACCAAGTCACCAACGGAGAATTTTAAGCCTCTTCTCCTCTTATCAGCATAACTCTTCTGCCTATCTTGGGCAGCCATCATTCGCTGTTGAATGATCTAGATCTTATCTGAAGTTTCCCTTACCACATCTGGTCCAAGCATAAACTTCTCGCCAGTCTCTATCCAACATGATGGTGAGTTGCACGGTCTTCCGTACAAAGCTTCAAACGGAGCCATACCGATACTGGATTGGTAGCTATTGTTATATGCAAACTCTACTAGATGCAAATGGTCATCCCATGATCCACCAAAATCCAATATACAAGCTCTCAAGAGGTCTTCCAATATACGATTCACCCTCTCCGTCTGACCGTCGGTCTGAGAATGATATGCGGTACTGAGATGTAACTCTGACCCTAGAGCCTCTTGTAAGCTCTTCCAAAACCCACTAGTGAACAACGGGTCTCGGTCACTCACAATGCTTTTAGGTACTCAATGAAATCTCACTACCCACTTCATATACAATTCTGCTAACTTAGCTGCCGTTCTGGTCGATTTGACTGGTATAAATCTTGCACTTTTAGTCAGTCGATCCACAATTACCCAAATGCTATCATGTCCCGATCTAGTCCTTGGTAAACCATCGATGAAATCCATCGAGACTTGCTCCCATTTCCATTGGGGAATTTCTAATGGCTGTAACAACCCACTAGGCTTCTTTTGCTCGGCTTTAACTAGCTGGCAATTCATGCATTTAGATATAAACTTCCCAATGTCCCTTTTCATCCCTTCCCGGTAGTAGGTCTGCTTCATGTCTCGATACATCTTGTTACCACCGGGGTGTATAGTCAGTTTTGAGTGATGACATTCTCTAAGCACTTCATCTCTCAATCCATTGACATTGGGTACGACTAGTCTTCCATTCTTTCTAAGCCATCCATCTCGATCAAGCCCATACTTGTTCATCTCCTCATCGATACCCATCCCTAACTTGGAGATGATTTCCAATAGGTTAGGATCGTCCCTCTGACTAGAGCGGATCCGCTCAATCAAAGTGGGTTTGACCGTCAAACTTGCTAACATTTCTGGATTCAATTCGCACTTTGGTCTGAAATCATACCCAGCGATGTACTCCAGTTGTTTCCATTCTAGAAACATAGCCCCTAAGCTGGCATGTCTCCTACTCAATGCATCAGCCACCGCATTGCCCTTTCCCGGTGTATATGCGATATCAAAATCATAGGAAGCCAAGAATTCTAACCACCTTTGTTGCCGGAGATTTAGATCCTTCTGGGAGAAGAGATACTTCAACGACTTATGATCTGTGAACAACTCAAATCTTTCTCCCAAGAGATAGTGTCTCCACATCTTTAACGCGAACACGATCGCTGCCAATTCCAAATCATGGGTAGGGTATCTTCTCTCGTGCAGTTTCAATTGCCGACTTGCGTACGCTACCACCCTACCGCCTTGCATCAATACAGCACCCAGTCCGGTACCACAGGCATCCATGTATACCGTCATCTCTTCATTCCCCTTAGGAATGACTAACACTGGTGCGCATGTCAACTTGTCCTTTAGACTCTTAAATGCATTCTCGCACCTTTCATCCCAGACAAAAGCTTGATTCTTCTTGGTCAACTGGGTCAATGGTGCTGCTATCTTGGAGAAACCTTGGATAAACTTACGATAATATCCAGCTAACCCCAACAAACTTCTTACATCTGTTGCATTCTTGGGTGTAGGCCAATCCTGTACCGTAGCCACCTTCGTCGGGTCCACGGCAATACCATTCTCTGATACAACATGGCCCAAGAACCTCACTTCCCTCTTCCAGAAGTGACACTTAGAAAACTTTGCTTTCAATTGGTGTTTTCTCAACACCTCCATCACTATTCTTAAATGTCCCATGTGTTCTTCCTCTGTCCTCGAGTAGACCAAAATATCATCAACGAACACAAGGAAAAACTTATTCAACTGATCTCTGAATACCCTATTCATAAGATCCACAAAATATGCTGGGGCATTGGTCAGCCCGAATGGCATGACCAACCACTCATAAAATCCAGACGGCGTCCGAAATGCCGTTTTAGCTATACTCTCAGCTTCCACTCTAAGCTGATGAAAACCTGTCGCGAGATCCAACTGAGAAAATACTCTCGCGCCACTCAACTGATCGAACAAATCATCTATCCGCGGTAGAGGATACTTGTTCTTCCTCGTCACTTTATTCAACTCGCGGTAGTCTACACACAAACGAAGGGAACCATCCGCCTTGGTAGCAAACACAACTGGTGCTCCCCACTCAGAAACACTCCTTCTGATAAATCCCTTCTTCAAAAGATCGCTGACTTGCACCTCGAGCTCTCGCTACTCCCTTTGTGCCATACGACGAAGTGGCATCACTATATGTCTGGCATCTTTTACTAAGTCAATAAGGAACTCAATCTCTCGGTGTGGTGGAAGCCCGGTCACTTCTTCGAAAACATCCGGATACTGGCCAACTACGGGAAAACCTGACAACTCACTATGCGGAATGTCGAGGGAGTTTAGAAAACTAGCCAATACCCCCTTACTGGGTAGACCACCAAACACTACCCTCCGCCCATCATCCGCTCTAGCTGTCACCAAAAAGCCCTCACAGTCTACCACCACCCTGTATCTTCGGAGCCATTCTACTCCCAAAATAATGCCAAACCCAGTAAAGCCCAAAACAAAGCAATCACAAACAAACATGCATCCATGACTCGATAAGTCCACATTACGACAAATCATGCTAAGGCTAGTCGAACCACCAACCGGGTTCGTCACTACTAAAGGTCTATCGACAATCTCGGGCTCCAATCCCAACCTATCTACCAGGTCACTAGATATGAAAGAACTGGAAGCTCCGGTATCAAACAAAACTCTATCAGGAACATCATAAACAGAAAGCATACCTTGAACGACGACACTCTTTCCCTTCTCCGCCGCTGTTGGGGCATTCGATGAAGAAGGAATAGCATTAAGAGCATATGCTTTCACCATTTGCTTTTCTTTAGGGGGCTGTGGACACTTGTCCTTGTGATGTCCCATTTGGCCACAGTTGAAGCACTTCCTATCCGCTGGCTTGGCCCGACAATTACTAGCATAATGGCCCTTCTTACCATAGCTGAAGCACTCAACATCTTGCTTATTCTTTTTCTTCTGGCCATCCTTAGTCTGATTTTGCTTTCTCTTATTCTGGGAACCACCCTTACCTCCACCACTTGCTTGTGGTTTTGGCTCTTCTGCAGATGCAACTTCAGTCTTTGGCTTAGGGTGGAGGCTTTCTGACCTCAATGCTTTTCCCACAATCGATTCAAACGTCTCATCGATGTGGTTAATAAGCCTTTTCCCCAAGTACTGATCTAAACCAGTTATGAATTTCTCATTCTTCTTCTCGGCAGTATCAATAAGAGATAACCCATATTTTGACAAATTGTCAAATTCAGCAATATACTCCGAGACAGCTCTCCCATTCTGCTTGAGCTCCAAGAATTTCTTAAACAGCACTGACTTCTGAGCAGTCGGAATGAACTTCTCGCTAAAGCGAACCTTAAACTGCTCCCAAGTAATCTGATCTTCGGGAGTAGCTACCTTTATAGCATTCCACCAATTCATTGCCCGCCCTTGCAGCTGACGGGACGCTAGCTTTCTCTTCATCGCATCCTCGATACCCAAATCATCGAAGATACGTTCGCAACTATCCAACCAATCCTGAACATACGTAGCCGACTCCATTCCATGGAACGGCTTCCCACCAAGGCTAGTATAATCCTTATTCAGCTTGGCGAAGTCGACTCTCGGTGCCTGCACTATTGGACCACCACCATTTACACCATTGGGAGCTGCCCTCTGCACATCCCTAAGCATCTCTCTCATGAGATCAGTAAACATCGCCCTCATGTCAGCAGCATTCCCATTATTGGCCCCTCTACCGGTACCTCTAACATATCGGCTCATCATCAATCTGTAAAGGGAAACGATTAACGACCCCATAGTGGTGCTAGTGCAGCACGACTTCATTCTTATACTAATAATAGTATATATATAGCTTTTGAAAACCAAAATAATCACAAATACGCTCTCTCGTATACGTATATTATCTCTCACTGATAACTTCCCTAGGTTAACTACGCAACCTAGAGCTCTGATACCAAGTGTGACGGCCCGCCCCGCACCAGCCTGCATTTCCTCCGAAAGTGTGCTGTACACATGCCCGACTAGCACGGGACGGTTGTCAGAAGAAAGGAAAGAGGGGATTAACTAACGAGGAACCTGTAGAATGTCTCACAGCGCATGGAATAAAATATAATAATGATAACATACTTGACACAAAACAGGTAAGACAGTGTATAAGCTGATAACTAAAACCAACATCAACATCAGAGCAGCGGAAATCCAAATAAAGCTTATTAGAACTTTTCAAATTTACTGTCTCGAAACAAAAGAAAGCTAAAGTAGAAGATGCACCACCAATGCCCAAGCAGTGATCGTCAACAACACAGGGAGAATACTATATATATTACGTGGAAGCCTCCTGCTCGTCTCCGGATCATCTACCCGTGCATCACCAGCTAACCTGTCTCTAGTCTGCTCGTGTGAGCACCCAGAGTAATAAGAGGAGACATAAAACTCTGGGTCAGACATAAAGCCTGGTATGAGCGATAAGCATCTAAACAGAACAATAACAGGTATACTAAACCATACCTGAACCTGGACCTACAACCAAAGAGTTAGTACCACATACCGTACAATACTTTAAGGTGTCATAATATATTGTGTAAGAATACGAGGGTGGGGTGTGCATGTCATAATGATAGCAAACAAATCAACCATAGTAACCATCCTCACATCTCTCACTCAGTGCGTAAAGCATACGATGTCCACCACTGTCAATCACTAGACCCATTGAAGTAGTGACGGAGTTCAACCTGTACAACTACTGCTACTACCAAGCTTACCACATGGAGTCATGACCAAATCTTTACAAATGACCCCACTTCATTGGTTTATAGCCCTTTAGTCGTACCTAGGCCATTGCAGCCCTGAATCCGTTCACGTACTTCCCATATATAGTGATTCATAGTCATAAACATCGACTGCCCCTTTTGCACACCTTCCGCAGCAAAGCCCAATCATGAAGTGAACTCATCGATTCCCAACTGGATCCTGAGCTCTAACTTCCCATATTGGACTACCTTTGCATCTTGGATTATTGGTCAATACTGGGTCGGGTCGGGTTCTCCCTCTAGCCATCGGTTCGGGTCGGGTCCTCTACTTCAGGTCGGTTTGTAGTCTTCTCCTGTAGCGGTTCGGTCCGGGTCCACAGCGTCGCATCGGTTCGGGTCGGGTATTCCACTTCGGGTCGGGTCGGGTGTCCTCCTCCGGGTCGGGTCGGGTCGGGTGCCAACTCCCTTCCATTTCGTGCTTCCGCTCCGATCCGCTCCCTCGTTCCTTCATTTGCTCCGTTCCGATTCGTTCGCCTTACTTCAATCCGAGCCCTTCATCCTTCTGTCGATCCGATCCGAGCCCTTCGTCCTTAAGTCGATCCGATCTCTCCTTTATCCGATCCGATCCCAGTTCAATTAGCGTGGCCTTCCTTTTTGCCAATTGTCTCAAGTGTCAAGTTCCGATCCGATCAGATCCCTTGCTCAGTTCAACTCATCCGATCCGAGCCTCCATATACGATCCGATCAGGTCTAGAACCTGCACTTTTCTGCAACTCTTCCAGCAAGTAATTTACGCCATTCGACGGCGTTTTTGACAAATCTAACACTTCTAATCAATCATAAAACACACCATAGAGTCATAGCAATATGTAATAGCAACCACAAACAGCAAAACAACAATTCAAATGAATCAAATTGGATCAAAAGTGGCTAAAACCTCACATTTTCCCATAATCCCACTTAATCATGTTTAAGCACATACTTAGTAAAACTTAATCAAATCATCCAAATTTTCTAACAGAGACATAAAATATTATTTTCAAATTTCTAAACATTTTTCCAGAATTTATTAGTGTATAAATTCGCTAATCTTCACTAATTACCCTTAATTACCGTAATTAGTGCAAAAACTATGCAAATCACTCAGCTTTGCCACAAAATAAAACACCAAATCTGAAATACTCTCTGTTTGGGTCGAATTCCTATGTATTGCAGCAGCTCCAACTTTGCTCTGTTGCTATTTGGCCTTGTTTTGATGTAGTTTAGGTTAATCTTCACTAAAAATGTGTTTTGGAGTGGTTTTAGAGGATGGAAGCCATTACTAAGGTCTCAAGAAGGTTTGTGGCGGCTCAAAACTGAAATGAAAGTGATTTCCTAACCCTAATCAGCCCTCCTATGCCTCTAAACCCGAAATTCCCTCTGGGCCTAGCTGCTATTCACCCGGTTAGGCTCAATTAACTAAAATTAACCCTCTAAATCTTCATTCAGCCATATCTCCCAAACGGTAAATCCGTTTGGCTATTATGACCACTCTACGGAAAGAGAAACTATCATCCGAAGCCAATGGAAGTTGTTTCAGGTCAAAATTCCTTTCCAGTCAAAAGTTATGGCCAAAACAGTGCCAACTAGGGGGTAAAATGGTCATTTAAAAATTGGGAAAAATCATGAACATGGGAAATGACCCCAATAGTAGTCTCCCAAAGTTACATGACTGCACGACTTCGTATGTGAAAGAAATAAATATTCTACGATCCTATGATGCGTAGAATACGGGTCGTTACACAATGTCAAACACATAATGCTTTTCTAAATCATTTTAGAAACATCGAGTTTAGCCCTCGAAATCCTTTCTGTTTTATAAAACATTTTCATAAAACATTCCCTGCCCAAAATCAGAAATAACAATTCTTTTCACTTAACAAAATCACATTTCAAAATCATTCTTTAAATTTGAAATGAACCAAACAACATCGCTAAACACCTCATAGTCAAATCGTGAAGTGTTTCACAAGGTGTTAGCATACAAATATTTCTATCCAACTCAATGCTAAATGTAAAAATATATTTTGCTCATAAACTGGTCGGGCACAATCCAAGCAATCAATAAACAACGAGGAATATCAACAACCAAGTATATTTGGTTCTAACATCTACCGTGTTTTGGTAAATTTGATCACCATCTATCCATAAAAAATCTAATTAAAGATTTATTAAAACTCTTCTTAGTTTCAATCTTCAAACACCATTATTTATTGATTATTCACTCTCATAAAACGCACACACCATAGTCATAAATAAATATTCAACTATCCAATGCCATTTAAGGCGCCACAAGTGTCCATCCATGGAGTATGAAATGCGAGTGTTACATATTTATACAACGCTTCTAATGCAAATAATTTGTGAATAATTCAAGTGTTGAACTCCAAAAAGGATATTATAACTACATGATGCAATTTCTAACTTGCAACTTAACCACAAAACAAATCATCACATAATAACCTAACTAAATAATTTAGCGAGCACATTCTCACATACAATGGATAAAAATCAAATTATTATCGCACTACTTAGCATTTAACATCATACTAAAATTATATGATTAATAAATAATCATTTCATCAACCCAAACTTAATCAACTGCTAAACAGTTAATTAGCACTAGCCCTTTCGGTTTTGGTTTCCCACCGATGGTATCCACTCCATCAAAAATTGATACGAGCCCCAAATCACTCCAAATCAGTTTCATTGCAAAACTCTCGTCGATACGGTTCCTGTTTCGTTGAATTATGAGTTTGTATGAAAAAGTATTAGCACACGAACATAGACAATCATTTAAACAATAAAATCACTATTCACCTTCTTCTTAAGACGACACCCTCAAATTTAAATGCTCACCACGGCCAAACCGTAACTCATAATCGCATGAGACTAGCGCCATTGTCTTCGTCATCTCCTCCTCTTTCCATGTGTTGTGGTCTCCCCCTCTAATTCTCGATGTGGGCCTCGCGATTTGTAGTTGAACGGAAAACTGCAGTTTCCGTTCATCTTGGTGCTGCAGTCACCTCGTTGCTCCAAATCCCACCAAATTTTACCAGTAACTCGGTCTCGACCTCCAGGACAACTTTCCTTTAGGTCACTTCGCTTGAAAATGCACGGATTGGTGGGAAATTGATTATTTTCGTGACTGCCTCGTTTTCCAACAACCCTCTGATTAACTTGACATTCCAGCCAACTCCGACCACCTGAGACCATGCCACTACCGCCAAAACCTTCGTATGCTTCCACTCTACCATCCCTCCAAACCGCTCGACCTAATTCTCTACAAAGGGCCCGCAGCAAGCAAAATACCAAAAATGAGCTGTTGCACTTCGAGCTCAATTCCGGCTAAACCACATACCCAATCACCACCAAGTTTTAAGTGTGAGTAGCTCTCTTCATTCTCTAGAAATTCACAAAATTTCATAGCCTAACTCCTTATGGTTTGGGAGATATAAATTATTTAAGTTTGAGGGGCTTTTCTGCAAATTTCGAGAGAAAGGAGGTGGCTACCATTTTCGGTGGAGAGAAGGGAAGAGAAAACATGGTTTTGTGGAGAAAAAGATCTTATATAGTGGATGGTTTTTATTTTATTATTTTCTTAGTTAACGCTCTCTTCGTTCGACGTTTAGCGATGCAAGTCATTATTTATTAAAATAAATTATTTTAACATTAAAAATCCATTAGATCAATTAAAAATTAAAAATTGGTTCCATAATTCTGGGTTGTTGCAAGAACATAGAGTTAAATCAACTAACTTTTAACAACTTAGAACTTAAAATCATCAACTTTGTATTTGATAAATATACCAGGTCCTCGTGATGATACTAGAATGACTTTGAACCACAACGATGTGTAACAGGGTTCTTGCTTCTATTTCCTGAATTTCTCTGAGACTCAGCCTATAAATTTAAATAAAAAAAATCATGTTTTATTCTAATTTATATATTACTTGTGTAGACCAATTTAAATTAATTACGTAGAAAATTTACTTAAAACTGCTTGTTACTCCACCAAGTAAGAAGATCATCACATACATTAGTGCTCATCCAACTCGGTTTTTTTCCAAGTGATTTTATGCCATTTAATGTTTCTCTATAATTTTTAGCATCTTTACTGTTCCAATTGAGCCGACGAGGGAAATATCTGTTTTCTGGAGGTCCACTGAACCTTGCATTTTTTAAAAATAGCATAAACATGAACTGATCAAATAGGAGCATGATTACTTATTGTAATAAATGATATATCACACATACAAAAAAATCCTGCCAAATAGTCTCTTTAACATTGTCTGGTACCAACATCCACTTAGGTCAACATGACGTCATGCGACTCATGTAAGCCTATCGTGGTATACCCAGGACTATATTGGATGGCTCTAACTCCAAACCATTGTGCTAAATGAAAAAACATTTAATATTTCATGTCTACTATATATACTTGTAATATATTGTACAGAAATAAAATTTAACTTGAAACTTAATACTTACTCTGTATAGGCTTGGCTTAAGCCACACTGCTAGACGTGCTAGCTCCTGCGATGGACCACTGCTATCGCCACCTACTGGAGGATGAGAAGCAAAAGGAGATCCAGAATGTGAACCTATACGTCTATGTAACGTCATATCTGTAGTACCTGTTACAGGAAAGCATTATAACATAACATAAAAGAACTATGTAAAACAAATATTATGGCATAACATAAGAAGATTATGCGATACTTAGCATATTAGCATAATCTATCATTTTAATAAAAATAGCGTAATCTTAAAAAATATAAAATTACTTTTTTAAAATGAGAATTATTGGTTAGTACTCGTCACTTTCGGATACATATACGAAGTTTATCATATATATGTATATTTTCAATATTCAATCAAACTAATCATATGTTATAAAATTAAACATCTTTTTCGATAAAGTTTTATAAAACATAAACTTAAATATTTCCTTTCTCACTAAATGTCCCTTAACAAGCCTATAATCTCTTATATATTAATTCAACCTATATATGCACATAATTCCATTGTGATACAAACAACATAAACTTGCAATACATATATTAATAACAAGAATTGAGCCTCAATATGAAACACTATGCATACAAACATGTAATCTAACAAACCGATTAACCCTAAATTAGCAAAACTAATTACTAAAAATGATTATGGTATATACCTTGATTGGAGGAGAATTGGAGCCTAAATAGGAGGAGGAGAGAGGCTTTCAGGCGTAGGAGATGCTAGGGACGACAAAGGAGGTGATGGGTGGCGAATTTCTAAGAATGGAGGAGGATAGGGGAGAATTAGGGGGAAAACATAATGGGGAAGAAGGAAGCAGGCCGACTAATTTCTACTCGACCTTCCAACGGGAATAAATAGCCACCAACGGCGTTAAAAACATCGGTTTTCAATGGCTTCCGACATTATTTTATAATGTAAAGAAAAATACAGAAATAAGCTTCCGTTGGAAGCGTTTCCAACAGTCGTTGTAGGCCATTGCCTCCGTCCGTTGGTATGTACTGTATGTCTTGTAGTGTTGAAGATTGTAAAGTTTAGAGAATCAACATTTCAAAGAAGACGAGTTCAAGATACAAGACTTACGAGTAACAATAGTTCAAGAGTTCAAGAAATAAAAAGTAACTGAGTCTAGATTTCTTATTAAAACTCTAATTAGCATGAATCCTTATTTCAATCTTTTTTAAATATTTCTATCTTAATTTCAAAATTACTTCCTTATTTTAAATATATTTCTTTGTTCATAGGTTTATTTTAATTCTTGTTTTTGAATATATTTTTTATAATACTTCTTAACTCATGATTCAAATATTTCATACTTATATATTTAATACTAGTTTTTATATTTAGTTTTATTATAGTTAGTTAAAGTTTTAAATTTCATTACTTATATTAATTTCCGAAGTATTTCTTATATTCATAGTTTTTTATATATGCTTTAATATCATTTTAAAAGTAGCTTGTTAATCATTTTTTAAATCATCTTAATATATGTTTTTAATGTATATTTTTACTTGAAAATTTCTATTTTAATATAAAGGAATATGGTATGTTTTAACTCAAGAATCACCATAATTTGTTTAAACATTATTTGCTTTAGTTCAATTTTTTTTTTTGAAAAATCACTAAGGTGTACGACAAAGACAAATATGCATGTCAACAAAGTGGTTGTTTGTTTTTGAATTCAAATTTTGAAAATTTGTGTCTTTTGAATTCAAAACTATTCAGAAAGGATTTGACTATTAGAAGACTATAAATAGGCTTATTAATTTGATTTTTTAACTAAATTTTAATCATCTTCTTCTTCCTTTCTCTTCTCTCCATTATTATTCCTAAATTCTTAAATTATATACTTATATTCTACCGATTTTCAAAGAGAATCATAACAATCACTTTCTAGTTCAATTCTCTATCAAATTCTCCCAAAGATTCAAGTGTTACTCAAGAGCTATAGGCTTTCTATAATCAAAGATCTTAAGATCAAGTCTTATCTAGTATATCGTCCAAAACTGATACCAAAAAGGTGTGGTCGTAGCTCGTATAAATCGTTCGGGTATGATCGGAGTTCGAAAATCAATTGAGTGTAGGTTATGGACCAGAAATCAACAGAGTCTCACTATATTCTAGAAATAGTTAGGGTGTGCCCTTTAGACCAGAAGTCAAGGATTGTGTAACACCCCACGTCCGTTAATGTCACTCACAAAGGGAATGCATTAAGTTTCGTGAAGCGTTATACTAAACAAAACGGAAATATTACAGGACATACATATATAATAATAGTGGAATAAAAACTTTATTTATCATAAGATACCCGGGTCCAATAACATCACATGTCTGAAATATAAAAGCCCATTACAACGTAAAAGCTACTATCTTGTACTTCAAAAATATTAGAGTACATAAAAGAAATAGAATTCTCCAAAAACAAAATATAGCCATAGCAATAAGGATAGGCGCTTGAGTCATACATATCAGCAGCTCCAGCAAAAGTAAGCAGAATAATGGTCAAGCCTGAGTGTTTCCTCCCTAAGAACTTAGGGGTGGGGGGGGGGGGGGGACGGAAGAAAGAAGGAGAAACAAAAAGGGTCAGACAATAAGTCTGGCGAGTCTAGTTTCTTTTAGAAAGTAAATAAATAAAAGTAGCATTATAGGCATATAAAGTGGATAAGAGAGATCACTACATAAATAGTAGGTGTGAGAAGGTAGACAGGATAAGGTGTATACGCTTCTCTAATGATTACTCTGCACTATTACTAGTATATCCCGAATGAGATAATCCCTTCCACTATAAGGTGGTAGACTTAGGCATATGTCCAAATGTACCCTACTACTACCCTGATTGATCGGCTCCCTACTCCGTAGATACTCTATGTCGGCCCCACAAGTGGATGTATCACATCCTAAAGTGGCAACCCCTCGCTGATATGCACAGCCCCATATCTACATGTGTCACGGTTGTCTTATCCCCTTCTGCCCAGCTCATGTAGGCACATGGCCAGGTCGGTTTGTGCTGCCCACACCGCCCCCCACGTTTGGATATCTTACAATCAGTCCAGTAAGCGTGCCCCTTCTCCGACCTAGTACGGAGTACATGTTTTGATACCTTCTCCGGGTTACTAGATGAAACGGGTCCCACACAATATGATACAAGCTCTCCCTTTGTCTTGTATCCCCTAATAGGTTTTCTTTGGCTATGTATACCACTAGGTGTCTTTAATTACATAACTTTATTATTCTTCTTGGTCATGTATACCACTTGGTGTCTTTAATTATATAACTTTATCGGGTTAAGTTTGTGGGCCTATATGTAAATATTACCCACCCCATTAGATTTGCTTAACCCATCCACTATCCAACCAATTTTACTTAACCCTAACTTTAGTTCACAATCATACAATCCCTATGGATTAGATTTGGTTAAGTAGTCCAATTTATTATTATGTCCATTTATGGTTTATAATGGGCTAAACATCCCACATTAGGCCTACAACTTATGGATGCTGGATATGTCGGTCGAATCCGGGCAGTCTTATTCCACAAGTTGGGCCTAACCTCGTGTCTTAGCCCGATTCATATTTGCGCACTTAGACCTCTCACACTAGGTTCAACATTAGTGGTTGCTGGATATGAAGGTCGGGTCCAGGCAGACTTCCACCACTAATGCAACCTAACCTCGTGTCATAAGTGCAATTACAATTCCTAATTGTAATTATTATACATTTCATTCTTATCCAATTCTTACCTATGTCATTATAGGTGATTATGTCCCCACTTCCCTATTTTGAATTATATGTCCAATTCATATAAACATTATTTAAATTAGGCCAAATTTAACCCTCCCCCCCTCCGTTCCCTCACTAACGCATTCGCATATATTTGACGACATCTAAGCTAGAAAGTAGCCTAGTCATAAACAATAAAAGGAAAAGTGATGGGAATATGACAAAGGTGATTGTTTTGGCATAAACATAAACTAGCAAGGTGATAAGGTGGACATATAAGCATAAATCTGATGAACTTGTGGCAGTTAATTGATTCTAACATAACTATGATGTCATAATAAGCATAACAAGACTTAAATTAACAATTTAGATGTCCAACTGGTTTAGATCTAATATGATAGGCACAAGGTGATAAACTAGATCTGATTAGCAATTTATATGTCCACATAATTCATATCCAATAGTTAAAACTAGATCTAACACAAATACGGTCAAGATCCACATCATAGAATGTTACAATAGATCCAACAAGATATAAATTTAGATCAATAGTTAAAAATAGATCTAGCACAAACAAGGTCAAGATTCACATCATAGAATGCCTTAAAAGTTACAATAGATCCAACAAGATAGAGATTTAGATCCAATTTATACTCAATTTAAAATGTCATATGTTCGCAATTCACAATGGATCCAATATAATATAGGTACATGAAAAAATCCAAACTATTATCATATCACGTTTACTTTTATATATTTAAATCTTAAATCAACTAGGAACTCATAGTGTTTGGATTAGAAAATACAGAAAGAATGGATCTTGATTCTCTAACTAATTTGCTTAGGTTTATAGTTATAGGAGATTAACAGATCCAATTCAGTTCATACACCGGTAGAGTTTAGTCCCCATGGATTCTCAATGAAGAAAACAGGAGAAATGGACATGTATATATATAACTGCCAGCCACCCAGAAACCGACTGCCACGTCAGCCCTAGAGGTGTCGACACCCCTGTTGGTGGGTCGACCCTGGTGCCGACACCCCTTAAGGGGGGTCGGTCCCGGTGTCGACACCCCTCTATGGGGGTGGACCCCCTAGAACGGGAATTTTGCTACCACACGAAATTTTGAGTTCTGAATGTTTTCTGGATAGGTGCTGACTCATATCTGACTCATATGTTTATCATGTGTATATACATATTTCTTCTACGTGTATACAAACTAAAAACCCTCATAACTTCTTCATACGGTGTCCGTTTTACGCAAACCAAATGTCTATCTTGACCAGAATTTCGAGACGGACGCAATGACGTAGTCCATTATCCTTAATCCTAAATATTAAATTAATTATTATTTAATTTATCCTCTTTTAGTGTTGTTTTCGAGGTGTTACAGATTGCAATTTGGATTTTATTTGAAAAGAAATTCACATCAAACCACCGGTATAAAATCCTAGTTTCTTCTTTCCTTTTACTGCGTTTTATTATTATTATCTTCATCTGTGGTTGATTCTGTGATTATTCATACCTGTGATTTGCATAACATTCTGATTAACTTAAAAATATTTCAGGAAGCCTATAAAATCATTAAAACACTATTCACCCCCTTCTACTGTTTTATTTTCCTTAAGATCCTTAATTTGCATTCCCTAACAATTTGAACATATTATATACAGTATATCATTTTAAATTTTTGTATGCAATATAAATTAAAATGTGAAGCAGCGCCAAAAGCAAGCTTTTTGCATATGTAATTGGATTTATCATACCTTTCCTATATTTTCATTATATAAATAATTATTCAAGCCTAGGTTGCAAGTTTTATTCGTATGTATTATTATTTCCCTTTTTATTATTAAATGAGAATACGCATGTCGGACCAAGTTAACTGATAGGGGAATTAACTTGTATACCTTAACTATGATTGTTATGATTGACATTTCAAATGTATTAGGTCATTATTCTCGTGCGCTAAATTTACGCCTATTTATTTTTATATTTATAAAATAAGTAAACGTAATATTTTTGCATATTAGACTGCATAATAAATACGTTTAAATTAGGAAATATAATTTGAATGTCCCCATAGGAATCTGTATGCATATTTGTATGTGTGTGAGTTAATGTCTTTAATTATAATTAATGGCACATAGACACAAGGTTAACCATTACTTATAGTATAAGCCTACCCGGAACCTACTGACATATCCGTCATCTACAAGTTAGTCTAGTTAATATGAGATGTCTATGTGTAATGGGCCATTATAATTAGTACACTAAGACACGAGGTTAAGCCCAACTTGTAGTAGAAGCCTGTCAGGAACCGCCCGACAAATCCAGCATCTACAAATGGTAAATTTAATGTGAGATATCTAATGTGTGTATACATACATACATACATACATACATATATATATATATATATATATATATATATATATTTGTGTGTGAATTAGGCCTTCCTTGAGATGGTATTAAGCGGTTTACCCACCTTGTTGGGTATTAAGTGGTTAGGACTAGGTCCAATCCTAAGGTTCCCTCCTTGCAAGTGGACCAAAGTCATGGGACCCGCCCTTCTAGGTTTTAAGTGGTCACCGGGTCTGCCTTTCTCTTATAAGGTCCTAATAGACGATGCCGTATGAGTGAGGTAGTTCTCCAAGTAAAGTCCGCTTCTTATTTAGGGGATTAATGAGGGCTGACCTAGGGATGGTTTATATGAGTAGCTTAAAGGAATCGCCATCTAAGGGAAGTATTAAGTGGCTAGGAGTTCATCTGTTGGAAAATTTAGTAGTAATAAGATAGTCCTCTTGGAGGGTCTAAAACGAAGTCGTTTTCCTACCTAAACTTAGTATTAAGTGATTGTTTACTATCTCTCGGCCTACAAGGAGAGCGTGTGTGTATATATATTTATTTAATAATGTTGACGTTAAGGACGAAGTCTTAAGTGGCTAAGGGTCCCCCATATGGTAATTAGTGATAATAGGAATCCATCCTTAATAAATTAGGTAATGACCTTAATAACCAAGTAGAGCCCGCCTTGTGGGGTATAAAGTGACTGTAAGGATGTCCACCCTTAGATAGAAATGTAGGCCCTAAGTAGCTATAAGGATGTACACCTCATATTTTTAGTTGTGTATGTTTGTTTGCATAGACATAACATGAAGAATTTACCCTGCTAAATATAGATAATAGTTATCCCTAAACTTATATGCTTTTCATTCACCATAACTTTATGTTCTGACCTCCCTCCCCTTACACAAACATGTTAGTTGGTGAGGACGCTTGGATCAGTGATGATTAGTGATGCTTGAGGTAGAGCCCTACGGTGGAGGCTTTATTTAGTGGAAATTTGTGGCAAGGGCCTAGTAGAGAGGCCCAATTATTTTACAGGACACGGGTTTGAAATGATAAGTTTTGAGGACAAAAAAAATATCGCACTCATTATTTCTTAAGTTCGTTGCTATTTTCCCAATTTCATAAATCGATCTGTATCAAATAAGTGATTTTCACGAATCGACTAAAATAGGTGATTTTCTACTTCACCAACATCTCGTGCTTCAAACAATTGGCGATTTTAAGTTTGTTATTGTTAAGCATTTTCGATTTCGTTCTAAGATTGTTAATTTACTAGGTGAGGTTTAGTTTTATCGTTCTTATTTCTATTTTAAAATTCGAAATCAATTTGATAACTTCATGAGATTAAAGAGGAGATTTTCTTAGTTTTTTTTATTTTACCAGGCGGTTTTCATCATTTTGAATTGAATCTTCGATTATAATTCTGTCAGGTGATTTTCAATTTTTAGTTAAAATTTAAATTGTCATATATGACATTATTATTTGATTTTTTGTTCTTGATTTTTTTGGATTCTGTAGTTCAATCAGTGGTTGATTAAATTCAAAGTTCAGGTAGTCATTTAGAGTATCGGGTTGGTGAAAGGTACGGTGTTTTTCTTATAAAATATTGTGTGATTGTTAGTTTAAAGAATGCATTGGTAAATCATATATGGATGACATTGGATTTTTTAATTCAACATGGATGAGCGGAAAAGTATTATGATTGAAATGTATTATGGAAAAGATAAATAGGTTTACTGTTTTGTGAGTAGCTGATTTGTTTAATAAATTGTTATCTAGGATGAAAGGTTTCTATATATTTGCAATGTGTTCGGTTTGATCAATAATGTTAGATGACAACAATTTGATGTTTCCTTGAATACAAGGAAGAAGTAAAAAAAACTTTTTACTTGTGTTTGGGATTTACTGTTTTCCTACATAGACAACGTTGGCATATAAATCAAAATTTATAATTGACATGTGAGATGTGCTGTTAATTGATGTTTTTAGTGTATTTGATTGTATATTTTTGTATAGTCCTGATGATGTTTATTACAATAACATAATAGATGTTATAGGACTGAAAAAGGTAATTGATTTTATCTTTTTCAAAACCATGTGATAAAGAAGTTTATATTATGTAATATTTTATGCAATTTGATTGATGTAATTTTTCTTCACTGTTCTTAGTTATCATTGTATAAATTGACCCCAAATTGTTTATCAACAATTAATCATTTGATAAACAATTTGTTTTTGGTAAGGGAAACAATAATAACTATTGTTGAAAATGCTCTTTCTTATTTTGGTAAGGGAAACAAAACAACATATATCATTTATCAAATGATAAAATTATTTATCTTTTAGTAAATAATATTTCTGTTCATCTTTATGTCAAGATGGTTGTAGTAATCATTTTGCAATCATTATTTATTAAATGATAGTTGTATTTATCTTTCTGTCAAAATAATTGTATTAAGTGATAATTTTTTTTATCCTTGTGTTAAAATTATTGTATTAAATGTTTTCATTTTGAATTGATAATATATTTAGGACTTTGAATAGAAAAAGGAAAATATATATTCATTTATATAAAATTAAACTAAATATATTTATCTATTATCAAATGCTAAAACTATTTATCGTTAATAATGCGAGTCATGTTGCACAAAACTGAATAAAAAATGATAAAAGAGTATCATTTTTCAGATATCGTATATGTACCACCAAGTTTAATAATATCTTTTGAATGTTTTTTCTAAAATGATAAACTCCTTTATCATTTTTTTTAATTTTGTACTTTAGTTTTGTTAAATTTGAATAATTTATGTATCTTAAGCGTATGATTTAATTTGTATTGGTAGTATTATTTATATTTTGTTGAGTTCTTATTTGTTGATATATTTTGTTTTTGCTAAATTTTATTTGTTGCATTCTAAAATGAAATTTTGTTTTATCATTTTAATTATATTTTTGATATTGAAAATTTTATTTTCTACAATTTGTATATTTTATGTATTTAAAGTTTGTCTTATTAATATCTCTGTTGTATATTGTTTTTTTTAATTTATATATTGATTTATGACTAGTTTTGTTAAATTTTTACAAAAACGATAAAATGTTTTATCTTTTGAATGTTGTAATTAGCTATTGCCTAGTTGCTTCTATATGTTGAATGATTCTTATGGACTTTTATGTATAAATTTGATGGTACCTGAAACTTGTTGTGCATTAATTTCGGTTCTCAAGCCAGCCATGAAAAACAAACATGTAAGGTATCATTTTGATGGAGTAAAATGAAATGACCCGAAATTCCCTCTACGGGAAAACCTGGATTGCTTTGAGAACACGACTCATCAGAACACAAACATGAGAAAATCTCATTGCTATTACAACAGTTTACATCAGATTACAAGAATATTCTAGAGTATGAATAAATATTACATATTGGAAATACAATATCAGAGATTAAAATTAAACAGCAGCGGAAAATAATTCATAAGTACAATGTGTAGCGGAAAACAACATGTAAGGACCCAAACTTCCCCGTGAAGGAAAGCCCGGATTGAATTGAGGACAAGACGAATCAGATCACAAACAAAAGAACATTTCATTGCTTATTACAACAATCTCATCAGAATACAAGAATATACAGAGTATGAATAAATATTACACATTCACTAAATATCAGAGATTTACAAGTTACACTACAGCTGGAAATAATACAAAACACAACTGAAAGGAATATACGGATACCGAGCTTTCCGAATATCATTCCAGCTATAAACCATGATCTTGTGAATATAAATATGCAAAAACAAAACTACTAGCTGCCCGTGCAGAAAATAGGGGCATCCAGAGTTTAGTTTAAAACAATAAACTCCAGGTCAGTCATGTGACTGGTGTGAGAACTAAAACAGTTATTTAGAACTTTACTTTAAATCAGATATATCAAGGGACCACGCCGTATAACACGGAACGGGTTTCCTCCCAGGAATACCAGTGCATATAACACAACAGCGCAATGCTTTTTGGGAAAATGAAGCTATTATAAAACCCAGGCCCTATCACACAATGCAACGCAAGCCGAGGGATAGGGTTTTCCCTTATAATAGACAAACATGCTTGGTACGTTAAATCAAATCATTTGATACTATTATAAGTGCATAGTGTATAAACAACTTCAAATATAAATGTATCAATCCTAGATGACATGGGTACCATATATCATGTCGCCAATACTAGGCTCTACAATCAAAACCTCAAATGTCACGTATTGGAAGTTGGATTTCCATCATGAACCAAGGTAAGGGATTGTCCTTATCGCTTCAAGAAGCTCTAGCCTGTGTCTCCGGACCCGGACTAAGGTGGCCCCTTGGAATGTAACAACCCGGAAAATCAGAACCAGTTTAAAATTTTTAATTTGGCTATTTTAGTGGATTTTAAATATTTAAAATAAATTATTTTAAATAATAACGACGAAAAGTATGTTTGAATAGATGTTTGAAAATAAATATATTTATTTTAATTGTAAACAAGGCCTGAAATGGTGCGGCAGTTTCAAATTTTGAATTCAAACTTTGACTGACTGTACCGGTTGCAAAATAAAACGGATTTTAGTGAAACAAAAAATATTTAAATCTGTTTATGAATATCTTTCTAACGAATCTGAAAAATTGAAGTTTCATAGCGGGAATCAAAAGTGATGGCCAAATGAATTTTCAGAAAGGTCGCTATAGAGTATATATAGCCCGTGAAAATAGCCATTTTGCAAATGACCTCAGAATTAGACGAAACCACTTTTGTTGGATCCGGGATGTCAAATTATCGCTAGATTTCAAATTCCATAATTTTTGAAGCTAATATGTGAGAGTGGCAAAGGAAAATGGGTTTGGTTGATTTCAGTTAAATTGGATCGACCAGAAAATGGCCATTTTTCAAACGGTCTCAGAAATCGACGAAACTAGTTTTGTTGGGACCGTATCATCAAAACATAGCTCGATTAATTTTTCGGGAATTTTTAGAATTAGTATGTGGCCCCGGCAAATTGAAATGTACGTTCAAATCAAATATTGAATGTTTTATGTTTTAATTTGATGAAAAACAGACTGTAATAGTCGAATGGGCCTACGAAACATATTCCATTGTGTTCAGAATGTGGGTATTTAGCTAGTGGTGACAGTCGTTGGGTTTGGATTGGAGTTATTTTAAGAGAAACCCTAATTTTTAAAATATATATATGGGCCAATAGAAAAATTCCATTCATAAATTAAAATTAAAAAAAAATCAGAACCCCCCCTCCCGTTAAACACGATCGACGGAGAAACAGTGCTCCGTTCTTCTTGGCCAAAATCCGGCCGATCCCTTATCATTAGCCTCCGCCTCTTAGCAATTTTTGAAGCCCTCCTCCTCCTCTTCAAATCTATACCACCTACTCCCCCTATCGTCGCGTGTATCGATGGAATCACCTCCACGAACTTCTGACGTTGAAGCCGCCGCCCCTCCTCATCCATGCCGTCGATCTAAGCAAGGCTGGTGGTGCGGGGAAGCTCCTCCAACCCTCTTCGACGCTGCAGCACCTGATCGTCCAACCGCTTCACGGATCGAGCAAAAATTTAAACCCTGGCTTCGAACTGTTTTGAAAAGGTACGGGTTTGAATATAATTAACTGATTATAACGTTTTTAAGCGCTGCAAACTATGATTTTCAAATAAAAATCGTATCTTTATCATCCGTTGATGAAATTCGATGAAATAGAAGACCTCGGACTCGCAGCGACGTCATCCACATTCTAGAAGAAGCTAGAACGTGTTCCGAGCCCGCTACAATTTTCAGAAGGAGTGGAACCCAAAGTAAGATTTCTGATTTGTAAACGATATGGAAATGACGATGTGTAAATTATATAGTCGATGTATGAGTTATATAAACATTGTACACCACATGTATAAGCGTTGTATAAGTTGTATGTTCGATGTATAAGTTATATATGCGTTGTAGAAATCATATATGCGCTGAATGAAATTGAAATGATATTGAAATGAAATCGAAATATATTTATATACGAATATATATATACTCCCCTCGTCCACAGACCATCGACGATATATATTTGTTGTGATATTTTTTGGATTTGGATGATGTGAAATTTGGTTGAATATCACGAATGGTTGATTTGAAATGATGGATTGTGGTTGAAATCCCAATAGGATTAGTATATGGGAAAAATTCGTCTACGTACGAACTAGATATTGAAATCCCCATTGTCAAAAGCTACGAGGCTTTAAGGTAGAGCGAGGAGCCGTACTAGGGACGGTGCCAGTTTTAACTACCCTGCCGTTATGCTGCCGAAATTTTCTGAAATATTTCTGTGTTTGATCTATCTCCATTTATTGAAATATATTCATATGATGAATGAAATGAAATGGTTTGAACGATAAAAATAACATTTTTATCAAATGAATGAAATAAATGGTTTGAACGATAAAAATAACATTTTATCGAATGAATGGAATAAATTGTTTTACAAATAAAAATCCCATTTTTATAGTATATATGAAGTATATAAAATAATAGTGTTTTGAAATAAATTGTTTTACAATAAAAATCACATTTTTACCATCTATATGAAATATATAAAATAATCATGTTTTGAAATAAATTGTTTTACAAAAAAATCACATTTTTACCATCTATATGAAGTATATAAAATAATCGTGTTTTGAAATAAATTGTTTTACAATAAAAATCACATTTTTATTATATACATGAATTGTTAAAAATAGTGATGTGTTGAAATAAATATCAGTTGGATAAAAATATCGTTTTTATCAAATGTATGAAATGAATATGGTTTTGAGATCGAAGAACGAATTATATTCATATATATATATATAATTAAAATAAATCGAATAATGAAGCTGCAGTTCGTATTTTGAAACCGTGATTTCAAACGATTATTGCGGGAGATCCGACCATCGGATTTTCCCGAAACCGAAACCGTTGGGTTCGCTTTGGAAATATCTTTCCAACGACACCAACTTTGCAAAGATCCAACGGTTAGATTGTACGGAATGTTTAACTCAAATCTAAATGAAAACAGCGCCAGAATCAATTATATTTATTTATATATATAAATATAATTAAAATAAATTGAATAACGATGCTGTAGTTCGTATTTTGAAATCGTAACTTCAAACGATTGTACCAGGAGATCCGACCGTCAGATTTTCCCAAAACTGGAACCGTTGGATTCGTTTTGAAAAGATCTTTCTAATGATATAAAATTTGTAAAGATCCAACGGTTGGATTTTCAGATATATGTAAATCAAATCTGAAGAAAAACAGCGCCACGACCGCGTTATAGCCTGAAGCGTCGTTTATATAAATTGGCTATTTTTAGATGAATAAAAATAGCGATAAATCATGATAAAATAATATAAACGATATGGAATGGGAATAAATCGAATTTACTCGGTTTATTGGATATTTGATGGTTGAATGTGTTTGACGTGAAAATTACAATAAAGAACAAAATTATTGATGTCGAATAATTTAACCATTGAAATGAATTGATTTGAAATTCTAAATATATGTGAATTATTTGAAAAGGCCGAGTTAATTCTCATTTCAAATAATTGATCGACGGTTAGAAGTCGAAGATATGAAGACGGTGCAAGACCGACGATGTTCACATCGAATGGATGGGTGCTACTGATGCTCACGATGGGAGTAGCTACCTTGAAGGGGGCTAAAGTGGTAGCCATCCGGACGTACTTGTTGATTGTACGGATGTGCGAGGTATAAGGTGCCTGCGGCTTCTGTAACGACCCGGAAAATCTGAACAAATTTAAAAATTTTAAATTGGCTATTTTAGTGAATTTAAAAAAATTAAAATAAATATTTTAAATAACAACGACGAAAAGTAAGTTTGAATCGATGTTTGAAAATAAATATAATTACTTTGAATTATAAACAAGACCAGAAATGGCGCGGCAGTTTCAAATTTTCGTTTCAAACTTTGACTGACTGTACCTGGTGTAAAACAAAACGGATTTGAGTGAAACCAAAAATATTTAAAACTGTTAGTGAATATATTTCTAACGAATCTGAAAAAACGAAGTTTCATAGCGGGAGTCAAAAGTTATGGCCAAATGAATTTTCAGAAAGGTCGCTATAGAGTTTATATAGCCCGTGAAAATGGTCATTTTGCAAACGACCTCAGAATTCGACGAAACCACTTTTGTTGGATCCGGGATGTCAAATTATTGCTAGGTTTCAAATTTCATAATTTTTGAAGTTAATAGGTGAGCGTGGAAAAAGAAAATGTGTTTGGTCGATTTTTATTAAATTGGATCGACTAGAAAAGGGCCATTTTTCAAACGGTCTCAGAATTCGACGAAACTAGTTTTGTTGGGACCGTATCGTCAAAACATAGCTAGATTTATTTTTCTGGAATTTTTAGAATCAGTATGTGGGCCCGAAAAATTGAAATGTACATTCAAATTAAATGTTGAATGTTTTATATTTTAATTTGAAGGAAAACTGACTGAAACAGTCGAATGGGCATACGAAACATATCCCATTGTGTTCGGAATGAGGGTAAAACGCTAGGGGCGACAGTCGTTGGGTTTGGATTGGGGTTCGTGTGTGAAAGAGGGTATTTTAGAAATTTAAAAATATATAAATTAATAAAAAATATCATTGGTCAAAGATCCTTTCTCTCTCCCCGATCTTCCTCTCGATGAACGGCGGTTTAGCTTCAAAACTTCCCCTCCGATTCCTCCTCCTACACGTAATAAAATACCACGCTCCTTTAGAGATTTTTGTAGTGCTATCAACGAGCTTCACATCCATATGAAGTTTGGATTTTTTTCGTGGCCTGTAGAGCTCGTATCGAGCTCGAGAAGTGCAGGGCTTTCAGCCGCCGCCACCGACAGCAGGCGCCACTGAGTGGGCCCACTTCCCCCGGTGCCTGAGCGCCTCTCCTCCCCCTTCGACACTGCGTAGTCCGATCCTCTTCAAGCTTCACGGATTTCGAGTAAAATCGAAACCTAGTTTTGAACGAAACAGCTGAGGTACGGTTTAAATTATTTTAAACTATATTATAGCAGTTTAAAGCGCTACGGTTTTTGATTTCACTGTAAAAATCATATCTTTTTCGTTTCTTGACGAAATTCAGTGAAACAAGAGACAGTGGACTCATGTGGACGTCTTCTACATTCTAGAAGAGACCGCATATTTTTCTGAGCCTTCTGCTGTTTTTGGTGGAGTGGAACCCAATGTGAGATTTCTAAATAATAAATGATATGGAAAACGACGATGCATAAATTATATAGTCGATGTATGAGTTATATAAGCGTTGTACACCTCTTGTATAAGCGTTGTATAAGTTGTACGTTCGATATATAAGTTATATATTCGTTGTAAAAATTATATATGTGTTGAAATAGAAGTGAAATGCTTATATTATATATATATATATACATATATATAAATATATATACACACACACGCCCCTCGTCCACAAACCATGGACGATATTTATTGGTTGTGATTGATGTGAAAATTGGTTGATAACGAATGGTTGATTAGAATTGTTTGTGGTTGAAATTGATTTATTGTGGTTGAAAAATACCCGTTTGTGGTTGAGAATTATTTGGTTGAAACCACATAGGATTAGTTTGTGGAAATGAAAAAAAATATACATGCCGCCTACGTGCGAACTAGATGCATGAAATCCCCATTGTCAAAAGTTGCGAGGCTTTAATGTAGAATGAGGTGCCGTACTAGGGACGACCCCGGTTTTAACTACCCTGCCGTTATGCTGTCGAAATTTTCTGAAGTATTCTTGTGTTAGAATTATTTTCATTTGTTGAAATTATTTTCATATGTTGAAACCATTCATGTGTTGAATAGAAATTCATTCGTTGAATAGAAATTCATGTGGTGAATGGTATTCGTGTTTGAAATAAATTGTTTTATAATAAAAATCATATTTTTATCATCCATATGAACTATATAAAATAGTTGTGTTTTGAAAGAAATTGTTTTAACAATAAAAATCACATTTTTATCTTTTATATACGAACTATAGAAAACCATTCATGTGTTGAATAGAAATTCATTCGTTTAATAGAAATTCATTCGTTGAATAGAAATTCTTGTGTTGAATGGTATTCTTGTTTTAAATAATTTTTTTTAACAATAAAAATCACATTTTTATTTTATATATACGAACTATAGAAATCCGTTCATGTGTTGAATAGAAATTCATTCGTTGAATAGAAATTCATGTGTTGAATGGTATTCATGTTTTAATTAAATTGTTTATAATAAAAATCATATTTTTATCATCTATATGAGCTATATAAAATAGTCGAGTTTAGAAAGATATTGTTTTATAATAAAATCATATTTTTATCATCTATATGAACTATATAAAATAGTCGTGTTTTGAAATAAATAGTTTAACAATGAAAATCACATTTTTATTATATACATGAATTGTTAAAAATATTGAAGTGTTGAAATAGAAGTCAGTTGGATAAAAATATCATTTTTATCATAGATGTGAATAGAATATGGTTTTGAAATCGAAGAATCGATTATATTTATATATATATATCTATATATATAAAAAAATATAATTAAAATTAATCGAATAACGAAGCTGCAGTTCGTGTTTTGAAACTGTGTTTTCAAACGACTAGTGCGGGAGATCCGACCATCGGATTTTCCCGAAACCGAAACCGTTGGGTACGCTTTGGAAATATCTTTCCAACAACACCAACTTTGCAAAGATCCAACGGTTGGATTGTCTGGAATGTTTAATTCAAATCTAAAGAAAAACAGTGCCAGAATCGATTATATATATATAATTAAATTAAATCGAATAACGACGCTGCAGTTCGTATTTTGAAATCGAAACTTCAAACGATTGTACCGGTAGATCCGACCGTTGGATTTTCCCAAAACTGGAACCGTTGGATTCGTTTTGAAAATATCTTTCTAATGATATAAATTTTGTGAAGATCCAACGGTTAGATTTTCAGATATATGTAAATCAAATCTGAAGAAAAACAGTGCCACGGCAGCGTTATGGCCTAAAGCGTCGTTTGAATAAATTGGCTATTTTTAAATAAATAAAAATAGCGATAAATCGTTATAAAATATTATAAACGATATGGAATGAGAAATTTAGAAATTAACTGAAGGTTAGCCAGGTCGAATGGTTTCCTAGGTTTTGATCTGATGTTGGTTTCGTCCTTCGGGGTTAATATTTGGGAAATCGTTCTCTTACTGATTTACGGTTAGTGACTAATGAATTGGAATAAGGCATATGTGTGTTTGTGTAGCACTTGTTTATTATATACGCGAGTTGCTCAGAAAGACCGGGTTTATCCCATTTTGAATAACTGAATCGACGATAAGAAATCAAAGATGAAGACGGTGGTTGAAGACCGGAAATCTTCACCTCGTTTGGATAATAACTGATGTCCTGATTGGGAGGCATCCCAAAATATGGATAATGAGTGGTGATCGTCTAGACGTACGTGGAGATCAATGGGTATGCGAGGTATATAGTGCCTCCGGTTTCGTTCAGACCCAGAACGGACTTGCAAATGGACTGTGTGTTTGACATTGGAATTCATTCTGTGTAATTGATAGCCAACAGTTGCACGGTGTGGAATGCCTGTGTGGCATGCTAAGATGCAGTGATCAGGGCTTCTGTTGAAAAGCAAAGTCTTGTGGTTGATGATCAAAGCACCGCCTGTGTGGCGTAGCTTTGTGTATAACGTGAATTCGCGAGCCTCACACCCCGGTATGAACCAGAAACGTGAGAGGACCTCAGGGAGGGCATGCGTTTCCTTCTAGCTAGAGGTGGTGTTAGTGCTTAAAATGGCTGACATTTATACTATTTTCACCTATGTGGTTGTTGCTGTTGCGAGGCGCCTCGGTTATATCGGTGACTTTGTGAAGCCGATGGAGCAATTCGTTGGCTCATTTACGCCCCAAAGGGCGGGGAAACGTAGTGTTTAGGAATTTTAATCCACATCGGTGGACCGGCCCTGTCCCTCCAAGGGTCACTCAAGCTCTGATCCTGAGACATGGGCTAGATTGTCTCGAAGTCGGTAAGGACTATCTTTTGCCTTGGTTCATGACGGAAATCCAATTTCCAAATATGACATGTGCGGTTTTGATTGTATACCTATATATGGCGACATGATATATGGTACCCATGCCGTCTATGATTGATATTTATGATTGTTTTATAAAATTAGAAACTAACAGCAAACGAGCTAAGATGGGTGGTTTCCTGGGTATTGGTCTGATGTTGGTTTCGGCCTTCGGGGTTAATACCTATGGAATTGTTCTCTTACTATTTTACAGTTCGAGTCTGATTATCAAATGCTTTTGTTTTATTCGTATCAAGCATATTTGGGCCATTATAAGGTAAAACTCTATCCTCCGGTTTGCGTTGCATTGTGTGATGGGAACTTAGTCTTATAATGGCTTCATTTTTATAAAAAGCATTGCGATGTTTAAAAGATTTAATTGTTTTAAAGCACTGGCAATCCAAGGGAGTAAACCCGTTCCGCAAAAGTGGCGTGGTCCTGGGATTAGCCAAATTATATAATGTGTTATGTAGATTTCTCATACCAGTCCCATGACCGCTCGTAGTTTGTTTCACTTGCAAACTCGGGTGCCCCTTTTTCTACACGGGCAGCCTTGTATTCAGGTTTTTAGCTGGCTCTTTCTGGATAGCTGGAGCTGAAGATGGATTCTATCATTTATCTCTTTTTATGTTGTTCAGCTCCTATTGTACATTATGTTTTGTTTTCCGCTGTAGACATTTATGTATAGCTGAACTGTATTTGTACTAAGTATGATCCTGTATACTGTGTAACTCTGATGATTATGTTTATCCAGTGTATTATTTGTTCATTATCTGGTGTATTTATTTATTTCTGTTATGCTATTATCTGTTTATGTGTATATTCCAAAGATTACCCTTAACACCGCAGTACGGGGTTTTGGGGTCGTCACAGCTTCGTTTAGACCCAGAACGGACTTGTAAATGGATGTGTGTCTGACGTTGTATATTGACAACATGGCATGCAGAGATGCTGTGATCAAAGCTTTTGTTGAAAAGAAGAGCTTTGTGGTTGATGATCAAAGCACGGTTTTGAAAAGCTAGCTTTGTGTGTAGCATCGTTTTGCGAGCCTCACACCCCGGTATGAGCCAGAAACGGGAGAGGACCTCAGGGAGGACCTGCGTTTCCTTCTAGCTAGAGTGGTGCTTTGGGTTTTACATGCCCGGGCATTTTACTTATGTGGATGATGGATAGTGAGGCACCTCGGTTATATCGGTCACTCCTGGGCCGATGGTTTTAGTCGGGTATGACCAGTTTACGCCCCATAGGGCGAGGAAACGTAGTGTTCAGGCATTATAATCCACTCCGTGTGGACCGGCCCTGACGATCCAAAGCTTGCCTGCGCGCTTGCCTGAGACATGGGCTAGATTGTCTCAAGCTGTAAGAATGATCCCTTGCCTTGGTTCATGACGAAAATCCAATTTCCAAATACGACATTGTACGGTTTTGATTGTATACCTATATATGGCAACATAATATTTGGTACCCATGCCGTCTATGATTGATACTTATGATTGAAATTGTTTGGAACATATAAACACTAGTAATAATATCAAATGCTTTTTTTATTCGTATCAAGCATATTTTGGCCATTATAAGGTAAAACTCTGTCCTCCGGTTTGTATTGCATTATGTGATGGGAACTGAGTCTTATAATGGCTTCATTTTTATAAAAAGCATTGTGATGTTTAAAAGATTTTCTTGTTTTAAAGCACTGATAATCCAATGGAGTAAACCCGTTCCGCGTTAGCGGTGTGGTCCTGTGATTGGCCTTATTATTAAAGTAAGTTAAGTAGATTTCTCATACCAGTCCCATGACTGACTCGTAGTTTGTTTCACTTGCAAACTCGAGTGCCCCTATTTCTACATGGGCGGCCTTGTATTCAGGTTTTAGCAGGCTCTTTCTGGATAGCTATGGAGCTGAAGATGGATTCTATCATTTCTTTCTTTTTATGCTGTTCAGCTCCTGTTGTACATATTATGTTTTGATTCTGCTGTAGATGTTTATGTATAACTGAACTGTATTTTGTACTAAGTATGATCCTGTATACTGTGTAACTCTGATGATTATGTTTATCCAGTGTATTCTGTTGTATATTATCTGGTGTATTTAATTATTTCTGTTTTGCTGTCATTTGTTTATGTGTTATATTCCAAATGTTACCCTTGCCACCGTGGAACGGGGTTTGGGGTCGTCACATCGTGGTATTAGAGCTTTGGTTAAGCTTAGTTCAGGAATATAACATATTAACGAACTCATTTGAAATAGAATCAGTAGTATTCTAAGACGGATCACTCATTTCAGATTGGATCAGTAATATCCTAGGATGAGTGTAGCAGAATGAAATACACCCCAGTAGACACATTTACATTAAAGTATATGTCTCTATGTTTTAAAAATACCTTTTATGTTGCCCTAACACTTTGTCTGCTAATTTCAGACATTGGAAAATGAGTGGCTAAAGTAGAAGAGGTGGGTCAAAACCAGATATCGAGGCTCTATTAATTAAGTATCGAAATCTGGGTGGAGTACCATTCTCAGGGAATGAATCTATTATTCAAACTCAAGCCTGGATGAGCTCTGCTGAGAAAATCTTTGAATGTTCAAAGCTGAGAGATGATCAGAAAAGATTACTGGCATCTTGGACACTCAAAGACGAAGCTTTAATCTGGTGGGATATCGTTATTGAAGATAATCCAGAAGGTGATATCACCTAGGATAAATTCAAAGAAATTTCAATGCAAGATTTATTCCTCCAGAAGCAATGGAGCGGTTAAGTGATGAATTCTATTATCTGATACAAGGGGATATGACTATTCCAGAATATCATAAGAAATTCAATGAACTTTCTCGTTTCGCCCCGCATTTAATTCAAAATCTAAAGATGAAGAATCTGAGGTTTATTAACGGGCTTCAAAGAAAGTATCAAAGTAAGGTAATTGCTCAAATGCAACTTCCTTTTTCTGAAATGATATAAATGGCTTATCAGTATGAAGATCTTGATAAACAAGGCCTTTTGGTTGATGAAGAGGAAAGCAGTACTAGTAGTAAAAGGAAATTTGAAGCTGATAGCCCAGAGACAAGTACACAGCCTGAGATAAGTACGACGTCTAGGGTCAGAAAGAGGCAAAGGACCAATCAGAAAGAGGTTAAATCTGAGAAGGGACAAGTAACGACTGCCATATGCAACAATTTCAAGAAGCCGAGACATTTTCAAGGGAATTGTAAATCCTTGAAGAAAGAAAGGAATGTTGGGTCAAAATCCAAAAGCAAATTTCAAGAGAATAGAAAATGCAATCTGTACCATCGAACTGGTCATATAAAGCGAGACTGCCAGCTGTTGAAAGTAACCAAAGTGGCACAAGTGAGTGAAGTAGCAGAAGTTCCGGCACCATCTGTCAGTAAAACGAGGCCAGATGTTTTAGAAGGCACGCTTACTGTCAAGGATATTCCAGTTGAAGTTCTGTTTGATACAGGCGCGTCACGAAGCTTCATTGCAAAGAATGCGGTTAAGAAATTGGATTTGAAATTGAAAAAGCTGAAAGAACCAATGACTGTTCATAATCCGGTTGGGGGTTCCCTTGATCTTAGTTGGATTTGTGGGGTGCCTGTCTCTTTTTCCTGTTATCGGTTCCCTACCATTTCGATCGTCAGGAATTTTATAGAATTTGATCTTATTCTGGGATTGGATTGGTTAACCAAATATGAAGATGAGGTTAAATGCGCCGACAGAGTCGTAAGGGCGAAGACTAAATCAGAAGACTATATAACCATTCCATGTGAAGGTCCAAATTATGATAGAAAATATTTTTGGTCAGCTTTGGATGTTTCTCCTACTCAATTAGAACCTGTTCCTGTCGTTACAGAGAATATTCCGGTCGACACTGAAAATATTCCTGTCGTGAAGGACTATGCGGATGTGTTCGAAGAAGTTGTTAGCTTACCTCCGAGTAGAGAAATTGATTTCAAAATCTCTTTAGTTCCAAATGCAAGGCTAGTAGTTCACGCTATTCGAAGAATGACCTTGAAAGAAAAAGAAGAGCTAGAAAGTCAAACTCGACAGCTTGTACGGAAAGGTCTGATCAGGCCTAGTTTCTTTAATTGGGGAGCAACAGTGGTATTTGTCTCGAAGTCAGACGGTACTCTCAGACTATGTATGGCTTATCGTGACTTGAATAAGCAAACATTAAAAAAAATAAATTTCCATTGTCGTGGACTGATGATTTGTTGGATCGATTGAATGGTGCACAAGTATTTTCACGAATAGACCTAGCTACAGGTTTCCATCAGCTTCGTATTGTCGAGGAGTGTGTTCCTTTGACAGCATTGAGAGGTCTAGATTTATTCTACGAGTGGTTAGTAATGCCGTTCGGCTTATGTAACGCTCCAGCTTATTTTGTCGATCTAATGAACTGGGTATTCAGAGAAGTATTGAATAAATTTGTTTTGGTCTTCATTGATGATATTCTAATCTTCTCTAAGTCGGAAAGCGAGCATGAAAAACATTTGGAACAGGTGTTAGAAATTCTCAGAAAGAATGTTTTAAAAGCAAAATTTTCCAAATGTATATTCTGGCAAGAAGAAGTCAAATTCCTTGGTCATGTTGGGTGAAAAGAAGGAATTTCAGTTGATCCCAGTTAAATCACTGGTATTCAGAATTGGAAACATCCTCATACACCCAACGAAGTTTTCTCGGATTGGCCAGTTATTATCGGAAGTTTTTTAAGAATTTTTCGAAGATATCCAGTCTCTTAACAAAGCTTACTAAGAAACATTCGAGATTCAACTAGACTCCAGAATGTGAGACAGCTTTCCACGAACCGAAGTTAAAATTGACGACGGCTCCAGTGCTCACAATTATTGATGGCAATCAGGATTTAAAAGTCTAGACCAATGCTTCTAAAGAAGGCCTTGGCGCAGTGTTAATGCAAAGAGGCCAGGTAGTTGCTTATGCTAGCCGTCAATTGAAGCCACATGAAAAGAATTATGCAACTCACGATCTTGAATTGTTAGCCATCGTGTTTGCTATGAAAATATGGAGGCATTATCTATTGGGTGAGAAGTTAGAATTATATACTGATCATCAATCATTGAAGTATTTATTCACCTAGAAGGATCTGAATATGAGACAGCAACGTTGGTTAGAATTTCTCGCGGCATATGATCTTGATATCTTATATACTCTAGGGAAAGCTAATGTTGTGGCTGATGCGCTCAGCAGAAAGAATGTAATTATCGCCCGTCTTATCATCACGCCTTCATTGATTGATAACATATCTGCTCTTCAAAAGGATGATCACTTCATTCAGAAGATCATAGAGAGAATTCAGAAAGGCGAGCCCTCATGTTTTCAGATTGATAACGATGGGATTCTGAGGTTAAAGGGTCGGATTTGTGTTCCGAACATTCCTGAACTCCGGAGAGATGTATTGGATGAATGTCACAAAGCCAAACTTAGTGTCCATCCAGGAGTGAGCAAGATGTATAATGATATCAAACGCACTTTTTGGTGGAGATCGATGAAACGAGACATCTCCTTATACGTTAGCCGATGTGCTACTTGTCAGCAAATCAAAAGCGATCAACAGAAACTGGCTGGACTGTTGCAACCATTGGAAATTCCAGGTGGGAAGTGGGAAGAGATTTCTACGGATTTCATAGATGGTTTGCCCAGAATCAGGAAAGAAAATGACAGTATTTAGGTGATCGTAGATCGTCTCATGAAGACCGCCCATTTCATACCTGTCAGATCGAATAGAACTGCTCAGAGTCTGGCGCAGATTTATTTTAGAGAAATTGTTAAACTCCATGGAGTTCCCATGAGCATCGTTAGCGATCATGACCCGATTTTTGCTAGTAAATTCTGGGAAGCATTCCAAGCAGAATTGGGAACGAAACTGTACTTGAGCACCGCATATCATCCTCAAACAGATGGTCAAACTGAGAGGGTGAATCGTATTCTAGAAGATTTATTGCGGGCTTGTGTTATTGATTTTGGCGGATCATGGGAAGACCATTTGCATTTGGCTGAGTTCTCATACAACAACAGCTGCCAAGCGAGCCTAACAATATCACCATTCAAAGCATTGTATGGTAGACCGTGCCGATCTCCTGCTTGTTGGGTAGAACCTGGCAATAAACTTGTATTGGGGCCCGAAATGATTCGCGAAGCTGCGGACAAAGTCGATTTCGTTAAGAAACGATTACTAGCCGCTCAAAGCTGGCAGAAGAGCTATGCAGATAAGAGAAGAAGAGATTTATCATTCGCTGTTGGCGACCACGTGTATTTGAAGGTATCTCCGATGAGAGGAGTAATCCGATTCGGTAAAACAGGGAAATTGGCGCCCAAATTTATTGGTCCGTTTCCTATTCTAGAACGGATTGGAACTCTCGCTTATAGGGTTCAATTACCAGACTGATTGCCTAGAGTACATGATGTGTTTCACGTATCTCAACTTCGAAAGCATGTTCATGATCCAGATTTGATCGTGGAAGAAGCAGCGCAATGGGATATAGAAATTACTCCAGAATTGGCTATAAGAAGAGAGCTGCTAAAGATTATTGGCAAAGAAACTAAAGAGCTGAGGAACAAGAAGGTTCACTTAGTCAAAGTGCAATGGAGTGGAGACCCGCGAGATTGTACTTGGGAAACTGAGGAAAGCATTAAGAAAGCCTATCCCAAGTGCAGGGTGGTTATCTCTGATTGACTCTGGTGCAAGGTACATTTACCATATTTTGCAATTCCATTTTGTTCTCTACTTTGTTGTTGTTTTCTTTTCATGGATGTAAACTTTTTAATTATATAGTCTGAATGGTTTTAAAAGAGTATATGAATTAATTAGTACAGTTCTGAAAGATAAAATCAAATTGATTGTTGTTTGTGTTGTGTGATTGTGGATTTGATTAATTAAATTATTAGAATGATAGTTAATTTAATCAATAAGAGAATGATGGTAAATTTATTCGATTAAATCACACATTGAACTGATTTAAAAATAGCTAGAAATATATGCATGTACATTATATATGTTTGAACAGGTAAATGGATTAGCTGTTGAGTAAAGAATTTATTTGCGTGCCCGACAAATAGGTAAACCTTAATGAGTTGGATGCACAATTTTATTATTATATCAACTCCTGTGAATGCCATTGGATGAGGAGTGCTGGTTGTTCTGTGTGTAATAATAAACGTCGCCATAGGATAGTAACAATTAGTTTTGAACTACACTAGATGGCATACTTCTTGAAGATAGGCATACTCCATCATATACCACATAAGAATTTGGAGCTTGTGTGACGAGGTTGAAGATTTACCATACGAGCGAGAGGCTTGTATGGCAATGACTATATATTACAGGTTGAACTGATAACTAATATGGACTAATATAAAATGTAACGGTAAATTGCAAGATTAATAAAAACCCCACACGGGTCTGGAGATGATAGTAAACACGTCTCTTTGGTCATTAAGGCACAAAAACCATTTATAGGGTGACGAGAATTTATTCTCTGGAGTTATGATCTATACACACTCCCCTGTGGACACCGAAATATATCACTATAAATATGTGCATGCTTATTAGGATTAATTGGGTACCTAATACGGCCCAATAAATTTCCAAACCCCTCCCCATACAAAGGAGGTTATGGCTAAATTTTTACGAAAATTTAGGGTGTTAGCCAAATTTTTGAAGAATTGGAAAATTCTTAGAAACTGAAAAGTTGAAGAATGAAAGCCAGAATGAAGGTTGAGTTGGTTAATTAAACAACTTTCGACTTCGTTCCTTTTCGGGGACGAAAAGATTTAAAGTGGGGGAGATTGTAACAACCCGGAAAATCAGAACCAGTTTAAAATTTTTAATTTGGCTATTTTAGTGGATTTTAAATATTTAAAATAAATTATATTAAATAATAACGATGAAAAGTATGTTTTAATCGATGTTTGAAAATAAATATATTTATTTTAATTATAAACAAGGCCTGAAATGGCGCGGTAGTTTCAAAATTTGAATTCAAACTTTGACTGACTGTAGCGGGTGCGAAATAAAACGGATTTTAGTGAAACCAAAAATATTTAAATCTGTTTATGAATATCTTTCTAACGAATCTGAAAAATTGAAGTTTCATAGCGGTAATCAAAAGTTATGGACAAATGAATTTTTAGAAATGTCACTATAGAGTATTGCCGTGAAAATAGCCATTTTGCAAACGACCCCAGAATTTGACGAAACCACTTTTGTTGGATCCAGGATGTCAGTTATCGCTAGGTTTCAAATTCCATAATTTTTGAAGCTAATATATGAGCGTGGCAAAGGAAAATGTGTTTGGTTGATTTCAGTTAAATTGGATTGACCAAAAAATGGCCATTTTTCAAACGGTCTCAGAATTCGACGAAACTAGTTTTGTTGGGACTGTATCGTCAAAACATAGCTAGATTAATTTTTTGAGAATTTTTAGAATCAATATGTAGCCCCGACAAATTGAAATGTACGTTCAAATCAAATATTGAATGTTTTATGTTTTAATTTGATGAAAAACTGACTGTAACAGTCGAATGGGCCTACGAAACATAACCCATTGTGTTTGGAATGGGGGTATTTAGCCGGGGGCGACAGTCGTTGGGTTTGGATTGGAGTTCGTTTAAGAGAAACCCTAATTTTTTAAATATATATATGGGCCAATAGAAAATTTCCATTCATAAATTAAAATTATAAAAAAATCAGAAACCTCACTCCCCCCCATTAAACACGATCGACGGCGAAACAGTGCTCCGTCCTTCCTGGCCAAAATCCGGCTGATCCCTTCATCGTTAGCATCCGCCCCTTAGCAATTTTTGAAGCCCTCCTCCTCCTCTTCAAATCCATACCACCTACTCCCCCTATCGTCGCGTGTATCGACGGAATCATCTCCATGAACTTCCGACGTTGAAGCCGCTGCCCCTCCTCATCCACGCCGTCGAATTGAGCAAGGTTGGTGGCGCCGGGAAGCTCCTCCAACTCTCTTCGATATTGCAGCACCTGATCGTCCAACCGCTTCACGGATCGAGCGAAAATTTAAACCCTGGTTTCGAACTGTTTTGAAAAGGTATGGGTTTGAATATAATTAACTGAAGATAACGCTTTTAAGCGCTGCAAACTATGATTTTCAAATAAATATCGTATCTTTATCATACGTTGACGAAATTCGATGAAACAAGAGACCTCGGACTCGCAGCGACGTCATCCACATTCTAGAAGAAGCTAGAACGTGTTTCGAGCCTGCTACAATTTTCAGAAGGAGTGGAACCCAAAGTGAGATTTATGATTTATAAACGATATGGAAATGACGATATATAAATTATATAGTTGATGTATGAGTTATATAAGCGTTGTACACCTCATGTATAAGCATTGTATAAGTTGTATGTTCGATGTATAAGTTATATATGCGTTGTAGAAATCATATATGCGTTGAATGAAATTGAAATGATATTGAAATGAAATCGAAATATATTTATATACGAATATATATATATATATACTTCCCTCGTCCACAGACAATGGACGATATATATTGGTTGTGATATTGTTTGGATTTGGCTGATGTGAAATTTGGTTGAATATCACGAATGGTTGATTTGAAATGATAGATTGTGGTTGAAATCCCAATAGGATTAATATATGGGAAAAATTCGTCTGCATACGAACTAGATATTGAAATCCCCATTGTCAAAAGCTGCGAGGCTTTAAGGTAGAGCGAGGAGCCGTACTAGGGACGGTGCCGGTTTTAACTACCCTTCCGTTATGCTGCCGAAATTTTCTGAAATATTTCTGTGTTTGATTTGTCTCCATGTATTGAAATATATTCATGTGATGAATGAAATGAAATGGTTTGAACGATAAAAATAACATTTTTATCGAATGAATGAAATAAATGGTTTGAACGATAAAATAACATTTTATCGAATGAATGGAATAAATTGATTTACAAATAAAAATCCCATTTTTATAGTATATATGAAGTATATAAAATAATCGTGTTTTGAAATAAATTGTTTTACAATAAAAATCACATTTTTACCATCTATATGAAGTATATAAAATAATCGTGTTTTGAAATAAATTTTTTACGACAAAAATCACATTTTTACCATCTATATGAAGTATATAAAATAATCGTGTGTTGAAATAAATTGTTTTACAATAAAAATCACATTTTTATTATATACATGAATTGTTAAAAATAGTGATGTGTTGAAATAAATATCTGTTGGATAAAAATATCGTTTTTATCAAATGTATGAAATGAATATGGTTTTGAGATCGAAGAACGAATTATATTTACATATATATAACTAAAATAAATCGAATAATGAAGCTGTAGTTCGTATTTTGAAACCATGATTTCAAACGATTATTGAGGGAGATTCGACCATCGGATTTTCCTGAAACTGAAACCGTTGGGTTCGCTTTGGAAATATCTTTCCAATGACACCAACTTTGCAAAGATCCAACGGTCGGATTGTCTGAAATATTTAATTCAAATCTGAATGAAAACAGCGCCATTATCTATTATATTTATATATATAAATAAAATTAAAATAAATCGAATAACGATGCTGTAGTTCGTATTTTGAAATCGTAACTTCAAACGATTATACCGTGAGATCCGACCGTCGGATTTTCCCAAAACTGGAACCGTTGGATTCGTTTTGAAAAGATCTTTCTAATGATATAAAATTTGTAAAGATCCAGAATTGGATTTTCAGATATGTGTAAATCAAATCAGAAGAAAAACAGCGCCACGGCCGCGTTATGGCCTGAAGCGTCGTTTATATAAATTGGCTATATTTAAATGAATAAAAATAGCGATAAATCGTGATAAAATATTATAAACGATATGGAATGGGAATAAATTGAATTTACCCAATTTATTGGATATTTGATGATTGAATGTGTTTGACGTGAAAATTACATTAAAGAACAAAATTATTGATGTCGAATAATTTAACCATTGAAATGAATTGATCTGAAATTCTAAATATACATGAATTATTTGAAAAGGCTGAGTTAATTCTCATTTCAAATAATTGATCGACGGTTAGAAGTCGAAGATATGAAGACGGTGCAAGACCGACGATCTTCACATCGAATGGATGGGTGCTACTGATTCTCACGATGGGAGTAGCTACCTTGAAGGGGGCTAAAGTGGTAGCCGTCGGGACGTACTTGTTGATTGTACAGATGTGCGAGGTATAAGGTGCTCCGGTTTCATTCAGACCCAGAACGGACCTATAAATGGATGTGTGTTTGACGTTGTATATTGACAACGTGGCATGCAAAGATGTTGTGATCAAAGCTTTTGTTGAAAAGAAGAGCTTTGTGGTTGATGATCAAATCACGGTTTCGAAAATCTAGCTTTGTGTGTAGCGTTGTTTCGCGAGACTCACACCCCGGTATGAGCCAGAAACGGGAGTGGACCTCAGGGAGGACATGCGTTTCCTTTTAGCTAGAAGTGGTGCTTTGGGTTTTACACGCCCGGGCATTTTACTTATGTGGACGATGGATAGCGAGGTGCCTCGGTTATATCGATCACTCCTAGGCTGATGATTTTGGTCGAATATGACCAGTTTACGCCCCATAGGGCGGGGAAACGCAGTGTTTAGGCATTATAATTCACTCCTTGTGGACCGGCCCTGACGATCCAAGGCTTGCATGCGCGCTTGCCTGAAACATGGGCTAGATTGTCTCGAAGCGGTAAGGACGATCCCTTGCCTTGGTTCATGATGGAAATCCAATTTCCAAATACGACATTGTGCGGTTTTGATTGTATACCTATATATGGCAACATGATATATGGTACCCATGCCGTCTATGATTGATACTTATGATTGAAATTGTTTTGAAACATAAAACACTAGTAATAATATCAAATGCTTTTGTTTTATTCGTATCAAGCATATTTTGGCCATTATAAGGTAAAACTCTATCCTCCGGTTTGCGTTGCATTGTGTGATGGGAACTGAGTCTTATAATGGCTTCATTTTTATAAAAAGCATTGCAATGTTTAAAAGATTTACTTGTTTTAAAGCACTGGCAATTCAATGGAGTAAACCCGTTCTGTGTTAGCGTCGTGGTCCTATGATTGGCCTTATTATTAAAGTAAGTTAAGTAGATTTCTCATACCAGTCCCATGACTGACTCGTAGTTTGTTTCACTTGCAAACTCGGGTGCCCTATTTCTACACGGGCAGCCTTGTATTCAGGTTTTAGCAGGCTCTTTCTGGATAGCTATGGAGCTGAAGATGGATTCTATCATTTCTTTCTTTTTATGTTGTTCAGCTCCTGTTGTACATATTATATTTTGATTCTGCTGTAGACATTTATGTATAGCTGAACTGTATTTTGTACTAAGTATGATCCTGTATACTGTGTAACTATGATGATTATGTTTATCCAGTGTATTCTGTTGTACATTATCTGGTGTATTTAATTATTTCTATTTAGCTGTCATTTGTTTATGTGTTATATTCCAAAGATTACCCTTGCCACCGTGGAACGGGGTTTGGGGTCGTCACATGGATCGTCAAGGCTGGTCCATACAGAGTGGATTAAAATGCCTGAACACTGCGTTTCCCCGCCCTATGGGGCGTCAACTAGTCATATCCTGACCAAACTATCGGCCCCGGATCGACGGATATAACCGAGGCTCCTCGCTATCCATCATCCACATAAGGAAAACGTCAGGGCTTGCAAAACTCTGACACCACTCCTAGCTGGAAGGAAACGCATGCCCTCCCAGATGTCCTCTCCCGTTTATGGTTCACACCGGGGTGCGAGGCTCGCAAATCAACGCTACACAAAGCTATGCTATATTAAAGACGTTCTTTGATCATCAACCACAAGACTCTGCTTTTCAACAGAAGCCTTGATCATTTGCATATCATCATGCCACATAAGCAATTCACGCTATGCAACCGATATCTATCAATCACACAAAGTGAAATCCGATGTCAGACATACATCCATTTACAAGTTCGTTCTGGGCTAGAACAAAACCAGAGGCACCTTATTCCTCCCCCATATGTCCGATATAGGGGAGAGGTCCTCGCATATCCGATCGATCTCCAAATACATCTGGACGATCACCACTTAGTACCTTGTCCTAGGTGTACAGCCCAATCAGGACATCAGTAATCATCCAAACGATGTGAAGGCCTCCAGTCTTCAACCACCGTCTTCATCCTCGACACATCGTCGAATCAGTTATTCAGAATGAGATAAACCCGATCTTTCTTAATAACTCACGTATATAATAAACAAGTGCAATAAAAACACAACATTCATTCCAATTCAGAATATTCCTTTATTCAAATATTCTTTTACTTTGGGAAAGGTTCCCATTAATTTTATCAAAGATAAATTCTTTAAATTTATTCTTTAATCTTCCTTTGGATATCATTTCAATATAATTAAAGATGCACTAAAACTCCACTTGGTTTAAATCTTCCACAAAATCAATATTAACGATTGCTTAACTTGGGAAATCATATCCTGCCTTTAACTGGGTTAAAGAACCAATGTTATTTAAAACAAGGTTCACGATAAACCAAAAATCACATTCCATTCCATCAACCTTTAACCGTAAATTAGCAAGTGAACAATTTCCTAAGTATTAACCCCGAAGGCCGAAACCAACACCAGATCAATACCCAGGAAACCATTCAACTTAACTAATCTCCAGTTAGTTCCTGATTTTCCTAACTCCATTGGATCTAAGAACAGTATTATTAAAGATACCATTCACGACAACCCAAAATCTTATTCCTGTCTTTAACTGGGTTAAAGAACCAATGTCCTTTAAAACACGGTTCACGATAAACACAAAATCACATTCCATTCCATCATCCTTTAACCGTAAATTAGCAAGTGAACAATTCCCTAAGTATTAACCTCGAAGGCCGAAACCAACATCAGATCAATACCCAGGAAACCATTCAACTTAACTAATCTCCAGTTAGTTTCTGATTTTTCTTAACTCCATTGGGTCTAAGAACAGTATTATTAAAGATACCGTTCACAACCCAAAATCTTATTCCATTGTTAATCGGGTTAAAGAACATGTGTTATTTAAAACACCGTTCACGATAAACTCAAAGATCAATTTCAACACCATTCCAATTAAATATCAATTAATTGGTATCCTTCGTCAAATCTAAATAAAAAGATTTAATATTTTCTCAACTGGGTTCAAGAACAGTGTTAATGAAGACATCATTCACGACAAACCCAAAATCACATTTATTATTAAATACAAGGCTCTGAATAGAAAATATACCGGCTTATATTCAATATCAAATTCTGGAATCAACAAATACCGTATTGGAATAATGATATATATATATATATATATATCTTCCAAATTCCTCCACAATATCTGTATAATCACGGAATCCAATATCGAAATATTCTGAAGATAATTTCGATTCAAATCCATTCCAATTCATATATTGGAAATTGTTATTTTTAAAACCATTTCAAATCCAATTTATTTATTTAAAATATTGGATTATAATTCTAGTTAATAACTAGTTCATTTCGATAAAAATCTATTTTTATCTTTTCAAATATGGAATTTTTCATCCCAATTCTTTCCAAATCATTTATTATGATTTTACACAAATCATTGATATTTTTAATAATTTTATCAAGGCTCGTGCAGTCGATTTCCATAAACGGCCATCGAACTACACTTACAACGACCTTTTCCAAATTTGATTTGGACATAATTCCAAATCCTACCATTAGATTTCAAATCTCTAATATTCGTTAGAAATCTCTTTTCGATACGAACCCAACGGTTCTGGTTTTAGGAGAATCCGATGGCCGGATCTCCCGTAATGTCCATTCGAAGTCAATGGTCGAAATTCGCGAACTGCCGCAGCGCGGCGCGTTCTATTCAGGCCATTATATTATATATATATATATATATATATATATATATATATATAATATATAATATGTATTTCTTCAATTTCCATTTAAAATGTATTTTATAAATCGTTTTAACTTCGTTTTCGAAACGATTTCAACTTTGTATTCAATTTCAAATCAAAATTGAATATTCCATATCATCGATATATAAATGATAGTATTTTCAAAACATTATATTTTGAAATCAATTCCTTTTCAATATTCAATATAAAAATGAATAAGATCGATATAAATATCTTTCACTTCAAAATGACGTTAATCTACCCAACCCGGCTTTGTATATTTAAATATATTTGTGTCCATCCCAAATCGAACATCAAAATCATATTTTGATTCTTTTCTAAATATTACTTGAAAATATTCATTATTTTAAAATAATCATTATTTTAAAATATTCATTCCTTTCTGAACTGGAATCAGGCATAGTCAACTACCATATAATGTGATTATATGGATTTCATACAACACATGTACACAACAGCAGTGATAAATAATCATCCATCATCCAGAGTGCATCCTACACTGCATAAGCATCAAATATAAATATTTAACGCTTATAACAGTCTGTCAACCTATCGATTGACATACAACTAATTATTGTGATTAGTGTTTGTCCTATATCATCCCAATACCCGTGTGGGGTTTCAATCAACAAATACAAATTTATTTGTGCAGTTGGGCAATGTGTTAAATTTATCGTCCCAATCAGTATCAGTCAAATGTGTGTACATAAACAAATCGTCCGATTTGTTTATGAATATTTATTTATTTCATATACTCATTAAAAATTATATTTCTAACTATAAAATATTTTATTCTATTCCACAACACACAATCAATTTTCACAACACAATCAATCAAACAAACAACTCATCCATGGTCTGTGGACGACAGGTGTCGGGTGCTGCTAAGCACCATCTACATCCTAGTATATATTTTAACAAGAAAATAAATTAAAGCGAGAAGTTCACCTTGGGGATCCACTCCGCCAGTCCTTATCTCTGAACGGTTTGAATTCAGATTTGTTTTCCGATAATACCATTGCAATCTGTATCACGCAGTTTATGTTAAAAATTATATTTTTAATACGATATTTACATCGTAAAATTCCCATTTTTAACATGATGTTAATATTATAAAAATCACATTTTTATCTTACTATTCATAATAAAAATTATATTTTTATATCCATATTGTTCATATGAAAATCACATCTTCATGTATATAAAAATCGTATTTTTATATTGCCACTTCCTATTTTTATTTCACTAAAAATTATATTTTCATATCGCTAAAAGTTATATTTTTACATAACTAGAAATATTTTCTTTCATACTATAAAAACCATAGTTTTATGTGACTAAAAATTATATTTTTATCAACTAAAAATATTCCTTACAAAGAATAAAAATCACATTTTTATCTAATCTAAAAATCTAATATTTTCTATGATAAAAATCATAGCTTTCATAATCTACAAATCTTATCCTTAAAAGCTTAAAAATCGTATTTTTAATATCGTATCTTTATATTTTGCTATAATATATATCAAAGATCCAATTTTTTCGTGCTCCTACATATAAAAAAACTGATTTTTAAATTGCTAATCATAAAAAAACTAATTTTTAAATTGCTAAACCTAATTACTTTAACTTAAAATCAAAACTAAACTTACAGGTGCAAAGAGGGGGCTCACCGTCGGAGGGGTGGTGCTGGAGGGTCGCGCCGGCCATAGGTGGTCACGGGTGGCGTCACTGGTACAGGGGTGGGCCATAGGCGCGGTTTCTTGTTCGATTTGGGTGTGTGGTTTTGGAGGAGATGAAGGTCGAGAGAGATGATCGGAGAGGGGAGGAGGGGTCCGGCGCAAGTCGCGCTGGCGACTAGAGGTGGGCGCGACCACGAGGGAGGCGGGATCGACGGCATCGGTTTGAAGAAAAGGGGGGTATCGGATTTCTGTTAAAGGGAAAGGGTTGGGGGGTTTAAGTATGTATATAAAATATTTTAATATTATTATTTTTCTCCATAAAAGTAACTTTTTAATTCGAACCCCAAATCGAACCCACCGATTGTCATTCCTAGCTAATTACCCCAATTTGACTGTTACGGTCAATTTTCATTGAAATTAAAATATAAATTAATTTAACTTTATAAATTGATTTCAACGCACATTTTAATTTACCGGGGCCACATACGGACTCTAAAATTTCTCGAAAAATATTTTCTACCTTCGTATTGATGATACAATCCTAACAAAACTAGTTTTGTCAAATTTGGAGACCGTTTGAAAAATGGCCATTTTCTGGTCGATCCAAATTGAATAAAACTGACAAAACACGTTTTCCTTCGCCACACTCACATATTGCTTCCAAAAATTATGAATTTTGGAATCTAGCAATAACTTAACATCTCTGATCCAACAAAAGTGGTTTCGTCGAAAACGGAGGTCGTTTGCAACATTTCCACTTTTAAGGGCTATATTTCCATAGCGACTATTCTGAATTTTCAACTGGGCATAACTTTTTATTCCCGCTATGAAATTTGGATTTTTTGGATTCGTTGGAAAGATATTTTCAATTAGATCCTAATGTTTTTGGTTTTGCTAAGATCCAGTTTATTTTGAATCCTGCACCTTCATTTGAAATTTGAAATCGAATTTTCAAACAACCACGCCATTTTCAATTCCATTTATAATTAAAATAAAATATTTATTTTCTAACGTTCAAATAAATATATATGTTCTAATTCTACTCAAAAATAAATTTCTCATCGTTATTATTTAAAATAATCATTTTAAATATTCAAAATTCATTAAAATTTCCAAAATAATTTAAATTGGTTAGGATTTTCCGGGTTGTTACAATCTCCCCCACTTAAAATCTTTTCGTCCTAAAAAAGAAACAGAGTTGAAAGTTGTTTAACTAATCAACTCAACTTTTATTATTTTCATTATGGCTTAAATTCTTCAACTTTTCAGTTTTTAAGAACTTTCCAAATTTTTCGAAAATTTAGCTAACACCCTAAATTTTCGAAAAATTTCGCCATAACCTCCCCTGTATAGGAGCACCGGGAAAATCCCCAAACTGCCACACATGCCTCTCCAATCCAAAAAGAAAAAGAAACAGCCAATCGGCTCATAAATTCATCAAAACCCTAAGAAATACAATAAACATGTACCTATTTGTCGGGCAAACAATTTTATTTCTCTCTTAGCTTACTTGCTATGACCTATTCAATGTATATACATGTACATATATGCAAATTTCAATCCAGTCCAATATTTGACTCAATTTGGCCAAATTTACCATACATGTACGAATTAGTTTCAACAATTCTATTAGTCAAACTAACAATCAAACAATACAACCATCAATCAATTAGTTAGTTAACGTTTCAAATTCATAATTTTTTTATATACCCAAAAATCATGTTTTTAATGCCAAGTCACAATAAATAACCCTATCTAAATTTTGGTTCTCACACCAGTCTAATGGAAATATATAGATATCCCACTTTCGAAACTCGAGCATAGACTCTGATGAAGAGGCCTCATCATCAGGATCATCCTCGGGCGACTAGAGAGTGATTCTATATTTATCTAATTTATTAAAACTTCAAATACACATGGATCAGACGTATACGCAAAATCTTTATATACTTGATTGTCCAAATCAATATAAAATAATATTCATATACGTATAAATAGGTTTAAATTTTCAAAACAAAATTTGTTTTCATTTTTATTTTCAAAAATACACTCTTCACACTCGTTCTAGGATACTACTAATCCTATCTCTAACGAGTCATTCCTATTGGATATTACTAATCCAATCTCAAATGAATTCTTTCGTTTGGTTCTAACGTGTCTTGTTCTCCGAGCTCTGTAAACCAAAGCTCTGATACCACTGTAAGGACCCGAACATCCCCGTGAAGGAAAGCCCGTATTGAATTGAGGACAACACGAATCAGAACACAAACAGAAGAACATTTCATTGCTTATTACAACAATCTCATCAAAATAAAAGAATATACATAGTATGAATAAATATTACACATTCAATAAATATCAGAGATTTACAAGTTACACTGCAGCGGGAAATAATACAAAACACAACTAAAAGGAATATACGGATACAGAGATTTCCGAATATCATTCCAGCTGTAAACCAGGATCCTGTGAATATAAATCTGCAGAACCAAAAATACTAGCTGCCCATGCGGAAAATAGGGGCACCCATAGTTTAGGTTAAAACAATAAACTCCAGGTCAGTCATGTGACTGGTGTGAGAACTAAAACAGTTATTTAAAACTTTACTTTATATCAGATATATCAAGGGACCACGCCGTATAACACGAAACGGGTTTCCTCCCAAGAATACCAGTGCATATAGCGTAACAGCGCAATGCTTTTTGGAAAAATGAAGCTATTATAAGACTCAGGTCCTATCACACAATGCAACGCAAGCCAGGGGATATGGTTTTCCCTTATAATAGCCAAACAAGCTTGGTACGTTAAAACAAATCATTTGATACTACTATAAGTGCATAGTGTATAAAATAACTTCAAATATAAATGTATCAATCCTAGATGGCATGGGTACCATATATCATGTCGACAATACTAGGCTCTACAATCAAAACCGCAAATGTCACGTATTGAAAGTAGGATTTCCATCTGTGAACCAAGGCAAGGGATCGTCCTTACCGCTTCGAGACGCTCTAGCCCGTGTCTCAGGACCCAGACTTAGGTGGGCCATTGGATTGTTAGGGATGGCCCATCAAAGTGCATTGTGGATTAAAAAACCTTGAATAATACGTTTCCTCGCCCTATGGGGCATAAATGAGCAAATGACTTCATCGGCCCCGGATCGACGGATATAACCGAGTCGCCTCGCTATCCATCATCCACATAAGTAAAACGTCAGGGCTTGCAAAACGCTGACACCACTCCTAGCTAGAAGGAAACGCATGCCCTCCCTGATGTCCTCTCCTATTTATGGTTCACACCGGGGTGCGAGGCTCGCAAATCAACGCTACACAAAGCTATGCTATATTAAAGTCGTTCTTTGATCATCAACCACAAGACTCTGCTTTTCAACAGAAGCCTTGATCATTTGCATCTTAGCATGCCACACAGGCAATTCACGCTATGCAACCGATGTCTATCAATCACACAAAATGAAATCCGATGTCAGACACACATCCATTTACAAGTTCGTTCTGGGTCTGAACAAAACTGGAGGCACCTTATTCCTCCCTTATATGTCCAATACAGGGGAGAAGTCCTTGCATATCCGGTCGATCTCCAAGTACGTCTGGACGATCACCACTTATTACCTTGTCTTGGGTGTATAGCCCAATCAAAACATCAATAATCATCCAAACGATGTGAAGACCTCTGGTCTTCAACCACCGTCTTCATCCTCGACACATTGTCGAATCAGTTATTCAGAATGGGATAAACCCGGTCTTTCTGAATAACTCGCGTATATAATAAACAAGTGCTGTAAAAACACAACATACGCCCCATTGAAATCTAGAATATTCCTTTATTCAAATATTCTTATACTTTGGGAAAGATTCCCATTAATTTTATCAAAGATAAATTCTTTAAATTTATTCTTTAATCTTATTTTGGATATCATTTCAATCTAATTAAAGATGCATTAAAACTCCACTTGGTTTTAATCATCCCAAAAATCAATATTAACGATTGTTTAACTTGGGAAATCATATCCTGCCTTTAACTGGGTTAAAGAACCAATGTCATTTAAAACACGGTTCATGATAAACCCAAAATCACATTCCATTCCATTAGCCTTTAAACATAAATTAGCAAGTGAACAATTCCCTAAGTATTAACCCCGAAGGCCGAAACCAACATCAGATCAATAACCAGGAAACCATTCAACTTAACTAATCTCCAGTTAGTTTCTTATTTTCTTAACTCCATTGGGTCTAAGAACAGTATTATTAAAGATACCATTAACGACTACCCAAAATCTTATTTGTGACGGCCTGGAATTTCGCTCGATCCAAATCAGTCGTTAAACCTATCTAGACCGTTCGAAACCCCTGATCGTTTGAGAACAGGACAAATCAGAACACAAACAGAAGAACATTTCATTGCTATTACAGCAATTCCATCAGATACAAGAATATACAGGGTATAATTGAATAAATTACATTTGATAAATATCAGAGATTACAATGAATTACATAGCAGCGGAAAATAATATAAAGCACAACTGAAGGTGATATACGGATACAGAGCTTTCCGGATATCATTCCAGCTGTAAACCAGGATCCTGTGAATATAAATCTGCAAAACCGAAACTACTAGCTGCCCGTGCGGAAAATAGGGGCACCCAGAGTTTAGGTTAAAACAATAAACTCCAGGTCAGTCATATGACTGGTGTGAGAACTAAAACAGTTATTTAAAGCTTTACTTTAAAAGAGAGTAATTCAAGGGACCACGCCATATAACACGGAACGGGTTTCCACCCAAGAATACCAGTGCATATAATAAACAACGCAATGCTTTTTCGAAAAATGAAGCTATTATAAGACCCAGGTCCTATCATACAATGCAACGCAAGCCGGGGGATAGGGTTTTCCCTTATAATAGCCAAACATGCTTGGTACGTGTAAAACAAATCATTTGATACTATAATAAGTGTATAGTGTCAAAACAATTTCAATCATAAATATAAATCATAGACGGCATAGTATCCCATGCTACTATGTCGCCATACTAGGCTCTACAAATAAAGCCGTAATACACGTATTGGAAATTGGATTTCCGTCATGAGTCGAGGCAAGGGGCAAGCTCCTCTCCGCTTCCGAGACACTCTAGCAAATGCTCAGGATTACGCACACTGGGTAACCCCTGGATCTTCAGGGCCGGTCCTCACTTACGTTAGAGGATTAGTTATGCCTGAACACACGTTTCCCGGTCCTTACAGACCTATAATCGAGGCGCCTCATCCAACAACCACAAAGGTGAAAAGTATATATATGTCAGGGCTGGTAAGTCACTGACACCACCAAAGCTAGAAAGAAACGTGTGCTCTCCCTGCAGTCCGTATCCCGTTTTTAACTCATACCGAGGTGTAAGGCTCGCGAATTCACGCTATACACAAAGCTACGCCACGAAGGCTGTGCTTTGATCATCAACCACAAGACTTTGCTTTTCAACAGAAGCCTTGATCCATGCATCTCAGCGTGCCACCCAGGCAATTCATGCCATGCGACTGATGTCCATCGATATACAACCTCTGAGCTCGTACGTCTCAGAGAAGGGCGTTAAGCAAAAGAATAAATTCTCCGCCGCCAAACAGATGTATATTTAATAGAAATCAATCAACACAGAATAAAATCCAATGTCAGACACACAATCCATTTACAAGTCCGTTCTGGGTCTGAACGAAACTGGAGGCACTTTCCTCGCATATCCATCCATCTCCAAGTACGTCTGGACGACCACCAACTATTTCCATCCTCTTGGGTGTACAGCCCAATCAGGATCGTTAGTAATTATCCAAACGATGTGAAAACTTCCGGTCTTCGACCACCGTCTTCATCTTCGACTTATCGTCGAATCGGTTATTCAGAATGGGTGTAAACCCGAACTTTCCGAACAACCCGCGTATATTAAAAACAAATGTTACACAAACACAACATACGCCTCATTCCAATTCATTAGTCACTAACCGCAGATTAGCAAGAGAACAATTTCCCAAACATTAACCCCGAAGGCCGAAACCAACATCAGATCAATACCCAGGAAACCATTCTTCTTAGCCAACCTACAGCTAGTTTCTAAATTTCACATTTTTAGGGAAAGATTCCCATTAATTTTATCCAAGATAAATTCTTTAAAATTTATCCTGTAATCTTCCTTTGGATGTCATTTAAAACCAAATTATGGTTTTTCCAACTAGTCGAGATTAGCGAACCGTAACGAAGTAATTATTTATTTATTTCCCAATCCCAACCTATTCATCCCATGAAGCAAAACTGGTAATACTCCATATCTAACACCACTGTGTTATCGGTAAAATTAATTACCATTTCACGTTCAAATCTAATTAAAGATTTAACTATCGCTTTGGAGCAAAACTGGCGATACTCCATTCTCGCTCAATTCTAAATTTGATAATTTAGATTATCAATTCGAATTTCAATCTAATTGCAAATTCATTAAAACTCCCTTTTTCTGGGTTAAAGAACTAGGTGTTATTTAAAACACAGTTCACGACAAACCCAAATCACATTTTATTTGTTATCGGGTTAAAGAACCAGTGTTATTTAAAACACTGTTCACGATAAACCCATTTCAAACTCAATCAAATATATTAGAAATTCGATTATTTAAAACCCCTTTTTAAATCTAATTCATTTATTTAAAAATAATTGGGTTTTAAATTTAGTTCAAAACTAGTTTATTTCGATAAAAATCTATTTTTATCTTTTCAAATATGGAGTTTTTCACCCCAATTTTTCCCAAATCATTTCTTATGATTTTACACAAATTATTACTATTTTTAATAATTTTATCAAGGCCCGTACAGTCGATTTCCAACAATGGCCATCGAACTGCACTTACAGCGACCTTTTTCGAATTTGATTTGGACGTATCTCCAAATCCAACCGTTAGATTTTGAATTTCTAATATTCGTTAGAAAGCTCTTTTCGATACGAACCCAATGGTTCCGGTTTTAGGAGAATCCGACGGTCGGATCTCCCGTAATGTCCGTTTGAAATAAATGGTCGAAATTTACGAACTGCCGCGGCGCGGCGCGTTCTATTCAGGCCATTATATTATATATATAATAAATATAATATATATTTCGTCGATTTCTATTTAAAACGAATTATATATTTAGTTTTGAATTCGTTTCAAAGCAAATTCAACTTCCATTTCAATTCAAATCAGAATCGAATTCTTCTTTATAAATTCGTTTTAAAATTCATTTCTATTCAATTCAAATTTCAATTTAATTTGAATTCATTTCACTTCATTTTAATTCAATTCGAATTTCGTTTTTCAATTCAATTCAATTCAATTCAAATTGGTTTTCTATTCGATTCCAATTCATTTTCTATTCAAGTTAAATTCGTTTCGTTTTCTATTTGAATCAAGTTCATTATATATTCAATTGAAATCAAATCCGTTAAATATTCAATTGAAATTAAATTGGTTTTCTATTCCATTCAAATTAAAAATCGTTTTATATTCAATTCATTTCGAAATCGTTGTATATTCAATCCATTTCGAAATCGTTTTATATTCAATTCATTTCGAAATCGTTATATATTCAATTCATTTCGAAATCGTTATATATTCAATCCATTTCGAAATCGTTTTATATTCAATTCATTTCGAAATCGTTATATATTCAATTCATTTCGAAATCGTTATATATTCAATTCATTTCGAAATCGTTATATATTCAATTCATTTCGAAATCGTTATATATTCAATTCATTTCGAAATCGTTATATATATCGTTCGCGTCAAAATGGCGCATCACTATTCAACACGGCTTTATATATTCTATTTCAAATATTTCTTTTTGTCAACACACGACTAATCTCAACGAATGAGTACCGTCCGTGTGTGACTATTTTTGTTAAAATATTTCGTTCAACACATGACTAATATCAACGGATGAATATAGTCAACACATGAACCGTTATTTTATATTGATAAAGATATAAATTTTATTATAAAAATATTTCGTTCAACACATGACTAATATCAACGGATGAATATAGTCAACACATGAACCGTTATTTTATAATATTCTTTATTTTTCAAATTGAAATGAGGCCCAATCAATTACCATATAATGTTAATTATATGGATTTTCATACATCACATGTATATAATAGCATTGAAAAATAATCAACCATCAACCAAAGTGCACTACACTGTATAAGCATCAAATATAAATATCTAACGCTTATAACAGCCTGTCAATCAATCGATCGACATATTTAATCAATCAGGATGAGCGAACTTCAAATTTCATCCCAACACCCGTGTGGGGTTTCAAACAATCAAACACAGATTTTATTTGTGCAGTTGGGCGATGTGTAAAATTTATCAACCCAATCAATGTCCTTCAAATAGGTGTACATAAACAAACCGTCCGGTTTGTAAATGAATATTTTATTTATTCGCATTCACGTTAAAAATTATATTTTTAACGATAAAACAATTTATCTTAACATATGAATATCTATTCAGTTCATTTATTCAATAAAAATGATATTTTATTTTTCTAACATATTTTAGAAAATTTCGGCGGCATAACGGCACTATACTAGAAACGGAACAAGGCCTAGCCTTATCCCCGGTCTAGTGAAGGCCCACGCCATTCACACATCAATCAAATTCACTTTCGTTATGCAAACCACAAAATTTGGAGTAAGGGTCTAACCTAGCCTTACTCCCTCGCCTTATAACGGCGCACGTCTAATCCTAATCAATTTATCGATTCGATTTTTCACACCACAAACCACATTCAAACCAATATCGCAAACAATCACCAAACAGTCAAACAAACAAGTCCATGGTCTGTGGACGATTGTGTCGGGTGCTACTAAGCACCGTCTACATCCTAGTATATATATAACTAGAAAAATTAAATTGAAAGGTGAGAAGTTCTCACATATAGCTATCCCGCTCCACGGCTCTTCCTTTGCAGAAGTCTTCGTCGCTTCGCCTTTTTGTTACCTTCGCCCGTATTCTCTACATATGTAAAAAATCGAATTTTTACTATGTTATTCAATATATAAAAATCGAATTTTTATTTCAAAGTTCCATATATAAAAATCGAATTTTTACTTCAAAGTTCTATATATAAAAATCGAATTTTTCTTTTTGAAGTTCAAAACATAAAAATTCTATTTTCTTTTCGAAGTAATTTATTCATTCAAAAAATCAAACTTTTTATTCATTCAAAATTCAATCTTTTTTATTCATTCAAAATTCAATCTTTTTTATTCATTCAAAATTCAATCTTTTCTGTTTTTTTTTTTTAAAAATATGATCTTTAATTTCAAGTTCCAATCTTTTCCTATTAAGAGATCAAACCCCTTTTTTTTCTTTAAAAAAAAAATGCAGTTTTTAAAATCTTTTAAAAACAGTTTTTGTAATCCTTTTAAAAATTCTGTTTTTATTTTCTATTAAAAAAGTCAGTTTCTCTTTTTAAATTTCTGTTTTTAAAACTCTTTTATAAAAAATAAAAAAAAACAGTTTTAAAACTTTATATAAAAAAAACAGTTTTAAAACTTTATATAAAAAAAAACAGTTTTTGTAACTTATATAAAAATTCAGTTTACATAATCTAAAAAGAAACAGTTTTCAAATCATAAAAAAAACAGTTTTTTTTTTCTTTAATTCACTGTAAAACAAAATAGAACAAAACAAAATAAAATAAAATTAAACGCTCACCGAGCTTCGAATGGGAGGAGGAGGATCTCGCGGTGGTGCTAGGCGAAGGTGGCGCGGGTCCTGGCGGCGTCGGTTGGATGCGGGTCGGGGGGGGAAATGTTGTCGCGTCGCTTGAGGAGAGGGGGGGGGGGTTTCGGGCGTCGCAGGCGAAGGGAGAAGGGGACGGAGGGCGGTGGCGAACGCCAGGGGGGGCGCGATGGAGGCGGCGGCGGCTCTCCCCGTCGATCGATTAGGTTTAATCCTTTTTTTTTTCTCTTTTCGATTTTGCTCTGATATGAATCGGGGGGGGGGGGGGTTTAAATGTAAAAGGTTATTAATATTTAATTTTATTTTAATTTATTTTCTCCTTAGAGTTGACTTTTTATTCGACTTCGAAACGAGGCCCACCGACTGTCGCCCATAGCGTTTCACCCCCATTCCGAACACAATGGGATATGTATCGCAAGCTGATTCGGCCGTTATAATCAGTTTCCGTTTAATTTACATTTAAATCAATATATTGAATTTTAAACGTACTTTTCAAATTACCGGGGTCACATACTAACTAGAAAAATTCCAGAAAAATATTTTCTAGCTTCGTATTGACGATACGGTCCTAACAAAACTAGTTTCGTCGAATTCTGAGACCGTTGGAAAAATGGCCAATTTCCAGTCGATTAAAATCAACTGAAACTGGTCAAACGCGTTTTCCTTTGCCACGCTCACATATCGATTCGAAAAATTATGAAATTTGAAACCTAGCGATAATTTGACACTACGGACCCAACAAAACTGGTTTCGTCGAGATCCGAGGTCATTTGCAAAATGTCCATTTTTAAGGGCCTGAATTCCATAGCGACTATTCAGAATTTTCAACTGGACATATCTCTCAATTTTTAAAGTGAAATCTCAGTTTCTTACATCTGTTAGAAAGATATTATCAATCAGATCCTAATGTTTTTGGTTTCACTAAAATCCGGATTGTTTTGCACCCGGTACATTCAATTGAAGTTTGAAATCGAATTATCGAACTACCGCGCCATTTTCAATTCTATTTATAATTATATATAAATATTTATATTCTAACGACGACGCGTATAATATATACGTTCGAATTATATTCAAAATAAATTTCTCGTCGATTTTATTTAAAATAATCCATTTTAAATGTTCAAAATTCGCTAAAATTGCCAAAATAAAAATTTTAAACTGGCCCAGATTTTCGGGTTATTACATTATTCCTGTCTTTAACTGGGTTAAAGGACCAATGTCCTTTAAAACATGATTCACGATAAACCCAATATCACATTCCATTCCATCGGCCTTTAACCGTAAATTAGCAAGTGAACAATTTCCTAAGTATTAACCCGGAAGGCCGAAACCAACATCAGATCAATACCCAGGAAACCATTCAACTTAGCTAATCTCCGGTTAGTTTCTGATTTTCTTAACTCCATCGGGTCTAAGAACAGTATTATTAAAGATATCATTCACGACAACCCAAAATCTTATTCCATTGTTAATCGGGTTAAAGAACAAGTGTTATTTAAAACACCGTTCACGATAAACCCAAAGACCAATTTCAATTCGATTCCAATTAAATATCAATTAATTGGTTTACTTTATTAAATCTAAATAAAAAGATTTAATCTTTTCTCCACCGGGTTCAAGAACAGTGTTAATGAAGACACCATTCACGACAAATCACATTTAATATTAAATATAAGGCTCTGAATAGAAAATATATCGGCTTATATTCAATAACAAATTCTGGAATCAACAAATACCGTATTGGAATAACGATATATATATCTTCCAAATTCCTCCAAAATATCCGTATAATCACTAAATCCAATATCGACATATTCCGAGGATAATTTCGATTCAAATCCATTCCAATTCATATATTGGAAATTTTGGTTATTTTTAAAACCATTTTAAATCCAATTTACTTATTATAAAAATAATAGGATTATAATTCTAGTTCAAAACTAGTTCATTTCGATAAAAATCTATTTTTTATCTTTTCAATTATGGAATTTTTCATCCTAATCCTTTCCAAATCATTTCTTATGATTTTACACTAATTATTGATATTTTAAGTAATTTTAGAAGGCCCGTACAGTTGATTTCCACAAATGGCCATCGAACTACACTTACAGCAACCTTTTCCAAATTTGATTTAAACATAATTCCAAATCCAATCGTTAGATTTCTAATTTCTTGTATTCGTTAGAAAGCTCTTTTCGATACGAACCCAATGGTTCTGGATATAGGAGAATCCGATGGTCGGATCTCCCGTAATGTCCGTTCGAAGTCAATGGTCGAAATTCGCGAACTGCCGCAGCGCGGCGCGTTCTATTCAGGCCATTATATATTATATATATATATATAATATATATATATATAATATAATATATATTTTGTCGATTTCCATTTAAAACGTATTTTATAAATCGTTTTAAATTCGTTTTCAAAACGATTTCAACTTCATATTAAATTTCAAATCAAAATTGAATATTCCATATCATCGATATATAAATGATAGTATTTTCAAAACATTATATTTCAAAATCATTTCCTTTTCGATATTCATTATAAAAATGGATAAAATCGATATAAGTATCGTTCACATCAAAATGGCGTTAATCTAATCAACACGGCTTTATATATTTAAATATATTCCTGTCCATCCCAAATCGCACATCAAAAACATATTTTGATCCTTTACTGAATATTACTTTAGAATATTCGTTATTTTAAAATAATCGTTATTTTAAAATATTCATTCTTTCTGAACTGGAATCAGACACAGTCAATTACCAAATAATTTGATTATATGGATTTCATACAGTACATGTATACAACAACAGTGATAAATAATCATCCATCATTCGGAGTGCATTTTACATTGTATAAGCATTAAATGTAAATATTCAACGCTTACACAGCTTGTCAATCAATCGATCGACATACAGCTAATTATTGGGACTAATGTATATCCAATATCATCCCAATACCCGTGTGGGGTTTCAAACAATCAAACACAGGTTTTATTTGTGTTGTTGGGCGATGTGTAAAATTTATCATCCCAATCCATATCAGTCAAATGTGTGTACATAAAAAAAGTAGTCCGATTTGTTTATAAATATTTATTTATTCATATACACGTTAAAAATTATATTTTTAACTACAAAATATTTTATTCCATTCCACAACACACAATCAAACAAACAAGTCGTCCATGGTCTGTGGATGACGGGTGTCGGGTGCTGCTAAGCACCGTCTGCATCCTAGTATATATTTTAACTACAAATAAAATAAAAGTTAGCAGTTCTCACCTTTGGGATCCACTCCTCCATTCTTTCTTTCTGAACTGTTTGGATTTGTTCGAAATTCCAACGCATCCCTTTCACGCTGTTCATATATAAAGTTCATATTTTTATCGCTTCATTCCAATAAATAAAAATCATATTTTTATTTCTACTTCATATATTTTTACAACGCTTCTTTCTATATAAAAATTATATTTTTATATTTCTACTTCTTATATAAAGATCGAATTTTTATTTCGCTTCATATATAATAAAATCGAATTTTTTTATCTTAATGATATCCATATAAAGATCGTATCTTTATCATAATGAAAACATTATAAAAATCATATTTTTATCTATAAAAATCATATTTTTATAATTCTTCCTACAAAATAAAAATTATATTTTTTATTGCCATTGTACATATATAAATATCGAATCTTTATATTGTTACATACATACGATGAAATTTATATTCTCATATCGTTATTCATATTATAAAAATAATACTTTTAGTATCCCTATAATATAAAAAACATATTTTTATTATCCTTATAATATAAAAATCAGATTTTTGTTATCTCTACATAAATAAAAATCCCATCTTCATACGATTAAAAATCATATTTTTATACTTCCTTTACAAAATTCAAATCTTTTTATAAATGAAAAATTACTCCTTTTTCTATCAATGCCACAATATATAAAAACCAGATAAAAAACAAGGTTTTATTTTATTTCTAACTAAAAAAAAGAGAAAAGAAAAAAGAAAGAAAAACAAATAATAAAACTTACAGTGTTAGAGGGGTGGTATGGCGCTCCGGTGGTCTGGAAGGGGATGGGGGAGGTGCGCAGGGCTGGCGGGTGGTGCAGCGGTGGTGGTTGGCCAAGGGGAGGTTGGCGGCGTCGGTTCCAGTGAGATTTGGGGGTTTGGCTGCAAACGAAAAGAGAAGAGAGGAGGAGGAGGGAGGAGATGAGAGAAAGCGGTTGGAGGGAGGGTGCGCCGCTGATCGGTAGCAGCTGGAGGCGGGGCGCGGTCTCCTCCTCCCGTTGTTCTTCTTGTCTTTTCTTTTTTATTTTTCTATTTTGATCTGTGTATGAGAGAAAAGAGGGAAAACAGGGGCTAATATATAATTTAATTTAATTATTATTTTCCTCCAATAAAAGTTGACTTTTCGTTTGAACCCTAAATCGAACCCAACGACTGTCATCCCTAGCGTATTACCCCTATTCCAAACACATTGGGATATGTATCGTAAGATAATTCGATTTTTGCGATCAGTTTCCGTCAAAATCAAAATATAAATCTATATATTAAATTTGAACGCACATTTCAATTTACCGGGGCCACATACGGACCCCAAAAATTCTAGAAAAATAAATCTGGCTATGTTTTGACGATACGGTCGTAACAAAACAAATTTCGTCAAATTTGGAGACCGTTTGAAAATGGGCCATTTTCTGGTCGATCCAAATTGACTAAAATTGTCAAAAAACGTTTTACTTCGCCACACTCACATATTAATCCTAAAAATTATGAATTTTGGAATCTAACAATAACTTGACATCCCGGATCCAACAAAACTGGTTTCGTCGAAAACGGAGGTTGTTTGCAAAATCGCTATTTTTATGGGCCGAAATTCCATAGCGACTATTCTGAATTTTAAACTGGGCATAACTTTTTATTCCCGCTATGAAATTTCAATTTTCCAGATTCGTTGGAAAGATATCTTTATTTAGATTCTAATGTTTTTGGTTTCACTAAAATCTGGTTTATTTTGAATCCTCTACATTCATTTGAAATTTGAAATCGAATTTTCAAACTACCACGCCATTTTGAATTCCTTTTATGATTAAAATATATATTTATGTTCTAATGTCGATTCAAATAAATACATACATTCTAATTCGATACAAAATAAATTTCTCATTGTTATTATTTAAAACAGTTCATTTTAAATATTCAAAGTTCACTAAAATTGCCAAAATAAAAATTTTAAATTGGTTCTGATTTTCCGGGTTATTACAATCTCCGCCACTTAAAATCTTTTCATCCCCGAAAAGGAACGGATCTGAAAGTTGTTTTACAAACCAACTCAACTTTCATTATTTTCATTATGGCTTAAGCTCTTCAATTTTTCAGTTTCTAAGATCTTTTCAAATTTTTCAAAAATTTGGCTAACACCCTAAATTTTCGAAAAAATTCGCCATAACCTCCCCTGTACGGAAGCACCGGGAAAATCCCAAAATCACCATACATGCCTCTCCAATCAAAAAGAAAAAGAAACAGCCAAGCGACTAGCCAATCGACTCATGAAATCAACAAAAACCTCAAGAAATACAATAAACATGTACCTATTTATCGGGCAAACAATTTTATTCCTCTTCTCTAGCCTCCTTGCAATGACCTGTTCACACACACACACACACACACACACACACACACACACATATATATATATATATGTACATGCATGCATTTCTAAATAATTTTCAATCTTATTCAATATTCGATACAATTTGGCTAAATTTACCGTTCATTCACATAATGGTTTAAATGAATAATCACATAACACAATCAACAATCAATTAGTTGATTATCTTTTCCAATTCATAATTTTGATATATAGCCAAAAACACATTTTTGGTGCCAAATCACAACAATAAGTCCTATCTAGTTTTGGTTCTCACACTAGTCAATTGGAAATATATAGACATCCCACTTTCGAAACTCGAGCACAAATGTTGATGACACCGTGGCATCATCAGAATCTTCTCCGGTCGACTAGAGTGTGATTCTATATCTATCCAGTATATTAAAACTTTGAATACACGTTTGCAAGGCGTATATGCAAAATCATTATATATTGGATTGTCCAAATTCAATACCAATAAAATATTCAAATACGTATAAAATGGTTTAAATTTTCAAAACAAAGTTTGTTTTCATTTTTATTTTAAAAATAATACTCTTCACACTCGTCTTAGGATACTACTGATCCCATCTCTAACGAGTCATTCTCATTGGATATTACTAATCCAATCTTTGATGAATTCTTTCGTTCGATTCTAATGTGTCTTGTTCTCAAGCTCTGTAGACCAGAGCTCTGATACCAACTTAAGAGACCTGAACTTCACCGTGAAGGAAAGCACGGATTGAGTTGAGCACAAGACGAATCAGAACACAAACAGAAGAATATATTTCATTGCTTATTACAACAATTCCATCAGAATACAAGAATATACAGAGTATTAACAAATAATATTACACATTTACTAAATATCAGAGATTTACAAATTACAATGCAGCGGAAAAATAATACAAAACACAACTGAAAAGAATATATGGATACAGAGCTTTCCGAATATCATTCCAGCTGTAAACCAGGGTCCTGCGAATATAAATCTGCAAAACCAAAACTACTAGTTGCCCGTGCGAAAAATAGGGGCACCCAGAGTTTAGGTTAAAACAATAAACTCCAGGTCAGTCATGTGACTGCTGTGAGAACTAAAACAGTTATTTAAAACTTTACTTTAAATCAGATATATCAAGGGACCACTCCGTATAACATGGAACGGGTTTCCTCCCAAGAATACCAGTGCATATCACAAAACAGCGCAATCCTTTTTGAAAAAATGAAGCTATTATAAGACCCAGGTCCTATCACACAATGCAACGCATGCCCAGGGATAGGGTTTTCCCTTATAATAGCCAAACATGTTTGGTACGTTAAAACAAATCATTTGATACTATTATAAGTGCATAGTGTATAAAAAAACTTCAAATATAAATGTATCAATCCTAGACGGCATGGGTACCATATATCATGTCGCCAATGCTAGGATCTACAGTCAAAACTGCAAATGTCACGTATTGGAAGTCGGATTTCCATCTGTGAACCAAGGCAAGGGATTGTCCTTACCGCTTCGAGACGCTCTAGCCCGTGTCTCAGGACCCAGACTCAAGTGGGCCTTTGGATCGCCAGGGATGGCCCATCAAAGTGCAATGTGGATTAAAAAACCTTGAATAATACGTTTTCCCGCACTATGGGGCGTAAATGAGCCAAATGACTCCATCGGGCCCGGATCGACCGATATAACCGAGGCGCCTCGCTATCCATCATCCACATAAGTAAAACGCCAGGGCTTGTAAAATGCTAACACCACTCCTAGCTGGAAGGAAACGCATGCCCTCCCTGATGTCCTCTACCGTTTTTGGTTCACATCGGGGTGCGAGGCTCGCGAACTAACGCTACACAAAGCTACGTGTATTAAAGCCGTGCTTTGGTCATCAACCACATGACTCTGCTTTTCAACAGAAGCCTTGATCATTTGCATCTCAGCATGCCACACAGGAAATTCACGCTATGCAACCGATGTCTATCAATCACACAGAATGAAATCTGATGTCGGACATACATCCATTTACAAGTTCGTTCTGGGTCTGAACAAAATTGGAGGCACCTTATTCCTCCCTCATGTGTCCAATATAGAGGAGAGGTCCTCGCATATCCGTTGATCTACAAGTACGTCTGGACGATTAACACTTATTACCTGGCCTTGGGTGTAGAGCCCAATCAAGACATCAGTAATCATCCAAACGACGTGAAGACCTCCGGTCTTCAACCACAGTCTTCATCCTCGACATATCGTCGAATCAGTTATTTAGAATGGGATAAACCCGGTCTTTCTGAATACTCGCATATATAATAAACAAGTGCTATAAAAACACAACATACGCCTCATTCCAATCCAGAATATTCCTTTTTTCAAATATTCTTATACTTTGGGAAAGGTTCCCATTAATTTTATCAAAGATAAATTCTTTAAATTTATTCTTTAATCTTCCTTTGGAAATCATTTCAATCTAATTAAAGATGCATTAAAACTCCACTTGGCTTTAATCTTCCCAAAAATCAATATTAATGATTGTTTAACTTGGGAAATCATATCCTTTCTTTAATTGGGTTAAATAACCAATGTAATTTAAAACACAGTTCGCGATAAACCCAAAATCACATTCCATTCCATCAGCCTTTAACCGTAAATTAGCAAGTGAACAATTCCCTAAGTATTAACCCCGAAGGCCGAAACCAACATCAGATCAATACCCAGGAAACCATTCAACTTAACTAATCTCCAGTTAGTTTCTGAATTTCTTAACTCCATTGGGTCTAAGAACAGTATTATTAAAGATACCATTCACGACAACCCAAAATCTTATTCCATTGTTAATCGGGTTAAAGACCAAGTGTTATTTAAAACACCGTTCACGATAAACCCAAAGACCAATTTCAATTCCATTCCAATTAAATATCAATTAATTGGTATACTTTATTAAATCTAAATAAAAAGATATTATCTTTTCTCAACTGGGTTCAAGAACAGTGTTAATGAAGACACCATTCACGACAAAACCAAAATCACATTTAATATTAAATACAAGGCTCTAAATAGAAAATATATCGGCTTATACTCAATATCAAATTCTGGAATCAACAAATACCGTATTGGAATAACGATATATATATCTTCCAAATTCCTCCACAATATCTGTATAATCACTAAATCCAATATCGAAATATTCAGAGGATAATTTCGATTCAAATTCATTCCAATTCATATATTGGAAATTCTGGTTATTTTTAAAACCATTACAAATCCAATATATTTATTTTAAAAATAATGGGATTATAATTCTAGTTCAAAACTAGTTCATTTCGATAAAAATCTATTTTTATCTTTTCAAATATGGAATTTTTCATCCCAATTCTTTCCAAATCATTTCTTTTGATTTTACACTAATTATTGATATTTTTAATAATTTTAGCAAGGCTCGTAAAGTCAATTTCCATAAACGGCCATCGAACTGCACTTACAACGACCTTTTCCAAATTTGGTTTGGACATAATTCCAAATCCAACCATTAGATTTCTAAATTCTTTTATTCGTTAGAAAGATCTTTTCGATACAAACCCAACGGTTCCGGTTTTAGGAGAATCCGACGGTCAGATCTCCCGTAATGTACGTTCGAAGTCTATGATCGAAATTCGCGAACTGCCGCAGTGCGGCGCGTTCTATTCTGGACATTATATTATATATATGTATAATATACATGATATATATTTCGTCGATTTCGATTTAATCGCATTTTATAAATCGTTTTAAATTCGTTTTCAAAACGATTTCAACTTCATATTCAATTTCAAATCAAATTTGAATATCCCATAACATCGATATATAAATGATAGTATTTTCAAGACATTATATTTTGAAATCATTTCCTTTTCGATATTCATTATAAAAATGAATAAAATCGATATAAATATCATTCACGTCAAAATGGCGTTAATCTAATCAACACGGCTTTATATATTTAAATATATTCATGTCCATCCCAAATCGGACATCAAAATGATATTTTGATCCTTTACTGAATATTACTTTAGAATATTCATTATTTTAAATAATCGTTATTTTAAAATATTCATTCTTTCTGGACTGGAATCAGACACAGTCAATTACCAAATAATTTGATTATATGGATTTCATACAAAACATGTATACAACAAAAGGGATAAATAATCATCCATCATCTAGAGGGCATTCTACACTGTGTAAGCATTAAATATAAATGTTCAATGCTTACACAGCTTGTCAATCAATAGATCGACATACAGCTAATTATTGGGACTAGTATATGTCCAATATCATCCCAATACCCGTGTGGGGTTTTAAACAATCAAACATAGGTTTTATTTGTGTTGTTGGGTGATGGGTAGAATTTATCATCCCAATCCATATCAGTCAAATATGTGTACATAAACAAATAGTCCGATTTGTTTATAAATAATTATTTATTCATATACACATTAAAAATTATATTTTTAACTACGAAATATTTTATTCCACTCCACAACACACAATCAATCAAACAAACAAGTCGTCCATGGTCTGTGGACGACTGGTGTCGGGTGCTGCTAAGCACCGTCTGCATCCTAGTATATATTTTAACTAGAAATAAAATAAAAGTGAGCAGTTCTCACCTTTGGGATCCACTCCTCCATTCTTTCTTTCTTAACTGTTTGGATTTGTTCGAAATTCCAACGCATCCCTTTCACGCTGTTCATATATAAAAATCATATTTATATCGCTTCATTCCAATAAATAAAAATCATATTTTTATTACTACTTCATATATTTTTACAATGCTTCTTTCTATATAAAAGTTATATTTTTATATTTTTACTTCTTATATAAAGATCAAATTTTTATTTCGCTTCATATATAATAAAAATCGATTTTTTTTATCTTAATGATATCCATATAAAGATCGTATCTTTATCATAATGAAAACATTGTTAAAATCGTATTTTTATCTATAAAAATCACATTTTTATAATTCTTCCTACAAAATAGAAATTATATTTTTATCGCCATTCTACATATAAAAATCGAATCTTTATATTGTTACATACATACAATAAAATTTATATTCTCATATCGTTATTCATATTATAAAAATCATACTTTTATTATCCCTATTGTATAAAAATCATATTTTTATTATCCCTATAATATAAAAGTCATATTTTTATTATCTCTAAATAAATAAAAGTCCTATCTTCATACGATTAAAAATTGAAATTTTATACTTCCTTTACAAAAATCAAATCTTTTTATAAATGAAAAATTAATCCTTTTTCTATTAATGCCACAATATATAAAAATCGGATTAAAAACTATGTTTTTATTTTATTTCTAACTAAAAAAAAAGAAAAAAGAAATAAAATCAAATAATAAAACTTACAGTGTTAAAGAGGTGGGTATGGCGCTCCGGTGGTCTGGAAGGGGATGAGGGAGGCGCGTAGGGCTGAGGGGTGGTGCAGCGGTGGTGGTTGGCCAAGGGGAGGTCGGCGACGTCGGTTCCAGTGGGATTTGGGGGTTTGGCTGCAAACGAATAGAGAAGAGAGGAGGAGGAGGGAGGAGAGGGGAGAGAGCGGTCGGAGGGAGGGTGCGCCGCTGATCGGCGGCAGCTGGAGGCGGGGCGCGGTCTCCTCCTCCCGTCGTTCTTCTTTTCTTTTTATTTTTTTATTTTTTATTTTGATCTGTGTATGAGAGAGAAGAGGGAAAAAAGGGGCTAATATATAATTTAATTTAATTTAATTATTATTTTCCTCCAATAAAAGTTGACTTTTCGTTTGAACCCCAAATAGAACCCAACTACCCCCATTCCAAACACAATGGGATATGTATCGTAAGCTGATTCGATCGTTTCCATCATAATCAAAATATAAATCTATATATTGAATTTGAACGCACATTTCAATATACCGAGGCCACAAACGGACCCCAAAAATTCAAGAAAAATAAATCTGGCTATGTTTTGACGATATGGTCCTAACAAAACTAATTTCGTCAAATTTGGAGACCATTTGAAAAATGGTCATTTTCTGGTCGATCCAAATTGACTGAAACTGTCAAAACACGTTTTACTTCGCCACGCTCACATATTAATCCCAAAAATTATGAATTTTGGAATCTAGCAATAACTGGACATCCCAGATCCAACAAAAGTGGTTTCGTCAAAAATGGAGGTCGTTTATAAAATTGCTATTTTTAAGGGCCAAAATTCCATAGTGACTATTCTGAATTTTCAACTGGGCATAACTTTTTATTTTTGCTATGAAATTTCAATTTTCCGGATTCGTTGGAAAGATATCTTCATTTAGATTCTAATGTTTTTGGTTTCACTAAAATTCTGTTTATTTTGAATCCTGTACATTCATTTGAAATTTGAAATCGAATTTTCAAACTACCGCGCCATTTTCAATTCCTTTTATAATTAAAATATATATTTATATTCTAACGTCGATTCAAATAAATATAGACGTTCTAATTCTATTCAAAATTAATTTACTCGTCGTAATTATTTAAAATAATTCATTTTAAATATTCAAAATTCACTAAAATTGCCAAAATAAAAATTTTAAATCGGTTCTAATTTTCCGGGTTATTACAGTCTCCAGTCTTCGACCACCGTCTTCATCTTCGACAATAAATCGTCGTATCAGTTATTCAAATTGGGATAAACCTGGTCTTTCTAAATAACTCACGTATTTTATAATAAATAAACAAGTGCTATAAAAACACATCATACGCCTCATTCCAATTCAGAATATTCTTTTATTCAAACATTCACATTTTTAGGGATAGTTTCCCTTTAATTTTATCAAAGATAAATCCTTTTAAGTTTATTCTTTAATCTCCGTTTTGATATCAATTCAAAACACTTGATTTTTTTCCTTTATCAATTCTAAACCAAATTAAGGTTTATAAAACTAATTGGGATTATCGAGCCTTACCGAAGTAATCATTTATTTTATTAATCCCAACCCCAACATATTCATCCGATGGAGTGAAACTGGCAGTACTCCATATCTAACACCCACTGTCTTATCGGTAAAATTAATTACCATTTCCTGTTCAAATCTAATTAAATATTTAACTATTGCTTGGAGTAAAACAGGTGGTGCTCCATTCCCGAACATTTCATGAATTCTATAAATTTAAATATCCCATTCTCATTCCAATCTAATTAAAGATTTATTAAAAATCCAATTGGTTTTAATCTTCATAAAAGTCGTTGTTTAATGATTATTCAACTTTAAGAAATTAATCTTATCTTTAACTGGGTTAAAGAACCAATGTCATTTAAAATGCAGTTCACGATAAACCTGAATCAACTTCCATTAACTATGAAATCTTCACGGAAAACAGATCAATATATAATCGATATAAATTTCTGTATCATACTAATAATATAAATGGAATAACGACATAGCCTGTTAAATTCCATATATAGTACCGGTCTTCCTTCACAGAAGCTCATCTCAATTATTGCCAAATCGAATTACATTCAATTCCAATTTAATATATTAAATTGGAGAACTTTTCTTTGGAAAATTCCATTAATCTTATTTAAAAGATTTATAAATTCCAAATCATAACTTCACTGTTAATTGTGTTAAATAACGAATGTTATTTAAAACACAGTTCACGACAAACCCAAAATCCAATTCGATTCCAATTAAATTAATTAAATGGTAAACTTTTCTAAATCTTAATTAAAAGATTTATTTTTTTCTCAACGGGGTTTAAGAACAGTGTTATTAAAGACGCCATTCATGAAAAACCCCAAAACCGAATTTGATATTGAATACAAGACTCTAAATAGAAATTATATCGGCTTATATTCAATATAAAATTCTGAAACCAACAAATATCATATTGGGAATAACGATACATACATACATACACACACACACACACACACACACACACACACATATATATATATATATATATTCCAAATTCCTCAACAATATCCGTATAATCACGGAATCCAATATCAAAATATTCCAAAGATTATTTCCATTCAAAACCATTCCAATCCATACATTGGAAAATTCTAGTTATTTTAAAACCAATTTCCAAGTCCAATTTATTTATTTAAAAATCATTTGGATTATTATTCTAGTTATTAACTAGTTCATTTTGATATAAATATATTTTTATCTTTTCACAAATGTAATTTTTCATCCTAAATGTCTCCAAATCATTTATTATTATTTTACATAAATTTTCCATATTTTTAATAATTTTATTAAGGCCCGTACAGTCGGTTTCCAATAATGGCCACCAAACTGCATCCATATCGACCTTTTCTGAAATTGATTTGGACATATTTCCAAATCCAACCACTATATTTCAAATCTCTTATATTCATTGGAAAGCTCTTTTCGATACGAACCCAACGGTTCTGGTTTTACAAGAATCCGACGGTCAAATCTCCCGTTACGTCCATTTGAATTTAATGGTCAAAATTTGCAAAAGGTCACTGCGCGGTGCGTCTATTCAGGCCATTATATATATACATATGTATATATATATATATATATACATATAATATCTTCGATTTCCATTTAAAAGGTATTTTATAAATCGTTTATAAATTCGTTTTAAAGCGATTCCAACTTCATCTTTTAATTTTAAATCAAAATTGAATATTCTATATCATTATAATATTAAAATGATAATATTTTCAAAATATCTGGTTTTGGAATCCATTTCCTTTTCATATTCATTATAAAATGAATAAAATCGATCGACAAACCCATTCGGGTAAAAATGACGTTTAACTACGTAACTCGGCTTCCATATTTCAATATTTTCGTTCCATTCCAAATCGGACATCAAATTCATATTTTGATTCTTTTCTGAATATTATATTATTTTAAAATATTCTTTATTTTAAAAATATTCTTTATTTCTGAATCGGAATGTGACTCAATCAATTACCATATAATTTCAGTTATATGGATTTCATACATCGCATGTATTCAACAATAATGATAAATAGTCATTACACATTCAAACATCATCCAGGGTGCATTCTACAACTGTATAAGCATTAAAATAAATAAATAACGCTCATCACAGTTTGTCAACCCATCGACTGATATACTACTAAATACTGGGATTAGTGTATGTCAAATATTATCCCAATACCCGTGTAGGGGTTTTCAAACAACAAATACGGATTATTATTTATGCAGTTGGGCGATGTGTAAAATTTATCGTTCCAATCAATATCAGTTAGATAAGTGTACATAAACATGCCGTCCGGCTTGTAAATGAATATTTATTTAAATTTATTTTTATGAAAATTTTAAATATCTTTTATATATTTCAGTTTAAGAAAAATTCGGCATTATAACGACGCGATATTAGAACCAGAATAATGTCTAGCATTATCCCTCTCCTGATACTGGCTCGCGCCATACACCATAATCAATCAATCCAATAATTCCACAATACAATCCATTTTTTCACAACACAATCATATCACACAAATCATCCATGTAGGTACAAAAAGTAGTGTCAGGAGCTACTAAGCCCCGTCTGCAACCCTGGATATAATAACAGAATGAAAATAGTTTGAATGAGGGATTTCTCACGTTGGTTTCCACTCTGCCCTTTAACTGATGATTTTGGCAACGTTTGGATTTGAATTTGCTCCAAATTCAAACAAGCTCCAAATTGGACCCGGTCAGTTTTGTTGTGAAGCTCACGACTCCATGATCGCAACGGATCATGTTTCATGCGATTTGGAATTCGTAGCAAAAGGTTATTAACGTCTAAACTTTGATTTTATAATTAAAATAATTAATTAAATTAGAAAATTATAATCACCCTTCAAAACACATTCAACGTTGCTCCCCTTGATCTGAAGCTCGCCGTCGTCAGCCAGGACCACTGGAGGTCCGGCCAACCACCGCCGCCCCTTCCTGCTTGCGTGGTACGCCTGCGCCTAAGGTGATTGGCCCCAATACGCCTCCGACCACCAGAAATTGCCAAAAACCCCAATTTGCCGTCGCTAGAAAATTCTCCGCCACCGTCGATCGTTGACATCTCTTGCCACCTGGAAAAGAACCGCCTCGCCACCCTCTACAACTTTCCTTCAATTACCATCACCAGAAAACCCCTGTAGCGCCTCCACGAGGTGAAAACCCGATCGTAGCTTTGCCAGAAAACATGCTGACATTGAACCCCAATTTGCTGCTGCCACAAGCACTTTTAGACTAACCACCCAAAGACAAAGTTGTCGAGCTTCCTCTCCTCTACTAATTCCTTTTTGCTGCCATCATCAAACTCGCCACAGTTTGACCAGAATTTAGCCAAATCCGAAACTGACTTTTGACTTCGACCATCGATTTCTCCCAATTTGTCCAACGATAGATTTCGTGATTTTTGTGGTAGGTAGAGATCATCATGATCTACAATACCCAAAAGCCATTTGGGATAATTTCTTGTGGATTGAGAGATATAAATCATATTGTTTTCGGGAGTTTTTTGCAAAATTACGAAAGAGAGAGGGAGAGGGGCTGCTGCCAAATTTTTGAGGAAGAAGAGAAATGAGGGTTTGTGGAGAGAAAAGATACTATATAGTGGAGGGTTTATTATTTTATTAATTATCTAGTTCACGCTCTCTCCAATCGACATTTATCGATGCAATGGTCACACACGGACTCCGTTGGCGATGAAAATTGGCATGCTGCTATGTCTTGATGATACAGTCCCAACAAAACTAGTTTCATCGAATTTCGAGTTCGTTTGCTCAAAAAGCCCTGTTTCTAGCTTTAATGGCTGATCGATTCACAATTTATTGCACACGGCCACGTACTAGCTCCAAAAATTACGAAATTTGGAATTTCCGCCCTGTTTTTCAAATACGGTTTCAACAAAACTAATTTCATCGAATTTGGAGACCGTTTGAAAAATGGCCTTTTTAACTGGTCTATTTAATTTAAACTGAAATTGAAATCACATTTAAATTTACTGTGCTCACATATTAATTCCAAAAATTACGAAAATTGGAATCTAGCTACAATTTGGCATCCTAGATCCAACAAAAGTGGTTTCATCGAAAACAAAGGTCGTTTGAAAAATGGCTATTTTTAAGGGCTATATATTATATTAAAATCTATATAAATTCCGTAGCGACTATTTTGAGTTTTAAACTGGACGTAACTTACAATTTATAAAGTGAAATCTAAGTTTCTTACATTCGTTAGAATGATATAGTCAAATGGATTCTAACGTTTCTTGTTTCGCTCAATTCTGATTTAAAATGAATTCTATATACTCAATTGAAATTTAAAATCGAATTTTTAAACTACCTTGCCATTTCAGGCTCGTTTTATAATTAAAATAAATTTATACATACTAACTTCGATTTAAATAAATTTTTAGTTATTATTATTTAAATAAATCATTTTAAATATTCAAAATCCATAATAATAGCTAAAATAAAAATTTTAAATTGTTTCAGAATTTCCGGGTTGTTACAATCTCCCCCACTTAAAATCTTTTCATCCTTAAAAAGGAACGGAGCAGAAAGTTGCTTAACTAACCAACTCAACTTCCATTCTGGGTTTCATTTTTTAACTTTTGAGTTTCTAAGAAGTTTCTAATTTCTCAAAAATTTGGCTAACACCCTAAATTTTCGAAAAATTTCTCCATAACCTCCTTTGTATGGGTTGATCGGTAAAACCGCAACTTGCCTCACAGGGCCCTCATCAATCCTAAAGAAAAAGAAAAAGCCATGCGGCTTGCCAACCGGCTAGGGAAATCATCAAAACCCAATAAATACAGTAAATATGTACCTATTTGTCGGGCATAAAATTTTATTCCTCTTCTTAGCTTCCATATTATAACTTGTTCACACATATATATATGTACATGTGTGCAATTCCAATCAATTTTCAGTTCAGTTCAATATTTGATTTTATTTGGCTTAATTTACCTTTCATTCTCTTATTGGTTAAATTATTCATCATTCCAATATTTTTATTAGTTAAACTAATAATCACACATCACAACCAGCAATCAATTAGTTGGTTAACCTTTCAAATATATCTTTAATATAATCAAAAATCAAATTTTTAGTGCAAAATCACAACATTGAACTCTAATTATGTTTTGGTTCTCACATCAGTCAATCGGAAATATATAGATATACCACTTTCGAAACTCGAATATAAATACTGATAATGCGGCCGTATTACCAGAATTATCTCAAGGCGATTAGAGTCTGATTCTATATCTACCCGATATACTTGAGACTTCATATACACGTGGATCAGACGTATATTTAGAATCTCCTTATACCCGATAGTCCAAAATCAATTTAAAATAAAGTACTAAAATACATATAATAAGGTATAATTTTTCAAAATCAACTTGATTTTAATAAATAACACTCTTCAACTCATTCTAGGATGCTACTGATCCCATCTCTAATGAGTTATTCTCATAGGATGTTACTAATCCTATCTCTGATGAATTCTATTGTTTGGTTCTAACGTGTCTTGTTCTCAAGCTTTGTAAATCAAAGCTTCGATACAAAAATGAAATGATCCGAAATCCCCCTTATGGGAAAACCCGGATTACTTTGAGAACACGACTCATCAGAACACAAACATGAGAACATTTCATTGCTATTACAACAATTTACATCGGATTATAAGAATATTTTAGAGCATGAATAAATATTACACATTGGTAATACAATATCAGATAATAAAATTAAATAGCAGTGGAAAATAATACATAATTACAATGCATAGCGGAAAATAACAACTGACATAACTGAAAGAAATACAAGGATACAAAGCTTTCCGAATATAGCTCCAACTGTAATCCAGGATCCTGTGAAAACAAATATGTTTGAAAACCAAAACTACTGACTGCCCGTGTGGAAAATATGGGCACCTAGAGTTTAGTTAGAAACAATAAACTCCATGTCAGTCATGGGACTGGTGTGAGAACTAAAACTGTTATTAAATCTTTAATGTAAAAGTTGAGAAATCATGGGACCACGCCGTATAACACAGAACGGATTTACTCCACATCAATCACAGTTTAAAATATAACAACACAATGTTTTTTTTGAAAAATGAAGCTATTATAAGGCTCAGGTCCCATCGCATAATGCAATGCAAGCCGGAGGATAGAGTTTTACCTTATAATAGCCAAACATGATTGATACGTTTAAAACAAATCATTTTAATATTACTATAAGTGTATAGTGTCAAAACAACTTCAAATATAAATGTATCAATCATAGACGGCATGGGTACCATATATCATGTCGACATACTAGTTCTACAACTAAAATCAAAAGTCATGTATTGGAAATTGGATTCCATCTATGAACCGAGGCAAGGGATCTTCCTCATCCGATTCGAGACAATTTAGCCTACCATGTATTAGGACTCAGACTCAGGTGAGCCCTTAGGATCTTCAGGGCCGGTCCATACTTACTTTAATGGATTGGTTATTCCTGAATAATAAGTTTCCCCGCCCTATTGGGCGTAAAATCTGGTCAGTATCTCAACCATCATCAAGAGACACTAGGGACTCAAATCCGAGGTACCTTGCTTTCCAACAACCACTTAAGTAAAATATCTGGGCTCCATACCATGACATCACTCCTAGCTAGAAAGAAAAGCATGTCCTCCTTGTAGTCCTTCATCCCGTTTCTGGTTCATACCAGGGTGTGAAGCTCGCGAATTAACGCTACACAAAGCTATGCTAATTAAAGTTGTGCTTTGATCATCTACCCAAGATTCTGCATTTCAACAAAAGCCTTGATCATTTCCATCTCGGCATCCCACACTAACACTTCACGCCATGCAACTAATGTCTATTAATATATAACCTCTAAGCTCATACGTCTCACAGAAGGGTGTTAAGCAAGATAATAAATTCTCCGCCACCAAATAGATAAATATTTAATAGAAATCAATCAACATAGAATGAAGTCCAATGTCAGACACACATCCATTTACAAGTCGGTTTTGGGTCTGAACGAAACTGGAGGCACCTTATTCCTCGTCCTGTATGTCCAATACAGGAGAGAGGCCCTCGCAAATCCAGTCGATCTCCAAGTACGTTTGGACGATCACCACTTATTACCTTATATCGGGGGATCAGCCCAATCAAGACATCGGTTATAATCCATACAATTTGAAGATCTTCGGTCTTCGACCACCGTCTTCATCTTCGACATTTAATCGTCGTATCAATCATTCAAAATGGGATAAACCCATTCTTTCTGAATAACTCGCGTATTTTATAATCAATAATCAAGTGCTATAAAAACACATCATACGCCTCATTCCAATTCAGAATATTCTTTTATTCAAACATTCACATTTTTAGGGAAAGGTTCCCGTTAAATTTATCAAGGATAAATCCTTCTAAATTTATTCTTTAATCTCCGTTTTGATATCAATTCAAAGACTTGATTTTTTTCCTTTATCAATTCTAAACCAAATTAAGGTTTATAAAACTAGCTAGGATTATCGATCCTTACCGAAGTAATCATTTGTTTTATTAATCCAAACACTGGCCTATTCATCCGATGGAGCGAAACTGGTAGTACTCCATATCTAACACCCACTGTGTTATCGGTAAAATTAATTACCATTTCCCGTTCAAATCTAATTAAAGATTTAACTATCGCCTGGAGTAAAACTTGTGGTATTCCATTCTCGATCATTTCATGAATTCGATAAATTTAAATATCCCATTCTCATTCCAATCTAATTAAAGATTTATTAAAACTCCAATTGGTTTTGATCTTCCTAAAAATCATTACTTAAAGATTATTCATCTTTAAGAAATTAATCTTATCTTTAACTGAGTTAAAGAACCAAAGTCATTTAAAACACAGTTCACGATAAATCCAAATCAACTTCCATTAGCTATGGAATTTTCATGGAAAACAGATCAATATATATAATCAATATAAATTTCCATATCATGCTAATAATATAAATGGAATAACGGCATAGCCTTTTAAATTCCATATATAGTACCAGTCTTCCTTCACAGAAGTTCATCTCGATTATTACCAAATCGAATTTCATTCAATTCCATTTTAATATATTAAAGTGGAGAACTTTTCTTTAGAGAATTCCATTAATCTTATTTAAAAGATTTATAAATTCCAAATCATAACTTCACTGTTATTTGGGTTAAAGAACGGATATTATTTAAAACACAGTTCACGACAAATCAAAAATCCAATTCGATTCCAATTAATTATTAATTGGTAAACTTCTTTAAATCTAAATTAAAAGATTTATTCTTTTCTCAACGATGTTTCAGAACGGTGTTATTAAAGACGGCGTTCGCGAAAAATCCCAAAACCTAATTTGATATTGAATACATGCCTCTAAATAGAAATTATATCGGCTTATTTTCAATATCAAATTCTGAAACCAACAAATATCGTATTGGAGATAAGGATATATACATATATATATCTTCCAAATTGCTCAACAATATTCGTAAATCACGGAATCCAATACTGAAATATTCCGAGGATTATTTCCATTCAAAACCATTCCAATTCATACATTGGAAAATTCTGGTTATTTTAAAACCCATTTTCAAATATAATTTATTTATTTAAAAATTATTCAGATAATTATTCTAGTTATTAACTAGTTCATTTTGATAAAAATATATTTTTATCTTTTCAAAAATGGAATTTTTCATCCTAAATCTTTTCAAATCAATTATTATGATTTTACATAATTTTTCCATATTTTGAATAATATTATTAAGGCCCGTACAATCGGTTTCCAATCTCGGTTACCTAACTACATCCATAGCGACCTTTTCTAAAATTGATTTAGACATATTTCCAAATCCAACAATTAGATTTTAGATCTCTTATATTCATTGGAAAGCGCTTTTCGATACAAACTCAATGGCTCCAGTTTTAGGGGAATTCGACGGTCGGATCTCCCGTTACGTCCGTTTGAAGTTAATGGTCGAAATTCGCGAACGGTCGCTGCATGGCGCGTTCTATTCAGGCAATTATATATATATATATATATATATATATATATATATATATGTGTGTGTGTGTGTGTGTGTGTGTGTGTATATATATATATATCGTTGATTTCCATTTAAAACGTATTTTATAAATTGTTTATAAATTCATTTTAAAACAATTCCAACTTCTTTTTTCAATTTTAAATCAAAATTGAATATTCTATATTATTATAATATTGAAATGATAATATTTTCAAAGTATCTGGTTTTGGAATCCATTTCCTTTTCGTATCCATTATAAAATAAATAAAATCGATCGACAAACCCATTCGGGTAAAAATGGCAGTTAACTACATAACTGGCTTCCATATTTCAATATTTTCGTGTTCATCCTAAATCGGACATCAAAATCATATCTTGATTCTTTTCTGAATATTATATTATTTTAAAATATTACTTATTTCTAAATCGGAATGCAACTCAATCAATTACCATATAATTTCAGTTATATGGATTTCATACATCGCATGCATTCAACAATAATGATACATAGTCATTACACATTCAAACATCATCCAGGGTGCATTCTACAACTCTATAAGCATTGAAATAAATAAATAAATAAATAACACTCATCATAGCCTGTCAACCCATCGATTGACATACAACTAAATATTGGGATTATTGTATGTCAAATATTGTCCCAATACCCATGTGGGGTTTTCAAACAACAAATACGGATTGTTATTTGTGCAGTTGGCGATGTATAAAATTTATCATTCCAATAAATATCAGCTAAATAAGTGTACATAAACAACCCGTCCGATTTGTAAATGAATGTTTATTTCAATTTCTTTTTATGGAAATTTTATATACCTTTTATACAAATAATTTATATATTTCAGTTTCAGAAAAATTCGGCATTATAACGGCGCGATATTAGAATCAGAATAATGTCTAGCATTATCCCTCTCCTGATACTAGCTTGCGCCATACACCATAATCAATCAATCCAATAATTCCACAATACAATCCATTTTTCCACAACACAATCATATCACACAAATCATCCATGGTCGGTACAAAAAGTAGTGTCAGGAGATACTAAGCCCCATCTGAAACCTAGGATATAATAATAGAATGAAAATAGTTTGAGTGAGGGAGTTCTCACGTTGGTTTCCACTCCGCCAGTCTTTAGCTGATGATTTTGGCACCGTTTGGATTTAAATTTGCTCCAAATTCAAACAAGCTCCAAATTGGACCTAGTCAGTTTTGTTGTGAAGCTTTCGACTCCACGATCGCAATGGATCCTGTTTCATGCGGTTTGGAGTTCGTAGAAAAAAGTAATTAACGTTTAAACTTTGATTTTATAATTAAAATAGTTAATTAAATTAGAAAATTATAATTACCCTTCAAAACATGTGTAACGTTGCTCCCCTTGATCTGAATCACACCGCCATCATCCTAGAACACCGGAGGTCCAGCCAACCACCGCCGCCCCTTCCTACCTACGTGGCGCGCCTGCGCCTGAGTTGGCGGGACCCAATTCGTCTGCGACTACCAGAAATTGCCAAAACCCCCCAATTTGTCGTCGCCAAAAAATTCTCCGCCACTGTCGATCGTTGACGTCGCGCGCCACATAGAAAATAACTTCCTCGCCACCCTCTACAACTTCCCTTCGATGACTATCACCAGAAAACACTCGTAGTGCTGCCACGAGGTGAAAACCCGATCGCTGCTTCGCCAGAAAACATATCGACGTTGAACCCCAATTTTCCGCTACCACGGGCACTTTCAGACTAACCACCCAAAGACAAAGTTGTCGAGCTTCCTATCCTCTACAAATTCCTCTTTGGTGCCATCATTAAACTCGCCACAGTTTGACCAGAATTTAGCCAAAACCAAAACTGGCTTTTTGACTTTGACCATCGATTTATCCCTATCCGTGCAACGATAGTTTCTGTGATTTTTGTGGTAGTTAAAGATCATCATGATCTACAATACCCAGAAGTCGTTTGGGATAATTGCTTGTGGATTGAGAGATATAAATCATTTTGTTTTCGGGGGCTTTTTTGCAAAATTACAAAAGAGAGAGGGGCTGCTGCCAAATTTTTGAGGAAGAAGAGGAATGAGGGTTTGTAGAGAGAAAAGATATTATATAATGGAAGGTTTATTATTTTATTAATCCTCTAGTTCACGCTCTCTCCAACCTACATTTATCGATGCCATGGTCACACACGAACTGCGTTGGCGATGAAAATTGACATGACGCTATGTCTTGACGATACGGTCCTAACAAAACTGGTTTCGTCGAATTCTTAGTCTGATTGCTCAAAAAGCCCTATTTCTGGGTTTAATGGCTGATCGATTCACAATTTATTGCACACGGCCACATACTAGCTCCAAAAATTATGAAATTTGGAATTCTCACTCTGTTTTTTAAATACAGTTTCAACAAAACTAATTCCATCGAATTTGGAGACCGTTTGAAAAATGACCTTTTTAACTGGTCTATTTAATTTAAACTGAAATTGAAAATACGTTTTAATTTACTGTGCTCACATATTAATTTCAAAAATTATGAAAATTGGAATCTAGCTATAATTTGGCATCCCGGATCCAGCAAAAGTGGCTTCGTCGAAAAAGGAGGTCGTTTGCAAAATGGCTATTTTTAAGGGTGTTATATTATATTAACATCTATATAAATTCCATAACGACTGTTTTGAATTTTAAACTGGACATAAATTACAATTTATAAAGTGAAATCTCAGTTTCTTACATTCGCTAGAAAGATATAGTCAAATGGATTTTAACGTTTCTGGTTTCGCTCAATTCTAATTTAAAACGAACTTTATATACTCAATTGAAATTTAAAATTGAATTTTCAACCTACCGCGCCATTTCAGACTTGTTTTATAATTAAAATAAATTTATACGTTCTAACTTCGATTTAAATAAATTTTTAGTCGTTATTATTTAAAATAAATCATTTTAAATATTCAAAATCCATTATAATAGCTAAAATAAAAAATTTAAATTGGTTCAGAATTTTCGGGTTGTTACATAAAATAAGCTGCATACTTGTTTTTTGAACAGTAAAACCTGTTATTTTATAATAGAAAACCATATAAAATAGAAACAATGTATATTAAGTTGGACAACTTACCAGTGAAGAAACATGAAGGATATACAATAGTTGTAATTAGCGTTGCCTGGTTCCTAAAAGCAATTTTTTGTCTTTAGTTGTTATTTGGTATACACTGCTGTCATCTTTACGAAAAAGATAAATGCATGTATCTTTTTTCATTTTGCTATATAGTATTTTCTTTTTGTTTTGATTTTGTTTGTGTGTGAATAACTGCTAGATTTTATTGCTAAATACACTACTAAATGTCATTGTTCAATCAGCTTGCAAATTGAAATAAGATTTATGAGGAGAAACAAGGTAATTGCAATAAGGGAAACCTAGGTGATTGCTGTATGAAAAACTAGGCTATTATTTTAAGAAAATCTAGGTGATTGCCGTAAGAAAAGACTAAGTGATTGTCTGGAAACTGCATGCAAAAGTATGTAATTATTGTAAGGAGAAATCATTTATTTCGCAAAGGTGAAAGCATGGTTCTAGAATCTACATGGTAATACTTGATCGGGGATGTATCATGACGAAAACATTTTGACATACTTTTGAAAGTTTCATTAATTTTCTTTATTTGCCTAGAATCGCAACCAGTAGCTACCTATCTTTTTCATGATGCACACAAGATTTAAGTTGTTGCATTATTTTTCCAAATTTTGAATTTTGGAAAAGATATACGATTATATCTTTTTTCTGAGAAGTGAGTAAAATTAATGGATCTATTATGTACTATTTTATGTAATTAGTTGCTAATTAAGATTAGATATTGTAAAACATTTTTATAAACGCGTTTATTTGTTTACATCTTTAATTGCAGGTGTGATTCATTTGTAATGGTTGTGTTATTTGTTCAAATGGTTGCTAATAGAGCAATAGCTGCAGGTATGGAGATTGCAACTTAGCAATTTACGGTAAGATGTATGCTTCTGGTGCTTCATTCTATTCTCACTATTATCACTTGTACACTTAATACCTTTATTACTTAGGTGGGGGGTTGCTACTGTAACTCAAAGAAGGATTGCTAATATTGGTAACTCCGATGAAAAGGATGATATTGTACGGTTGGATTACAACAACCAACGGTTCACTTTAAAGCATTTTAATACTCCATTTATCATTAGAAATATTGAAGAACTTGCAGACCATGTAAGTATTTGATCATTTGAATTTGATGTTTGAATTTTCACTGTAATAAATTTTATACATATAGATAGATTAACATATTCATGAACTGAAATTTATTATGTTTAATTAGCATAAATGAAACGACCCAAACTCGCCCTTATGGGAAAGCGCAGATTAAGTTGAGAACATGACAAATTAGAACAAAAACAGAAGAACATTTCATTGCTATTACAACAATTTACATCAGAGCACAAGAATATACAGAGTATGAACAAATAATATACATTTGATAAATATCAGAGATTTAAAAATTATTATGCAGCGGAAAATAATACTAAACACAACTGAAAGAAATACACGGATACAGGGCGTTCCGAATATAGCTCTAGCTATAAACCTGGATCCTGTGAATATAATATCTGCAAAACTAAAACTACTAGCTGCCCGTGTGGAAAATAGGGGCACCCCGAGTTTAGGTTAAAACAATAAACTCCAGGTCAGTCATGTGACTAGTGTGAGAACTAAAACAGTTATTTAAAACTTTACTTTAGAAATAAAGTAAATCAAGGGACCATGCCGTATAACACGGAACAGGTTCTCTCCCAAGAATACCAGTGCATAAAACAGTTTATAAACAGTGCAATTCTTTTCGAAAAATGAAGCTATTATAAGACTCAGGTCCCATCACACAATGCAGCACAAGCCGAAGGATAAGTTTTACCTTATGATAGCCAAACATACTTGGTACGTTTAAAACAAATCATTTGATACTATATGCTTTCCCTAAAATTGGGCAAAACACCAAAAATGTGAAGAAATGTATCACAAAAATGAAAAGTGGAGCCTTACAATGATTGAAATGCAAGTAGAAGACACCAGGTTTTATAGTGGTTCAACCCAATAAGGGTTTACGTCCACTTCCATAAGAGATTTCATTATCAATATGAAGATTACAAGATTAACTTCTCTCTTACAAAAATTTTGTCACTCCCTTACTCGTGAATTACACTTAATCTACTGAAGATGATTGAGAAGAATATTATTCAGTGGAGATTTGATGTAGATGTGGTAGAATTGAAAGTGTTTCCCTCTTTCAAGTAAGCTTGCTCAATCAATCTTCAACTCTTGAATCATTTGCATGTGTTTGATAGAGATCATGATCCATGGATTAATCTTCAATTTATGATGTTGAATGGATGTTAGAATTGTTGTGAAATATTTTTGGCAGCACTTCGTGGCCTCAAGATTCCCTCCTCTCAAATGAAGAAGTGAGGGGGTATTTATAGGAGATTTCCAGACCAGGTGACAGTTCTGTAATTACATAGAAAACGCCATGACTCATGTCGCCACCGACATGACTTGGATCTTCGCTATAACTCATGTCGCCGACGATATGACTCATGTCGCCTGGCGGGTTAGCCCCTGGCGCCTTGAGCTTGCGACACTACATGGGTTCCCTTGACTAGGTTCATATCGTTTGGATGACAGCTGTCAACAAACCAATAATAACTGGATACGGTATGAGTAAGTCACGACACAATTTGTATTGAGATCTTAAGTAGCAGCTTACTCCTTGTGTCGCTAAACGACATGGGGGATAAACGACATGGAGTGTTTCCTGAAAGTGATCTAGTTCTCTCGATATGGTTTAAGGCCGACATGGATTACCTGTATACCATGTCGCTGAACGATATGGATAACACTATCATAACGTCATGTCGCTGACCGACATGTATTACTTGTGCATCACGTCGTTGAACGACATGGATGATAGTAGTATAACATCATGTCGCTGACCGACATGAAACCTAGCCTTACCTTATATCATTTCGTTAGAGCGGCATGACCCATGTCGTACGACTTTATGCTCCTTAGCACCTTGGGCTTATAGTATATCACGACGCATGTCGCAGATGACTCAAATTTGCTTTGATGCTATAAGTAGGGCACGACAAGGATGAGTGCGACATGATAGTGAGCGACCTGGTGTGATATGGGTGAATTTTCTCCCTTGCGAAATGCCTCTAACGACTTAGTTAAAACGACATGGCCTTTTTACCTTTTTTATGGGTTAACATTTGCCCCTCGAAGTTCATGTTATTGAAAAATGACACCGGCTTCGAATTATAATATTACCGATCTCTTCTGTCACACATTTATATTAATCTATTGATCAACCCGTTCATATAACCATGCCGCAAGTTGTTCTATCCCTTTTTCATCTCGCTCTGGAATTCGTGTCGTTTTGGACTTTAAGCCGATCTGGGCCGGCCCATTTGCCTTTATGTCTGTATATTATCTCCCAAGTCGTTCGCTTTCTTATTCCCAATCACGTCTAAAGCTTCTTCCTCGTTAATGGTGGATTGGACTAGAGCGATATCTTCGCCTTCCTTCTGAGCGGCATATCCAACCAAATTGACGCCTTCATTAAAGCCATCGTGACCAGATTCCAACTAACTTGGACAAGCTTCATCAACCCAACTCGACACCTATACTCTCGATTTCAGAGAATTGTTTCATCTACGACTGTTTTAGAGCCTATCGCAAGTAATTTTCGGATCTGAATTCTTTTTTGCTCTTCTAAATGCTAGGATTTGTATAGGATTTAAGGATTTTTGCTTATTTCGGTAAAGTGATAGACTTGTGAATCGACTTTGACTGTCTTGTATTTTTGGGATGTTTGTGAACCAAAAACGAGTCAAATCAAAATGGATATAATGTCTATAAGAGCTTAGAAATTCTTTGCTTTTCTTTGAGCTCTAATTTTTTGTGTAATTCACGCGACTTGAGTTGTATGTCGTTTCAACGACATGAGTTTCATACCGTGCTCAGTTGACTTAAATATTTCTAACGACTTGGTTGTCACTTAGTCTTGAGTACTTACACTGTTGTTATGGCGTATTCATACCACTTATACGATTTGAGTGACCATACCTTAGTGACATAACTTTAATATCTTATAATGCCCTGTTTTGGTTGTTTCTACACGATGATGATCTTATAAACCTTAACGACTTGAACTGTTTTTTGAACATTTCATTATACTGCACACCAGTTGCTTGTTAAAATACTTGAACCATGAACCTTTCTTTGCTTTATCATAGCTGCGACACATTTTCTTTTTGTGTTGCTCCAATGGTAAGTTTACGGCATGCTTTTAAATTGTATTTACTCGACAATCCCACCATTAAGTCGTGATGAAAAATTCATGTCGTTATGCCCATGCGAGTTATCGGTCTGTAGTTGTAATTCAAGTCAGTCGAGGTGACATGTCGCATGAACGACTTGAGTTTGGAAACTGGTTAGACGAGTTGATCCTCTGGTGGCTTTAGCTTAAAGTTTCACGTCGTGAAACGATATGCCTCTCATGTCGTGGACCGACATGGACCTCAAGCCATGCACCGTCATGAGTATCATGCCATGAATCGACATGAGTACCATGCCGTGAACCAACATGGGTTCCATGTCATAACGACTTGATTCTATTGCCAACAAGCGCCTTGCCACGATGTTTGTCTCCTTTATTTCGAATTTTTGATGTGTTTTCATATTTTTATTCTTCAATTTTTGCTACTAGAAAATTGAAATGTATTCGAGTATATTTGTGTAGAATGACTGCTGAAAAGCAAACTCTTCCTCAAAGTAAAGAGACCTCCGCGACACAAACCGATCCCTCTCTAAACAAGGTTTCCGAGACTGAAACGGCTACTACCTCTAGCCAAGTTTTTCCCTACTTCCTTCGGACCTTCTCCCGATTAAAGATAGGGATCAAGAGAGACAGTCTACCACCCTAACTCAGGAGCAATACGAACTGTTGTGTGGTCAATACGGAATTCCTCTTACGGATGCAATATTACCAAAGGACGGTGTTTTTGCTGATGACCCCCTGTTGGATATGTTGCTATAAGCAAACAAATGCTATCAGCTGGTGCTATTCCCCTGTTTAATCCTTTTTAGGGCGAATCTTAAACCATCTAGGCATCGCTCCTTTCCAACTCCACCCTAATGGTTACACAGTTCTGCTGGGTCTTTATGTCATTTTCATGGATACGACAAAGCAAGAGCCTACTTTCCAGGACCTTCGGTACCTATGTTCTTTCAAGAGTAGGAAGGACACCCCTTCTATTATGCATGTTGAAGGTGCCAGAAACCGGAAGTTGGTTCTCGAATTACCGGACAATGTTTAAGGGTTTTTATGCCAATTCTTCTTCGTCAGATGCCCCAACCCATTCCAAGGGCAATGGACAGACGGAGGTATGCATATCTTATTCAGAGGTCTTGACTTTACTTTTCTTTGAGTTACACGTTCTTACATCATTTCCTTTTGAAATGCAGTACTTCCCACCCTGATTAAGGACAGCAAAGCACCCCCTTCTATTAAAGCCACATACGAAACACTAAAAGCTATTGACGAGGCTAAAAGAAGTAGAAAGCTTTTAATTACAGATAGCATTCTTCACCAATACGAACTACTCCATCCCTTAAGGAAGTTTTTATGTAAGGCGGGACCTTCCATTCCTAAACCTAACCTTACGAAGTCAGATTTAGTAAATCCAGACGATAGGAGTGTAACTCAAGCTGATCGGAACCCTTCCGTTGACCCTTCCTTGAAAAGATGTTATGGGTCTGTTAGTGGAAAAATGTCGCTCTCATCGAAAACTTTGGATAAGGATGAAGACCCTAACCATCATAGAGGCGAAGATCCCACAACGTCGGTTGAGAAAAAAAACATTTCCCTGCATCCTGAGCCAGAATTAGATTCCGAACAGGTTAGAAGAGATGATAGGGAAGTGAATCCTTCTAAACTTGAGTACAGGATTGAACATGATGGTGAAGACGTAATTGTATTAGAAACCGATCCAAATACTGCGACTATAACTAGAGATTCTCCTACTGAAAATGTAGCTAAGGAAGATTCTGCAGGTACATTTGACAATTTGAGTGATCTCAACTCTGCTAGATATCTTAGTCAGGATGGTTCGGTTACTCAACCTCTTGACCCTCAAACCATAGAAACCGGACTTAGGGATGCAGCCTCAACTGAGTCAGAAATGCCTCTTAAATTTTTAGGAATTCCCTTGAACTCAGAGGATATGACTGGTCTGTTAACAATAGTACCTTTTAAAGAAATTCATCTTGTGTATTTCAATTATTTTCCTGTGTTGGTATCTTGCTTTAGCATTCTTAGACACTGTATAGTTTCAAGTATCGAAAACTCATGCATGTCTCATTTCAGGTTTAGACATGTACGGGAAACGCTCGTCAGGAATCAGATCAGATTTCAGTAAGAGGAGCAAAGCTATCGATCCGAAGCACTTACTACAATCCAAACCTTGGCAATCATCCCGTCACCATGAGCAGCCCATCCTCCTCGGCCTTCGAAGCCCTCTTCTCATTCTTTTCATGTATCAGAATCCGTTTTGACTGAGGAACAAAGAAAGAAGATACGCGAGGAAGAAGAGGAAGAGGCTAGAAGGCGTAGTTGGCTAAGGGAAGACACTCCCGATGAAAGGGAGCGAGGAAGGAAACGAGAAAGGGATGGTTCTTATAAGCATTCCCAAGTAGAGAAGCTGCCTATTAAACCCTGACTTCCTTCATCCTCTGGCCCTCCTGGTCATTCAGCTGAGATCCATTCGATTATCAATAAACCTCGCCATACTCCTGGCTCGACGAACATCTCCTTTACCAAAAAGCTACAGGGTTGGAACTTAAACGGACTTTACTTTGATCGTGGAGTAAGTATAACTGACGCCGATGATTTTCTTAAAGAGGTGGATGTGGTTATAAGTCAAACACACACCCAGCTCAATACTGCTAAGAGTCAACTTGAGACAAAATGGAATATCGTAAGAGATATCTTTTACCAAAAGTTGCAAGGATGGGAAAAACTTGGTGATGACCTCCAAAAGCGCCATAATTCTCATCTTACGAAAACTGCCGAGCTTGAGGATGATAAAGTCAAATGGGAGAAGGTTTTGAATGATCGTGACGCTACCATCGCAATTCTTAATAAAAGAGTCGCAGAGTTGGAGGCATCGGACAATGAGATTAAAAAACTTCGGGAAGAACTCGAGGCTTCCAAACAAAGAGAAAAAGATGCCATAGCTGCCAAGCGCGATGTTGATGCTGAATTGGCTGTGGAGAAGGACTTCTCTAAACAATATCGGGAAGATGCCGGTAATCTCCGTAAGGAGGTAAAATCTCTGAAGGCTTCCATCCAGACACTCATGGCCAAGGTCGAATCCCTTGAGAGGGACAAGACAACTACAGAAGAAACTCACACGCAAGCCATGGACGAAGCTGATGATGACATGTTCCGCTTCTATGTATACAGCGTCATGAGTCGTGGGAGCTTGCATTACCTAGGGGATAGTTTTGCACGTACTTTGGCGCTTGTTTGGGAGCGAGTGCTTGAGATTAATGGTGATGATTGTAGCGAGGACGAACTCATTGACAAACTTTTAGACAACAGGTCCAAAGAGGCTTTGGCAGAAGGAAAGGCACAACTAATGGACGAGAGGACTGGTACTTCTGGTGAGAAAGTTCACACTCAACCAGATGTCAACTTTCTTGTTGATCCCTCGGCCTTTGAAGCTTCTGGCTCACAGACATTAGCTAACCTGGGTGATGCTCTTGAAGGCAAAAATGTCACCATTGAGGGGGATATCAATACAGATGATATTGCTAATGAGCATGGTGGAAACGATGAGGCTGATGAGGACAATCCCGACCACTGGAGAATCGAGCATAGGGATCCCTCAGAGAATGTTCTAGATACATGTAAAATTGAAACTAACTTTATCCTGTCATGCTTAGAGTCCATTATCGATTCACCTGGGTCCCTTGCGTATTATGCTCAATGTTTCCATACTTTGAATTTAATTTCACCCCTGTCTTCTCCAACCGTAGGCAATGCATTGACAATAGGAGCTATTAAGGCTGACTCACCATTGACAAATTTTCCTCTTACTTCTATCATTACTCCCCCTCCTCCTAGTAACACACTCTTTCTTGTTGCGGCTCCTAGTTCACAGGATGCAAAAATCGGTGCCTTCTCAGATTTGGATGTCATTGACTATAGCCTTAGTGACGATCTTGAAGTTATTAATGCAGATGAGAGTCCCCGGGTTACCACCAAGGAGAAAGGAAAGTAGTCTACCAAATCTTCATTGTCTAAGAAGAAGAGGAAGAGGAAGAATGAGATGGAGGCTACCGCTTTTTCTTCCCAAGAGAATCGGAGTATCGTAGAAGAGACCCCTCCACCTTTGGCTAACAAGCCTGCTTTGAGATCAAGTGATAGGAAGAAATGACCGCGCTTAGTAGTAGATTAATTTTAGTTGTTAACTATTTCCTTTTGCATGTTGTACTCAGGCCGGTTGTATATGTGGGCGCCGGTTTCCGCTCATTACTTTTGTACTTGTCGTCTTTATGCACTCTATCATCTGATATTTTGCATTTTAGCTTGTAACTTTATGGTATAATTCTGCTTTGTTGTCAGGAAATTGTGTCCAGCTTTTCATGCTTTAAATTTCGCTTTCAGTCTTGCTACTTCTCTATTCTGCATTTCATGCCTGCTTTACATTTGCAATATAGATTCTACATCACAAATTGTTTGTTATTACAGGCTGAGTTAACCCAACCGATAAGATAAGATTTTCCCAACTTTGACTGAGATGATGTCCAAAATCCTTTCGCATAAATAATCATTTTGCCAGGATCTTTGATTTCACCTTAGTCATTTAAGGAAATCTAGTTTTGTTGGTTGGAATGATCCAATGACAAATTTTCATAGAATTATGACCAGATTGTGGTGTGTTTTTAAGAGAGCATTATTAGATTTCATTAATGCGATGGTAATGCCCCCATACCACAACTGGTTTCAATACATCGGAAATTTAGGCATGGTATTTACAGTTAGATAAAGGAATCTGTTATTCCTGGTAACTAAGTGGGTCAGTTACTTGTGGTTTTTTTTATCAGATAACTTTGAGGGAAATTTTTGGTTCCGTTACTAACCGAATTCGGAAGATTCGGGTTATGACCGGGTGCCCTTGAAAGGATTTTTGATCCATCGTTCGTTGAGTCTGAATAATTCAGATGCTTGTTGAACTTGTCGGATGCCTCCTAAAAGGTCTTTGGGTCCGTCAGTAACTGGGTTTGGAGGACCCAGAATCAATAGCTGAATTTGGAAGATCCAGCATCTGAGATGATGCCTCCAAAGAGGTCTTTGAAAACCCTGTGTTTGTATCACTGTCCAGCCAAATCTTAATGGCGTCGACGATGAACCGGGTGCCCCTCAGGGAGGTCTTGGGTTAAAGAGCCCGGTGTTTGTATCGTTGTCCAGCCATATCTTAATGGCGTTGGCGATGAACCGGGTGCACCTCAGGGAGGTCTTGGGTTAAAGAGCCCGGTGTTTGTATCGCTATCCAGCCATATCTTAATGGTGTCAGTGATGAACCGGGTGCCCCTCAGGGAGGTCTTGGGTTAAAGAGCCCAGTGTTTGTATCGTTGTCCAGCCATATCTTAATGGCGTTGGCGATGAACCGGGTGCCCCTCAGGGAGGTCTTGGGTTAAAGAGCCCGGTGTTTGTATCACTATCCAGCCATATCTTAATGGCGTCGTCGATGAACCGGGTGCCCCTCAGGGAGATCTTGGGTTAAAAAGCCCGGTGTTTGTATCGCTATCCAGCCATATCTTAATGGCGACGGCGATGAACCGGGTGCCCCTCAGGGAGGTCTTGGGTTAATTGTCACATTGTTTCTGGGGGCTGACCCTAGTTTATTTGTCGACCTCTCGTTGTGAATCTTTAGATCTAGAACTTCGAACTCTGTTAAGAATGTTCCCCTATGATGAAATTCAAAACTTGGTCCGTAGTCTGGGTGTCACATCGTTTAGGTTTAGAGTTCTTGATGCCCCTTATTTATGGATTCATATTTTATACCCTTAATGACACGAAATGCAAGGGTGTTCATGTATCAGGCAACGGGTATTTGAGCTCTTTCAATTGAAGATGTGTTGTAGCATTCATTAAGCTTTATTTGGTTCTGAGTGTGCTTCTATCTACTTAAAAAGCCTGTAATTAAAATCGCTGTTAGCAGCTTGATAGTAAAACCTGCAGATGTACGATTTTAGATAAGTAAAGTAGTTTCTTTCATTAATTTTTACATACTTTGCATGATATTCACAATGCATGATATATTTATAATTCATGATGTATGTATAATGAGTAATATGTGAAAGAAACTTCAAACAAAATAACGACGAAGGTGGATGCTATTCCATGCTCGAGGGAGTGCGATTCCGTCTGTCGTTTTTAGCTCAAAAGTGCCATCTGCAAACTTCTGGTTGATCAAGTACGGCCCCTCCCAATTGGGTCCGAATACCCCAGTTCCTGTCATAACTCTTTTCAGGACGAGGTCCCCGATTTGGAAAGTTCTTGGCTTGACCTTTGTATTGAAATATCTGGCTACTTTCCATTGATGGGCCGCTATGTTAAGCTCTGCTTCTCTTCGCTTTCCATCGAGCAAATCAAGCGCTTCCAATTGCAGCTTTTCATTCTCCTTCTGGTTAAAGTAGATTATGCGATGAGTTGGCACTTCTAGCTCCACTGGGATCATAGCTTCTGAGCCGAATGCAAGTGAGAATGGGGTGTGACCCGTAGCGGTATTATGTGTTGTCCGATATGACCATAACGCAAAGGGAAGTTCATCAACCCGGTTGCCTTTGTGTGAAAACCCGTAACTTCCCCGGTTGGGAAAGCGCGGATAGTTCGAGAACAAGCCACAACAGAACGTAGACGAAAGAACATTTCATTGTTAATTACAACAATTCCATCAGAATACAAGAATATACAAAGTATGAATAAATATTACACAGAAATATCAGAGATTTAAATTACATTTAAATACATCGCAGCGGAAATAGTACAAAACACAACTAGAAGAGATATACGGATACAGAGCTTTCCGGATATCGTTCCAACTGTAAATCAGGATCCTGTGAATATACATCTGCAAAACCAAAACTACTAGCTGCCCGTGTGGAAAATAGGGGCACCCAGAGTTTAGGTTAAAACAATAAACTCCAGGTCAGTCATGTGACTGGTGTGAGAACTAAAACAGTTGTAAATCTTTATTTTAAAGTTAGGTAAATCAAGGGACCACGCCGTATAACACGGAACGGGTGTCCTCCCAAGAATACCAGTGCATATAAGTAAACAGCGCAATGCTTTTCTAAAAATGAAGCTATCATAAGACCCAGGTCCTATCACACAATGCAACGCAGCCGGAGGATAGGGTTTTCCCTTATAATAGCCAAACATGCTTGGTACGTTTTAAAAATCAAATCATTTGATACTATAATAAGTTTATAGTGTCAAAACAATTTCAATCATAAATATCAATCATAGACGGCATGGGTACCATATATCATGTCGCCATACTAGTTCTACAATTAAAACTGCAATACACGTATTGGAAATTGGATTTCCATCATGGTGGCTCCTGATTCGAAAGATCGATCACGAAATGCAATTCACCACGGCTTACGTCCCAACAAGAGAAAACACCGTCTGCACATCCGCACATTTGGGACCAGAGTATCACCGCGGCTTACGTCCTGGCGAGAGAAAACACCGCTTACTCTATATATCCCTGAGCACTAAGCTCATCTCGGTCGATCGAATCCACGACACCACTAAGGTGCCCATCCACTAAAAAGCATACTGATCAAACCATCATTTTACCATCATACCGGGATGTGAGGCTCGCGAATCGACGCTATACACAAAGCCATGCTATATCAAAGCTGCGCTTTGATCATCATCCACCAAACTTTGCTTTTCAACCAAGGTCTGGATCACTGCATCTCAGCATGCCACACTATCAATCCATATCGTACCACTGATTTCTGCCAATATATAACCTCTGAGCTCGTATGTCTCAGAGAAGGGCGTTAAGCAAGAGAATAAATTCTCCGCCGCCAAACAGATATATATTTAGCAGAGATCAACGAATACAATATAAAGGAATACAATGTCAGACACACCATCCATTTACAAGTTCGTTCTGGGTCTGAACGAAACCTGAGGCACTTCCTCGCATATCCATCCATCTCCAAGTACGTCTGGACGACCACCAACTATTTCCATCCTCTTGGGTGTACAGCCCAATCAGGATCGTTAGTAATTATCCCAACGATGTGAAGACTTCCGGTCTTCAACCACCGTCTTCATCTTCGACATATCGTCGAATCGGTTATTCAGAATGGGTATAAACCCGGCCTTTCCGAACAACCCGCGTATATTAAAAATAAATGTTACACAAACACAACATACGCCTCATTCCAATTCATTAGTTACTAACCGTAAATCAGTAAGAGAGCAATTCCCTAAATATTAACCCCGAAGGCCGAAACCAACATCAGATCAATATCCAGGAAACCATTCTTCTTAACTAACCTTCAGATAGTTTCTAAATTTCAATTCTTAGGGAAAGGTTCCCATTAATTTTATCCAAGATAAATTCTTTAAAATTTATCCTTTAATCTTCCTTTGGATATCATTTCAAACCAAATTATGGTTTTCCAGACTAGTCGGGATTAGCGAACCACACCGAAGTAATTATTTATTTTATTTCCCAATCCCTGCCTATTCATCCCATGAAGCAAAACTGGTAATACTCCATATCTAATACCACGGTGTTATCGGTAAAGTTAATTACCATTTCACGTTCAAATCTAATTAAAGATTTAACTACCGCTTTGGAGCAAAACTGGTGATACTCCATTCTTGCTCATTCTCTATATTTGATAATCTAGATTATCAATTCACATTTCAATCTAATTGTAGATTCATTGAAACTCCTTTTACTGGGTAAAAGAACTAATGTTATTTAAAACACAGTTCACGATAAACCCAAATCATAATCTATTTATTATCGGGTTGAAGAACAAATGTTATTTAAAACACCGTTCACGATAAACCCACCAATCAATTCTATTTAAAACCCATTTCAAATCCAATTTATTTGTTTAAAAATAAACGGGTTTAAATTTAGTTCAAAACTAGTTTATTTCAATAAAAATCTATTTTTATCTTTTCAAATATAGAGTTCTTCATCCCAATTTTTCCCAAATCATTTCTTATGATTTTACACTAATTATTGACATTTTTAATAATTTTATCAAGGCCCGTACAGTCGATTTCCATCAACGGCCATCGAACTGCACTTACAGCGACCTTTTCCAAATTTGATTTGGACGTATCTCCAAATCCAACTGTTAGATTTCAAATTTCTAATATTCATTAGAAAGCTCTTTTCGATACGAACCCATCGGTTCCGGTTTTAGGAGAATCCGACGGTCTGATCTCCCGTGATGTCCGTTTGAAATAAATGGTCGAAATTCACGAACTGCCGCGGCGCGGCGCGTTCTATTCAGGCCATTATATTATATATATAATATATATAATAAATATTTCGTCGATTTCTATTTAAAACGAATTATATAGATAGTTTTGAATTCGTTTCAAAAACATTTTCAACTTCCATTTCAATTCAAATCAAAATTAAATTTTGCTTTATAAATTCGTTTTAAAATTCATTCCTATTCAATTCAAATTTCAATTCAATTTGAATTCATTTCAAATTGATTTTACTTCTATTTCACTTCGTTTTCAATTCAATTTAGTTCGAATTCGTTTTCTATTCAATTCAATTCAAATTGATTTTATTTTCAATTCAATTCGAATTCGTTTTCTATTCGATTCAATTCAAATTGGTTTTCGATTCAATTCGATTCAAATTTCATTTCAAAATATTCGATTTCGAAATCACTTTTCAATATTCATTTCAAAATGAATAAAATCGATATAAATATCGTTCACGTCAAAATGGCGTCAATCTAATCAACACGGCTTCATATATTTCTATTTTCAAATATTCTATTTCAAATATTTCTATTTCAAAATATTTCTATTTCAAATATTTCTATTTCAAATATTTCTATTTCAAAATATTTCTATTTCAAATATTTCTATTATCAAAATGTTTCGTTCAACACATGACTAATCTCAACGGATGAGTACTGTCAACACGTGAACCTTTATTTTATATTGATAAAGATGTAAATTTTATTATTAAAATTTTTCGTTCAACACATGACTAATCTCAACGGATGAGTACGGTCAACACATGAACCTTTATTTTATAATATTCTTTATTTTGTCGATTGGAATGAGGCCCAATCAATTACCATATAAAGTTAATTATATGGATTCCATACAACAAATGTATATAATAGCAACGATAAATAATCAACCATCATCCAAAGTGCACTACACTGTATAAGCATCAAATATAGATATCTAACGCTTATAACAGTCTGTCAATCAATCGATCGACATACAACTAATTATTGGGATTAGTGTATACCGTATTTTATCCCAATACCGTGTGGGGTTTCAAACAATCAAACACAGATTTTTATTTGTGCAGTTGGGCGATGTGTAAAATTTATCGTCCCAATCAATGTTAGTCAAATCAGTGTACATAAACAAACCGTCCGGTTTGTAAATGAATATTTATTTATTCACATTCACTATATTCATATTCACGTTAAAAATTATATTTTTAACGATAAAACATTTTATTTTAACATATGAATTTCTATTCAGTTCATTCTTTAAATAAAATGATATTTTTATTTTTCTAACTTATTTTAGAAAATTTCGGCGGCATAACGGCACGATACTAGAAACAGGACGAGGCCTAGCCTTATCCGCAGTCTAGTGAAGGCCCACGCCATTCACACATCAATCAAATCCATTCATTTCACCAAACAATTCAATTCAAACCAAATAAACTAACCAACTACACATCCAAACAATTTAACAAACAAGTCATCCATGGTCTGTGGATGACGTGTGTCGGGTGCTACTAAACACCGTCTGCATCCTAGTTTATATATATATATATATAACTAGAAAAAGAAATTGAAGAGTGAGAAGTTCTCACCGATGGCTATCCCAACTCCACGACACTTCTTATGTAGATATCTTCGTCGTTCTCGCCTTTCATCACTTTCGTTGCCCGTAGCCACTACATATATAAAAATCGAATTTTTACTTCGCTATTCAATATATAAAAATCGAATTTTTTTCTTTGCTATTAAATATATAAAAATCGAATTTTTACCTCGCTATTCAATATATAAAAATCGAATTTTTACTTCGCTATTCAATATATAAAAATCGAATTTTTATAGTAACTCTATATGGATAAAAATCATATTTTTATAATGTTGTTTATATTTTTAAATTGCTATTCATATAATAAAAATCAAATTCTTATATCGATATTGCTTTCTGTATAAAAATTTACATTTTCTATTTATATAAAGATTACATTTTTAACACTGCTATTACTATTTTAAAACAATGATAATTTATATTTTATGAACATTGCTAATTTATATCTCATAAACAAACTGATTTTATTTATATAAACAAACTGATTTTTAAACAATCCTATTTGAAATAAAAATAAAAATAAAATAATAAAAGAAACTACCTTTCTTCTTCGTTTCTCCTTCAGGAACATGACCGTTCCTACAAACCGTAGCCGCCACTCTAGGGCTTAGAATCACCGCCACTTCCTTGCACCGGAGACTAATCCAACCCCACGTCGTTGACGAGCTTCGAACACTCTTCTTGTGCCTCATCAATCTCTCCATTCGGTGGTCCCAATCATTCCAGAGACACCTCGAACGATGGTGGCTTTTGAGCCCTTTTATGATCGCCACAATTTGCTGGAAGCGATCATCGCCGTTCGTTGGGAAGGGTATGAGGAGCGGAACCGTTTTCTGGTGGAAAATCCCTTGGATCATCGTGGAAATTGGGTGGATTTTGGAGGGAGGAGTCTGAAGTTAATCGTCGTTCGTTGGTTGAAGAAAACGTCGTCTTCTGGAGTGTTTGACCATGCGGTGGACTTATGTTAGGGCTTTGACCATTTTTATTGAATTTATATATTTATATAATAATATCTTAATACATAAATTACTTGTGTAACGCCACGAAATCCAATTTAAACCCAACGACTGTCACCCCTAGCCAAATACCCCCATTTCGAACACAATGAGATATGTTTCGTAACCCAATTCTAACGTTTCAATCAGTTTTCGTTGAAATTACAATTTAAATCTATATATTCAATTTTAAACGTACATTTCAATTTACCGGGGCCACATACTAACTAGAAAAATTCCCGAAAAATATTTTCTAGCTTCGTATTGACGATACGGTCCTAACAAAACTAGTTTCGTCGAATTCTGAGACCGTTGGAAAAATGGCCATTTTCCAGTCGATTAAAATCAACTGAAACTGGTCAAACGCGTGTTCCTTTGCCACGCTTACATATTGATTCGAAAAATTATGAAATTTGGAATCTAACAATAATTTGACATCACGGATCCAACAAAAGTGGTTTCGTCGAAATCTGAGGTCATTTGCAAAATGGCTATTTTTAAGGGCTTGAATTCCATAGCGACTATTCAGAATTTTCAACTGGACATATCTTTTTATCCCCGCTATGAAATTTTGATTTTTCGGATTCGTTGGAAAGATATTCACAATTAGATACCATTATTTTTGGTTTCACTAAAATCCGGATTGTTTTGCACCCGGTACATTCAATTGAAGTTTGAAATCGAATTATCGAACTACCGCGCCATTTTCAATTCCTTTTATAATTATATTTAATTATTTATATTCTAACGATGACGTATATAATATATATGATCGAATTCTATTCAAAATAAATTTCTCGTTGATTTTATTTAAAATAATTTATTTTAAATAATCAAAATTCGCTAAAATTGCCAAAATAAAAATTTTTAACTGGCCCAGATTTTCGGGTTGTTACAATCTCCCCCACTTAAAACTTTTCGTCCCTGAAAAGGAACAAAGTCGAAAGTGGTTTTATTAATCAACTCTACGTTCGATCTGGCTTCCATTCTCCAACTTTTCAGTTTCTGAGAATTTTCAAATTCTTCAAAAATTTGGCTAACACCCTAAATTTTCGAAAAATTTCGCCATAACCTCCCCTGCACCGGGAGCCACGGGAAAATCCAGAAATTGCCATAAAGGCCTTCTGATCTCAAAAAGAAAAAGAAAAAGCCAAGCGGCTAGCCAATCGGCTCATAAAATCATCATCACCCAAACAAAACAGTAAATTATGGTAAACATGTACCTATTTGTCGGGCAAACAAATTTTATTCTCTGCTCTAGCCTCCTTGCTATGACCTGTTTAATGTAAGTACTTGTATATGCAAGCAAATGCAACCAAATTTCAATATAATTCAATGTTTGATCAAATTGGCTATATGGTTAAAATTTCAACTAATCAAAACAGTAATCAAACAACACAACCATCAATCAATTAGTGAATTATCATTTCAAATGCATAACTTTGATATATAGTCACAAAATCAGATTTTTGATGCAAAATCACAACAATAAGCCCTATCTAATTTTGGTTCTCACACCAGTCAATAGGAAATATATAGAAATCTCACTTTCGTCACTCGAATATAAACACTGATAATGTGATCACAATTATCAGTATCATCCCCGGGCGACTAGAGTGTGATTCTATATCTATCCAGTATATTAAAACTTCGAATACACGTGGATCAGACGTATACGCAAAATCTTTATATACTTCATTGTCCAAATCAATATAAATAAATAATCAAATACGAATAATTGATTTAAATTTTCAAAACAAAATTTGTTTTCACTTAAAAAAATATACTCTTCACACTCGTTCTAGGATACTACTGATCCCATCTCTAACGAATCATTCCCATTGGATATTACTAATCCAGTTTCTGATGAATTATTTCGTATGGTTCTAATGTGCCTTGTTCTCTGAGCTTTGTAAACCAAAGCTCTGATACCAACTGTGAAAACCCGTAACTTCCCCGGTTGGGAAAGCGCGGATAGTTCAAGAACAAGCCACAACAGAACGTAGACGAAAGAACATTTCATTGTTAATTACAACAATTCCATCAGAATACAAGAGTATACAGAGTATGAATAAATATTACACAGAAATATCAGAGATTTAAATTACATTTAAATACATCGCAGCGGAAATAATACAAACCACAACTAGAAGAGATATACGGATACAGAGCTTTCCGGATATCGTTCCAGCTGTAAATCAGGATCCTGTGAATATACATCTGCAAAACCAAAACTACTAGCTGCCCGTGAGGAAAATAGGGGCACCCAGAGTTTAGGTTAAAACAATAAACTCCAGGTCAGTCATGTGACTGGTGTGAGAACTAAAACAGTTGTAAATCTTTATTTTAAAGTTAGGTAAATCAAGGGACCACGCCGTATAACACGGAACAAGTTTCCTCCCAAGAATACCAGTGCATATAAGTAAACAGCGCAATGCTTTTCTAAAAATGAAGCTATCATAAGACCCAGGTCCCATCACACAATGCAACGCAGCCGGAGGATAGGGTTTTCCCTTATAATAGCCAAACATGCTTGGTACGTTTTAAAAATCAAATCATTTGATACTATAATAAGTATATAGTGTCAAAACAATTTCAACCATAAATATCAATCATAGACGGCATGAGTACCATATATCATGTCGCCATACTAGTTCTACAATTAAAACCGCAATACACGTATTGGAAATTGGATTTCCATCATGGTGACTCCTGATTCGAAAGATCGATCGCGAAATGCAATTCACCACGGCTTACGTCCCAACAAGAGAAAACACCGTCTGCACATCCGCACATTTGGGACCAGAGTATCACCGCGGCTTACGTCCCAGCGAGAGAAAACACCGCTTACTCTATATATCCCTGAGCACTAAGCTCATCTCGGTCGACCGAATCCACGACACCACTAAGGTGCCCATCCACTAAAAAGCATACTGATCAAACCATCAGTTTACCACCATACCGGGATGTGAGGCTCGCGAGTCGACGCTATACACAAAGCCATGCTATATCAAAGCTGCGCTTTGATCATCATCCACCAAACTTTGCTTTTCAACAAAGGTCTGGATCATTGCATCTCAGCATGCCACACTATCAATCCATATCGTACCACTGATTTCTACCAATATATAACCTCTTAGCTCGTATGTCTCAGAGAAGGGCGTTAAGCAAGAGAATAAATTCTCCGCCGCCAAACAGATATATATTTAGCTGAGATCAACAAATACAATATAAAGCAATACAATGTCAGACACACCATCCATTTACAAGTTCGTTCTGGGTCTGAACGAAACCGGAGGCACTTCCTCGCATATCCATCCATCTCCAAGTACGTCTGGACGACCACCAACTATTTCCATCCTCTTGGGTGTACAGCCCAATCAGGATCGTTAGTAATTATCCCAACGATGTGAAGACTTCCGGTCTTCAACCACCGTCTTCATCTTCGACATATCGTCGAATCGGTTATTCAAAATGGGTATAAACCCGGCCTTTCCGAACAACCCGCGTATATTAAAAATAAATGTTACACAAACACAACATACGCCTCATTCCAATTCATTAGTTACTAACCATAAATCAGTAAGAGAGCAATTCCCTAAATATTAACCCCGAAGGCCGAAACCAACATCAGATCAATATCGAGGAAACCATTCTTCTTAACTAACCTTCAAATAGTTTCTAAATTTCAATTCTTAGGGAAAGGTTCCCATTAATTTTATCCAAGATAAATTCTTTAAAATTTATCCTTTAATCTTCCTTTGGATATCATTTCAAACCAAATTATGGTTTTCCAGACTAGTCGGGATTAGCGAACCACACCGAAGTAATTATTTATTTTATTTCCCAATCCCTGCCTATTCATCCCATGAAGCAAAACTGGTAATACTCCATATCTAATACCACGGTGTTATCGGTAAAGTTAATTACCATTTCACGTTCAAATCTAATTAAAGATTTAACTACCGCTTTGGAGCAAAACTGGTGATACTCCATTCTCGCTCATTCTCTATATTTGATAATCTAGATTATCAATTCACATTTCAATCTAATTGTAGATTCATTGAAACACCTTTTACTGGGTTAAAGAACTAATGTTATTTAAAACACAGTTCACGATAAACCCAAATCATAATCTATTTATTATCGGGTTAAAGAACAAATGTTATTTAAAACACCGTTTACGATAAACCCACCAATCAATTCTATTTAAAACCCATTTCAAATCCAATTTATTTGTTTAAAAATAAACGGGTTTAATTTTAGATCAAAACTAGTTTATTTCAATAAAAATCTATTTTTATCTTTTCAAATATGGAGTTCTTCATCCCAATTTTTCCCAAATCATTTCTTATGATTTTACACTAATTATTGATATTTTTAATAATTTTATCAAGGCCCGTACAGTCGATTTCCATCAACGGCCATCGAACTGCACTTACAGCGACCTTTTCCAAATTTGATTTGGACGTATCTCCAAATCCAACCGTTAGATTTCAAATTTCTAATATTCGTTAGAAAGCTCTTTTCGATACGAACCCAACGGTTCCGGTTTGAGGAGAATCCGACGGTCTGATCTCCCGTAATGTCCGTTTGAAATAAATGGTCGAAATTCACGAACTGCCGCGGCGCGGCGCGTTCTATTCAGGTCATTATATTATATATATAATATATATATAATAAATATTTCGTCGATTTCTATTTAAAACGAATTATATAGATAGTTTTAAATTCGTTTCAAAAACATTTTCAACTTCCATTTCAATTCAAATCAAAATTAAATTTTGCTTTATAATTTCGTTTTAAAATTCATTTCTATTCAATTGAAATTTCAATTCAATTTGAATTCATTTCAAATTGATTTTACTTCTATTTCACTTCGTTTTCAATTCAATTTAATTCGAATTCGTTTTCTATTCAATTCAATTCAAATTGGTTTTCTTTTCAATTCAATTCGAATTCGTTTTCTATTCGATTCAATTCAAATTGGTTTTCGATTCAATTAGATTCAAATTTCATTTCAAAATATTCGATTTCGAAATCACTTTTCAATATTCATTTTAAGATGAATAAAATCGATATAAATATCGTTCACGTCAAAATGGCGTCAATCTAATCAACACGGCTTCATATATTTCTATTTTCAAATATTCTATTTCAAATATTTCTATTTCAAAATATTTCTATTTCAAATATTTCTATTTCAAATATTTCTATTTCAAATATTTCTATTTCAAAATATTTCTATTTCAAATATTTCTATTATCAAAATGTTTCGTTCAACACATGACTAATCTCAACGGATGAGTACTGTCAACACGTGAACCTTTATTTTATATTGATAAAGATGTAAATTTTATTATTAAAATATTTCGTTCAACACATGACTAATCTCAACGGATGAGTACGGTCAACACATGAACCTTTATTTTATAATATTCTTTATTTTTCCGATTGGAATGAGGCCCAATCAATTACCATATAAAGTTAATTATATGGATTCCATACAACAAATGTATATAATAGCAACGATAAATAATCAACCATCATCCAAAGTGCACTACACTGTATAAGCATCAAATATAGATATCTAACGCTTATAACAGCCTGTCAATCAATCGATCGACATACAACTAATTATTGGGATTAGTGTATACCGTATTTTATCCCAATACCCGTGTGGGGTTTCAAACAATCAAACACAGATTTTTATTTGTGCAGTTGGGCGATGTGTAAAATTTATCGTCCCAATCAATGTCAGTCAAATCAGTGTACATAAACAAACCGTCCGGTTTGTAAATGAATATTTATTTATTCACATTCACTATATTCATATTCACGTTAAAAATTATATTTTTAACGATAAAACATTTTATTTTAACATATGAATTTCTATTCAGTTCATTCTTTAAATAAAATGATATTTTTATTTTTCTAACTTATTTTAGAAAATTTCGGCGGCATAACGGCACGATACTAGAAACGGGACGAGGCCTAGCCTTATCCCCGGTCTAGTGAAGGCCCACGCCATTCACACATCAATCAAATCCATTCATTTCACCAAACAATTCAATTCAAACCAAATAAACTAACCAACTACACATCCAAACAATTTAACAAATAAGCCATCCATGGTCTGTGGATGACGGGTGTCGGGTGCTACTAAACACCGTCTGCATCCTAGTATATATATATATATAACTAGAAAAAGAAATTGAAGAGTGAGAAGTTCTCACCGATGGCTATCCCAACTCCACGACACTTCTTATGTAGAAATCTTCGTCGTTCTCGCCTTTCATCACTTTCGTTGCCCGTAGCCACTACATATATAAAAATCGAATTTTTACTTCGTTATTCAATATATAAAAATCGAATTTTTTTCTTTGCTATTCAATATATAAAAATCAAATTTTTACCTCGCTATTCAATATATAAAAATCGAATTTTTACTTCGCTATTCAATATATAAAAATCGAATTTTTATAGTAACTCTATATGGATAAAAATCATATTTTTATAATGTTGTTTATATTTTTAAATTGTTATTCATATAATAAAAATCAAATTCTTATATCGATATTGCTTTCTGTATAAAAATTTACATTTTCTATTTATATAAAGATTACATTTTTAACACTGCTATTACTATTTTAAAACAATGCTAATTTATATTTTATAAACATTGCTAATTTATATCTCATAAACAAATTGATTTTATTTATATAAACAAACTGATTTTTAAACAATCCTTTTTGAAATAAAAATAAAAATAAAATAATAAAAGAAACTACCTTTCTTCTTCGTTTCTCCTTCAGGAACATGACCGTTCCTGCAAACCGTAGCCGCCCCTCTAGGGCTTAGAATCACCGCCACTTCCTTGCACCGGAGACTAATCCAACCCCACGTCGTTGACGAACTTCGAACACTCTTCTTGTACCTCATCCATCTCTCCATTCGGTGGTCCCAATCATTCCAGAGACACCTCGAATGATGGTGGCTTTTGAGCCCTTTTCTGATCGCCACAATTTGCTGGAAGCGATCATCGCCGTTCGTTGGGAAGCGTATGAGGAGCGGAACCGTTTTCTGGTGGAAAATCCCTTGGATCATCGCGGAAATTGGGTGGATTTTGGAGGGAGGAGTCTGAAGTTAACCGTCGTTCGTTGGTTGAAGAAAACGTCAGCTTCAGGAGTGTTTGACCATGCGGTGGACTTATGTTAGGGCTTTGACCGTTTTTATTGAATTTATATATTTATATAATAATATCTTAATTCATAAATTACTTGTGTAACGCCACGAACTCCAATTTAAACCCAACGACTGTCGCCCTTAGCCAAATACCCTCATTCCGAACACAATGAGATATGTTTCGTAACCCAATTCTAACGTTTCGATCAGTTTTCATTGAAATTACAATTTAAATCTTTATATTCAATTTTAAACGTACATTTCAATTTACCGGGGCCACATACTAACTTGAAAAATTCCCGAAAAATATTTTCTAGCTTCGTATTGAAGATACGGTCCTAACTAAACTAGTTTCATCGAATTCTGAGACCGTTGGAAAAATGGACATTTTCCAGTCGATTAAAATCAACTGAAACTGGTCAAACGCGTGTTCCTTTGCCACGCTTACATATTGATTCAAAAAATTATGAAATTTGGAATCTAACAATAATTTGACATCACGGATCCAACAAAAGTGGTTTCGTCGAAATCCGAGGTCGTTTGCAAAATGGCTATTTTTAAGGGCCTGAATTCCATAGCGACTATTCAGAATTTTCAACTGGACATATCTTTTTATCCCCGCTATGAAATTTTGATTTTTCGGATTCGTTGGAAAGATATTCACAATTAGATACCATTATTTTTGGTTTCACTAAAATCCGGATTGTTTTGCACCCGGTACATTCAATTGAAGTTTGAAATCGAATTGTCGAACTACCGCGCCGTTTTCAATTCCTTTTATAATTATATATAATTATTTATATTCTAACGACGACGTATATAATATATACGATCGAATTCTATTTAAAATAAATTTCTCGTTGATTTTATTTAAAATAATCTATTTTAAATAATCAAAATTCGCTAAAATTGCCAAAATAAAAATTTTAAACTGGCCCAGATTTTCGGGTTGTTACACTTTGGCTTTTTCAAGACGCTTCTTGATGGACGACTTTGGTACTTTGTTGATGGCTTCCACCTGCCCATTTGCTTGCGGATGGGCCACAGCTGCAAAACTCTTTTCGATCTTATATTTAGCGCAGAAGTCTAGGAATTCATTGCTTTCGAATTGGGTTCCATTATCGGTAATGATCTTTTGCGGTACTCCAAACCTGTAAATGATGTTTTTAAAGACAAAATTGATCACTTTCTTTGATTTGATTGTAGCTAAAGGTTCTGCTTCATCCCATTTGGTAAAGTAGTCAACAGCTACTATAGCGTATCTCATATTTGCTTTTGCGGTGGGTAATACCCCAATTAAATCTATGCCCCAGACCGCAAATGGCCACGGGCTAACCATTTGAGTTAGCTCCGTGGGAGGTGCTCTTGGAATTTTTGCGAATCTCTGGCATCTATCACACTTCTTTACATAGGTCATGGCATCTAGATTTACATCAGGCCAGAAATAGCCATATCGCAGAATCTTCTTGGCTAACGTTTGACCGCCTGTGTGTCCTCCGCATTCTCCCTCGTGCAATTCTGCCAAAATCGCTCTATATTCCTTCTTAGTCAGACATCGCAGCAAGGGCATGGAAAATCCTCGTCGGTACAGCCTTCCATCTTGAATGAGGTACAAAGGGGCCTTGCGCAATATTTTCCTTTTGTCTTTCCTCTCTTTAGGAAGTGTCCCGTTGAGGATATATTCTTTGATTGGAGTCATCCATGATGTAGGTTCCTCAGTGGTTTCCATTATCTAGTCAATACTCGCTTCCCCAATAGTAGGGGTAGAAAGGACTTCGATGGGGATTAAACCCAGCAGTTGAGCATCTGATGAACTAACATACTTGGCAAGAGAATCCGCTTTTGAGTTCTGTTCTCTTGGGATGTGAGATATAACATAGTGATAAAGATTGTTTAGAAGTTCCATAGCTTTGATTAGATAAGAGGGTAGATTCCCAGTTTTGGTTTGGAACTCTTCGCGCACTTGACCCACCACCGACTGAGAGTCGCTAAGAATTTGCAAAGTTTTTAGGTTTAGCTCTTTTGCCAACTTTAGCCCTGTTATTAATGCTTCATATTCGGCATCATTATTAGTTGATGGAAATTCTAATCTTAATGCGTAGCATAAAGAGTGACCCTCTGGGGTTTCCAAGACAATTCCAACCCCTGAACAATATTCGTTTCTAGATCCATCAAAATATAGTTTCCAAATGGTCTTTGTTTCCGCTGGTTCCTCGATCTCTTCTCCTCTGTCTGCAAACTCAGCAATAAAATCTGCTAGAGCTTGGCCATTAATCGCTCTTCGAGGATGGTAAGTGATGTCATATTGACTCAGCTCGATATTCCATTTTAGTAACCTTCCTGAAGTTTTTGGGCGAAAGAGAACTTGCCTTAATGGTTGATCGGTAAGAACCTTGATAGGGTGAGATTGGAAATATGGTCTCAACTTTTTTGAGGCAACGAGGAGGCAATATGAGAGCTTATCTAGCTTAGGGTAATTCAATTCGGCCCCGGCAAGTCTTTTACTGATGTAATACACCGACAATTGTACCCCTACTTCTTCTCGGATTAACGCTGCACTCAAAGCATGTGATGAGACTGCCAAGTATAAAAATAGATCCTCCCCATCTTTAGGTTTTGATAACATTGGCGGTGATTCCATATGTCTTATCAATTCCTCGAAAGCCTCCTGGCACTCTGAGGTCCACTAAAAGTCCTTATTTCCTTTTTTTCAAGGCATCGAAAAGCGGGATACACTGATCTGTTGCTTTGGAAACGAACCGGTTTAAAGCTGATACCTTTCCATTTAAGCTTTGGAGTTCCTTTTTGGTTTTCGGAGCCCGCATTTCCCTTAAAGCCACAATTTGAGAGGGATTTGCTTCGATGCCCCTAGCATTGATGATAAACCCGAGAAATTTCCCTAAAGAGACTCCGAATGAACATTTTAACGGGTTTAGTTTCATCCCGTATTTCCTGAGTATGTGAAACATTTCTGCCAAATCCTCGAGATGATTTTCGACCTTCTTTGATTTGACTAGCATATCGTCCACATATACTTCCATTGTATTCCCTATTTGAGATTTAAACATGGAGTTTACGAGACGTTGGTAGGTTGCTCCCGCGTTTTTCAGTCCAAAAGGCATGACCTTATAGCAGTATAGCCCTCTATCCGTTATGAAGCTCGTGTTCTCCTCATCCGGCTTGTACATTATAATTTGATTATATCCGGAATATGTGTCCATAAAAGATAGTAACCCATGACCCGATGTAGCATCTACAAGTTGGTCAATCCGGGGCAAAGGAAATCTATCTTTTGGGCACTCTTTATTAAGGTCTGTGTAGTTTATACACACTCTCCACTTCCCATTGGACTTTTTAACAAGAACTGGGTTAGAGACCCAATCTGGATATGTAGCTTCCCGTATGAAATTATTTTTGAGTAATCTATCTACTTCTTCTTTTGGAGCCTCAGATCTCTCAAGTCCCTGCATTCGCCTTTTTTGCTTACAGGAGTCAATTTTTGATTTATATTCAACTTGTGCACAATTACATTCGATGGGATCCCACACATATCTGAGTGTTCCCAAGCAAATACATCTCGGTTTGCTTTCAAAAACAAGATTAATTCCTCCCGCAGCCTCATGCCTAGCTGAGAACCTATCTTCAGGACTTGGTTAGGGTCTTTAGATACTGGAACGGGGATAGTATCTTCGGCCGGTGCTGCTCTATTTTCCCCCATACTGTTTTTCCTTGGATCAATTGCCTTTCGAGCACCATTGTGCTCTCCAGTATGGGGGTTTTGCTTTAGTTGCTATAAGTGGGGTTTTTGGATGCAGAGCGACGGCTCTACATCCTTCTTCAATTCCTTCTTCCTTGCTTCTGCCAATTCAACCAAATAACACTCCCTTGCTGCTTGTTGATCTCCTATAATTGTGCCATCACCATTCTCCGTTGGAAATTTCATAGTGGGGTACCATGGAGCCATAGTTATTCTGAATGCTGTGAGAGTAGGTCTTCCCAGGAAGGCGTTGTAAGCAGAGGGTTCATCGATTATAACAAATTCCTATACCCGTGCGGCTTTCTGCTCCCCTTCCCCAAGCTCCACCAGCAGATTGATGACACCAATTGGTTGAACAGCTTGACCAGTGAATCCATGGACCTTGTTCTGACAAGCTTTTACATCGTCAATGGAAAGCTTCATCCTATGGAATGCACTAAAGAAGAGGATATTAACTAAGGCTCCACTATCGACTAACACCCTTCTAACTATGGCCGGGCCCAGACCAACAGTTATCACCATTGGATCCTCTGTAGGTGTTATGATCCCAGTCGGATCTTCATCTTTAAATGTGATGTCGTCTTGCAGGATTCTTGGTACTTTTGCCGATAAAACTTCGTCTATGGTCATGAGCTCACCTTTTTTCGAAAAGTTCTTCGCCTCATGAGCATACCTCACCATATCCCCCCATCTTTTCCCCAACGGGTAGGGGCCTCCTGAAATGGTGTTTATGATCATCCTTGGTATAACAGCAATCGAAGCGTTCTCATTCTGTTTAGGCTGTCCTACAGAGGCTCCTTGGTCTTGAGTTCCCTGAGCGTTCTGGGAGTTCTTTGTGTACTGTTGAAGCCTGTTTTTCCTTATTAGTTCCTCAATTAAGCTTTTCAAATGTCTACATTCGTTCGTGCTATGCCCCGACTGGTTGTGAAATCGGCAGAACCTGCCAGACTTTATTGCATTATCAGTGACTCTTAACTTTCCGGGCTTTGGGTACTCTTCAGTGTCTTTGGTCGCCATGTAAATGTTCTCTAAGGTGTCGTTAAGTGGAGTCATTTCGGAATTCTTGAAGTAACGAAGCTTTTTGTTGTTCGACCATCTTTCCCGTCATTCCCCCTTTTCTGATTTCCTCCGGCGTTTTTCTGTCCTCCTTGCACGTTTACGTCTCTCTTTTCTGATGGCTCCTTATTTTCTGTAGCTTCCATTGTATAGGCCGGATCCTCATCCACGCCTATATACTCTTCTGCCTTGTCAAATAGCTCTTCGAGAGTGGCAGGCTTCTTCTTCTTGATCCACCACCCGAGTTTGGTCTTTTTACTTACGCCTCCCTTTAGAGCCATTAAAGCCAAACGTGGCTCATAGTTTCCAACTTCGGTCGTGGCTGTGTTAAAACGAGAAAGGAAGGCCTTAATGGACTCCCCCGACACTTGTTGCAGTTCATTCAATTCCATTACATCACGCACCTTGGTTGCTTGATGCCTGAATTGCTGTATGAACAGCTTGGCCAAGGTAGCGAAGTCATTCATGGATTTCGGCGGGAGTTTTGTGAACCAAAGTGAGGCTACTCCTTCCAAGTAGGTAAGGAAGTACAAACATTTGAGCTCATCAGTAGCACGTGCCCCATCCATGTGCTGATCGTATTTGAATAGGAACACGTTTGGATTGCCAGTTCCATTGTAGGCTTGTAGAACTGGGGGTTTGAATTTATTTGGATATGGCGCTATTTTTATTCTTTCTGTAAGTGGGGTTTTTGTGGGAGCAAATCCCCATTCCTTTTCATTATCCACCTTTTTCTGGCTCTCATTCATGATCTTTCATACCATTCCGAATATTCGCTTCTCCTCATTGAGTTGGTCCACGGGGAGGACGCCTTCCTCTTTACCGTATGTTTGCCTATGCAAACAATCGCGGTTCAGATTCCGGGGCCCTGGACCTCCCGCATGGGGAATTGCCCCTTTGGTGGAACCAAACGCTTGTTGAGGAGTTGCTTTTCCAGAGTGGTTATGAATAGGTGGCTTCATTCCCTTATGACTAGGATTTGCAATCTCCTGGACAGAATTTCCTTTATTTGGACTCGAGGAAGAAGATCCAGTATCTTCCGTTCCAGTGGTTTTAACAGTTTTGAGACGGCTTGCACTCATGGTAACTTTGGCCGTTGCGGCTTTCATGGCGAACATGGTGTCAAGCTTCTTCATCATGGCTTCATTCGCAATATCCATTCGACTTGTTAGTCCTGCTGCCACTTCATCCAACTCCCTCCTTGTTACGGCAGTTCCGGCTTTAGAACTTTCACCAACTTCAAAATGATTAGTAGGCGGGGTATCTTCTGTGTTAGTGGCATTATCGACATCTTCGAGGCTTTTACTTGTAACTTTCTTCGATGGTCTACCTGGTTTGCCCATGGCTTTTGAGATAAGTATTTCAACTTGGACAACTTTTATGATCAGAGTGGATTCAAAATTCCAATGCAAGGCCTTCTACCTTGTGAAAGAGCGAGAAATGGATTGGCAATTCGATCCCCACGGTGGGCGCCAAATGTTTTCCCTAAAATTGGGCAAAACACCAAAAATGTGAAGAAATGTATCACAAAATTGTAAAGTGGATCCATACAACGATTGAAATGCAAGTAGAAGACACTAGGTTTTATAGTTGTTCAACCCAATAAGGGTTTAAGTTCACTTTCATAAGAGATTTCATTATCAATATGAAGATTACAAGATTAACTTCTCTCTTACAACAATTTTGTCACTCCCTTACTCATGAATTACACTTAATCTACTAAAGATGATTGAGAAAAATATTATTCAGCGGAGATTTGATGTAGATGTGGTAGAATTGGAAGTGTTTCCCTCTTTCATGTAAGCTTGCTCAATCAATCTTCAACTCTTGAATCATTTGGATGTGTTTGATAGAGATCATGATCCATGGATTAATCTTCAATTTATGATGTTGAATGGATGTTAGAATTGTTGTGGAATATTTTCGGCAGCACTTCATGGACTCAAGATTCCCTCCTCTCAAATGAAGAAGTGAGGGGGTATTTATAGGAGATTTCCAAACCAGGTGGCAGTTCTGTAATTACATAGAAAACGCCATGACTCATGTCGCCACCGACATGACTTGAACCTCCGCTATAACTCATGTCGCCGACGATATGACTCATGTGCCTGGCGGGTTAGCCCCTGGCGCCTTGAGCTTGCGACACTACATGGGTTCCCTTGATTAGGTTCATATCGTTTGGATGACAGCTGTCAACAACCCAATAATAATTGGATACGACACGAGTAAGTCACGACACAATTCGTATTGAGATCTTAAGTAGCATCTTACTCCTTATGTCGCTAAATGACATGGGGGATAAACGACATGGAGTGTTTCTTGAATGTGATCTGGTTCTCTCGATATGGTTTAAGGCCGACATGGATTACCTGTATACCATGTCGCTGAACGATATGGATAACACTATCATAACGTCATGTCGCTGACCGACATGTATTACTTGTACATCACGTCATTGAACGACATGGATGATAGTAGTATAACATCATGTCGCTGACCGACATGAAACCTAGCCTTACCTTATATCATTTCGTTAGAGCGGCATGACCCACGTTGTACGACTTTATGCTCCTTAGCGCCTTGGGATTATAGCATGTCACGACGCCATGTCGCAGATGACTGAAATTAGCTTTGATGCTATAAGTAGGGCACGACAAGGATGAGTGTGACATGATTGTGAGCGACCTGGTGCGATATGGGTGAATTTTCTCCCTTGCGACATGCCTCTAACGACTTAGTTAAAACGACATGGCCTTCTTACCTTTTTTATGGGTTAACACTATAATAAGTGTATAGTGTCAAAACAGCTTCAAATATAAATGTATCAATTATTGACAGCATAGTACCCCATGCTACTATGTCTCCATATAGGTTTACAACTAAAACCAAAATGTCACGTATTGGAAATTGGATTTCCGTTACGAGTCGTGGCAAGGGATGTACTCCTCGCCGGCTTCGAGATACTCTAGCAAATGCCTTAGGATCTCCCGTAGTAGACCCTTGGTAACAACCCGCAAAATCTGGGCAAATTTAAATTTTTTATTTTTAATAATTAATAAATTTTAAGGTTTGGAATAATTTATTTTTAAATAATAACAACGAAAATTTTATTTAAAAACGAAGTTGAAATTAATAAATTTATATTAATTATATTTGAGCCTGAAACGGCGCGGTAATTTCAAATTTCAATTTCCAACTTTGAAAAATTATATAAAATTAATTATAAGTCGAAATTGAATGAAACAAGAAACGTTAGGACCGTATAGAAAATATCTTTCTAATGAATTTTAGAAATTTAGATTTCAGTTTATAATTTGTAAGTTATGGCAAAATCAAAATTTAGAAAGGTCGCTATGAAATTTATATATATAATATATATGGCCCAAACAGCTACTTTTTTGCAGATGAAGGAATTTGGACTCGAAACCACTTCAATTTAGTCCGGAATGTCATTTCTGCATTGTAAAACAGTAAACAATTATATTTTTCGAGTTTCGGAAATTTTCGGTATAAAAAATTATTTTTAATATTAAATATATTCGCCTTGAAAAATGAGATTTTGCAAACGGACTCCAAATTGAACGAAATTAATTTTGTTGGATTCGTATCGTCAAAACAAAGCTAAAAATGATTTTTCTGTAATATTTAGAATTAATATGTAACTATTATTGATTTACAGTGAAAAATGACTTTAAAAAAGGGTCTGTTTGTCATAGGTCCCTATTAAGTTTCAAAATTAGGCTCACATCCGGTCCTAAACTTATTGTAAATTAGGTCCCTATTTTTCAAAAACATATAAAAAAATATAAAAAAAATCACGAAAATTCATTATTAAATAAAACACCTTCACGCCAAAAAATTCAGGTGGAAAAACAATCAAAAACCACGTCAAAACTCAAAATAACACAAAATCAGCGAAACAACAGGTTTTTGCATCAAAAGATGCACCTATTTGTAAATAGTTGCATACATTCATGCTTATATTTCAGTGTTGCACCCAAATTGCAGTATAAATGCATACATGTATGCAGCTAAACTGCATTACATGCATCATTTTATGCATATATTCAAATTTGGCCTGTTTTTTAAAGCATTCGCCGTTTTCAGATATTGTTGCACACATTTATGCTCTTGTACAGAATAAATGCATGCATTCATGCGCATATCCGCAAGCCGTCGCCCCTTTTAAAATTGTTGCACACATGCATGCATATATACAGAATAGTTGCATTCATGCATGCAACTTTTCGTTACACGTGAATCTTAGTTCAACTTTGTATGCATAAATGTATGTAGTTATTTGCTAATAGTTGCATACATGTATGCGTATATTGGTCCATATTATCAGCATAAATACACTATATTAATATATGCATACATGTATGCTACTATAAGCAATAGTTGCACAAAAGTATGCAACTTTTTTTTTTAATTTGCGTGGACTCCTGGGATTATTTCCAGATTTTAGAAATTTTTTTTTTTTTTATTGTGTGGCGCATTTTTTTTGGGTCAGAATTGGAAAAACACGTAACATGGCATGGGACAAGACGGAAGGGGATGAAAATTTTGGGCGGCACCTTAAAATAGGGACCGGAAATGCATTAAAACTTTCACTGGATGTGGCGTGAATTAAGTTCCATTTTAGGGATGTGAGCCTAATTTTCACTTTAAAAAATTCATTAAAAATACGTTCGGACTGGAAAAATTACGAAACCAGTTTCTATAGGTTCGTATTGATTAGAATTAGTTTTTTCCGAATTTTATCGAATTTGGAATCAGTATGTGATCGTACGGTCTTAAAAACTGTGAAATGTACGTTAATAATAGCATGAAGGTTATAATTAAAAATGGGTTTAAACACATAAAGGCCCAATTAAAATTGAACACATCTATATATTATCTCATAGCAGCCATAACCTAGACCTAATTCATTTTTCTAAACCTAATGCTAGCCTCCGCCTTCATCTCTCTAATGGCGGCTCCTCTCGTCACAAAATACAAGCTGAAAATCAAATCTCTCCAAACCCTAACAAATTATATATCAAAACGAAGGCCTCGACGATACGAAGCTATGGATGCCATCAGTTTTGTCGTACAGCGCTCGGATTCGCCGGAATTTCGGATCAAACTTTCTGATTTTCGAAATTAAAAAGCAGCAGATGTAAATGATTTTTTTCCCGCTAATCTAAGAAGAACTGAGAAAAGTGGTCAACGTGAAAGTTCTCCGTCTTCGCGAGATACAGGTGCTGGAATTTTTTCAGAATTTTTGGAGCATCGAGGCGGCCTGTGGGGCCCACAAAGCGAATTTCGCTTTCTTGCCAGATTTCGGCGGCCGGAGCATCATCGGCGGCGGCACTTTCTGGTGGTGGTGCGTCTTGCCAAGACGAAGAGATTGGCTGTGGTTTCAGGTCAATCGGAGGTCAGAGGAGAAAGTTATGGGCAGTCAAGGTTGGCAAGAGGAGGGTTGACCAGATTTTGGATATTCCTATTTTTAATTATTTAATCAATGTATTCAAACTTCAAGCTTGTATAACTGTCTCATACGAAGTCGAAATTTAATGATTTCAGATGCGTCGTGATCGTGGCATCGAGACCTTCGCGGGGACACTAATTTTGTCCAATTTGGAGATTGTCAATTTTTTTAGGTATTTTCACGAATTTTAAATAATTATTTAAATTGTCCAAACTTCAGTAAAGCATAACTTTTTGTAACGAACTCGAAATGACTCGAAACAGAGTTTGCCATTATCAGTGTATTTTTAGCGACACATAGACACCAATTTCGTTCAATTCTGAGGATGTTGAATTTTGGGCCAAAATTGGGCCCGAAACCGCCCATTTGGACCCGATAAAGTCAAATCTCGGTGAGAACTCTTTTTTCACTCAATCTTTGTTTTCAATAATTATTTATTTTCATAAATAAATATATTTAAATGCCTAGGATGATTTGTTTGTAAGTTAATTCTATGTTATGCATGATTTGTGGTGTATTAATGTTTGGTTGAAATGCAATGTTTGAAGTCTGAAAATTTGTAACATGTTAATTAATGTGAATTTATGATTATGCATGATAATTCAAAATTGTTACACTGCCATATACAAGTTGTCTGACTTGCATATGTTGATTGGGCAGATATTTTCACACATCGCCCAAGTGCACATATAATCTATTGTTATTTAGATTTTGTTGTAAAAACGATTGTATGTTGTTTGAATGTCAATTTGATGTATTTTGTTTGAATGTCTATTACATGAATGAATGAATGTCATTTGATGTTGTGATTGGAAGGTAATTTGGGTAATGAAAAGATGTTAGTCATCATTTTGCAAATGAGTTATTTTGAAATCCATTAATTAATGTTTTTGATGTTGGTCTCATTCCAATGAAGGATTTTCACAAGATTTCAAAATAATTTTCCGTTAGAGAATTAATTGTGAATTTAATGTTATTAAATATTATTCAATGTGCATAATGCCGATTAAGTAGTCTTGCGCTATTTACACGGGAATAAATATTTCCATGAATTCTATTTATTATACAATAATTGATAAAGGTTTGAAATTTGAAAATTAACATTTCGAATTCATTTTTAATGGTATTAAAATAAAATAAACATGCTTAACCCGAGGTTTGATTTAGTTGTGGTATAAGACTGCCCGGACCCGCCCGACATATCCAGCAACCGCAACAATAAATCTAATGTGAGAGGTTAATGCTGTAATTAATAATTAGTTAATTCAAAATTTTAAATTTTTGAAAATATAATATTGTAAGAATAAGCGTAGTATTAAATGATTAATTAATACTGAGAGTTCGAATTTCAAAAGTTGACTTTTTGAAACATTATTATTATTATAATATTAATGTAATATTAAAGGAATATGGAAAGACAAAGTTTTATTTAATATTCAAATTTAAGATTAAGGTATGAATTTACACCGCATATAAATTACATTTATTTTTAATGTAATTAAGATATGATTTTGTACGGTAATATAAATTACATTTTTAAGTGTAATTAAAAATAAGATTTTGTACGTGAAATAAAAATTACATTTTTTTTATTAAGTTAAGATTTTACCATGTTATGAAATTACATTTTTAAATGTAATTATAATATAAAATTTTACACCGTAATGTAAATTACATTTTAATGTAATAAAAAAAAGAGATTTTGTCATTATGATAAAATTACCTTTTTAATGTAATTAAGAATGTAAGATTTGATTTAATAATTTACATTTTTTTTATGTAATTATGTAAGACATGAAAATAATTTACATTTTCGATGTAATTAAGAAGGAATTGAAATAATTTACAATTTTCAAGTGTAAAAAGAATGGATTGAAATATTTACATTTTTTTGTGTAATATGAAATGAATGCTTACTTTTAATTGAGTTATACAATGAAATAATACATTTTAATGTAATAATGAAATGATATCTTTTAATGTATGAAAGTTTTGCATTTTCTTATGTAATAGAAATAATGAAAGTATTACATTTTCTCATGTAATAGAAATGAATGGATGTATTTTACGTTTATAATGTAAATAAGTTAAAGTATGGAATTTTACATTTTTTATTTAATTAGGAAATGATACATTTCTAATGTAATTAAGTAGGATTTGAATAACTTACATTTTCTAATGTAATTAAAGTATAATTTGAATTTATACATTTTACAATGTATAAGATATAAAATGTATAAGATATGAAATGAATTATATACATTTTATAATGTATAAGATGTGAAATGAATTATATACATTTTACCATGTATAAGATATGAAATGAATTATTACAATTACAATGTATAAGATATGAAACAAATTATATACATTTTACAATGTATAAGCTATGGAATGAAATATACACATTTTACCATGTAAAAGAAATGAAATGAAATTTTACATTATTTTTAATATAATTAATGAATGTTATGAAATTTTACATTATTATTAATGTAATTGAAATGTTTTAATGTAACTATGAGGGAAAGGAATTATTCACATTTTTAAATGTAATAAGTTATGAAATGAATTTACATTTTAAATGTAATAAATTAAGAAAGAATGAAATTATTACACATCCCTTTGTAAAAAAAATGAACGAAATTAAGAATGCGGATATTTTATTAAAAGGATATTCTGAATTGGAATAAGGCATTGATGTGGTTTATGTATAGCACCTAATTTTAAATCACGCGAGTTATTCGGAAAGACCGGGTTTAACCCATTCCAAATAATGATACGACGTTCGAAGAATTGAAGACGGCGATAAAAGACCGACGATCTTCGCATCGAATGGGTAACTAGTGTTGAGGCCCTTGATTGATTTGCTCCCAAGACGGGGCTAAGATGGTAGTTATTCAGATGTAGTGTTGATTTGTACAGATTTGGCTTTCACTCAGACCCAGAGCATAGGCTTATAAATGGAATGTGTGTTTGACATTGTACTCCTTTATATTGTATTTATTGATTTTCTGTCGAATGTACGAATGCTCGGTGGCGGAGAATTTATTTTCTTGCTTAACACCCTTTTGTATATATTAGAAAAAGATTAGTAGTATGATATGGATTGACAGTGTGGCATACCAAGATGCAATGATCAAGGCTTTTTGTTGAAAAGCAGGCCTTGTGATATGACGTGACTTCGCAAACCTCACAACCCGGTATGAACCTAAAACTGGAGAAAGGAAACCAGGGAAATGGACATATGTTAGTTTCTAGCTAAAAGTTGTGTCAGGTTTTTACACGGTCTGGCATTTTACTTATGTGGATGATGGATGACGAGGCCTCGGATATGACATGGAGTCCTTAGTGGCTCATATTTATGCCCCAAAGGGCAGGCTAACATATAGTTTACGGTATTGCCAATCATCGACGGATGACCGGCCCTGCTGATCCAAGGTGCAGTTGCGACTGTATCCTGAGGCTGGGGCTAGACAGTCTCGAACTCGGTAAGGACTATCTTTTGTCTTGGTTCATGATGGAAACCCAACTTCCAATACGAAACTTTACGGTTTTAGTTGTAGAACCTAGTATGGCGACATGATATTATGGTACCCATGCCGTCTAGGATTGATACATTTATATTCGAAATTTATTTCTAGACTATGCACTTATATAGTATGAAAGAGAACTTTCGCGTATCAAGCATGTTTAATCATCATAAGGTAAAACTCTCTCATCTGGTTTGTGTTGCATTGTGTGATGGGACCTGAGTCTTATGATGATTTCATTTTTCTAAAAAGCATTGCGTTGTTTTATGCACTGAAATATCCAACTTTAAAATAAAAGTTTATAACTGTTTTTGAGTTCTCATACCAGTCCCATGACTGACCTGGAGTTTATTGTTTTAACCTAAACTCTGGGTGCCCATATTTTTCCGCATGGGCAGCTAGTAGTTTGGTTTTGCAGATATATATTCACAGGATCCTGGTTTACAATTGAAGCAATATTCGGAAAGCTTTGTATTCGAGTATTTATTTCAGTTGTATTTTGTATTATTTTTTCCGCTGCTATTGTAAAATATAAATATGTAATCTCTGATATTGTATTTCCAATGTACATTTATTATCTGTACTCTGATATATTCTTGTACTCTGATGTAATTGTTGTAAAAAGCAATAAAATGTTCTTCAGTTTGTGTTCTGATGCGTCGTGTTCTCAAAACAATCCGGGCTTTCCTTTATTGGGAATTTTGGGTCGTCACATTTGGTATCAGAGCTTTGGTTTACAAAGTTCGAGAACAAGACACATTAGAACCAAGCGTAAGAATTCATCAGAGATTGGATTAGTAATATCCAATGAGAATAACTCATTAGAGATGGGATCAACAGTATCCTATAACGAGTGTGAAGAGTATTATTTTCTTTAAAATTAAATAAAAACAAAGTTAGTTTTGAAAATCTTATCTTAAAACACGTAATTGAGATATTATTATATTTTTATTTGGGCAATCAAGTATATGAAATTTTGAATATACGTCTGATCCACGTGTATATGAAGTCTCATATACTAGATAGATATTTGCTGGTGTGAGAACCAAAACTTAGGAATTGTTGTGACTTGGCATCAAAAATATGATTTTTGTAGTATATATATGTAAAAGTTATTCGTTTATAATTTAGTCAACGAATTGATTGATGGATGTGTTGCTTGATTATTAGTTTAACTAATATATATATTGGATAAATTAAATTGGAAACTTGGTTAGAATTGCATACTTGTGCTTGCATATATAAGTAATGAACGGGTCAAGCAAGGAGGCTAGAGAAGAGGAATAAAATTGTATGCCCGACAAATAGGTACATGTTTACTATATTTCTTGGGTTTTGATTTTATGAGCCGATTGGCTAGCCTCTTGGCTTTCTCTTTCTTCTTCCCTCTTTCTTTTTTTCTCTTTTTTGGTTGATGAGAGCCCATGTGGCCAGTTGAGTTTTTCGATGTTCTCCGTACAAATGAGGTTATGGCGAAATTTTTCGAAAATTTAAAGGGTTAACCAAATTTTTAGAAAAATATTATTAATTGAGAAGTTGAAAACTTAAGCCATAATTTAAAATAATAAAAATTGGATTGATTATTAAAACAACTTTTAGCTTCGTTCCTTTTCGAGGACGAAAAGTTTTAAGTGGGGGAGACTGTAACAACCCGCAAAATCTGGGCAAATTTAAAATTTTTATTTTTAATAATTTAGTAAATTTTAAGGTTTGGAATAATTTATTTTAAATAATAACGACGAAAATTTTATTTAAAAATGAAGTTTAAATTAATAAATTTATATTAATTATATTCGAGCCTGAAATGGCGCGGTAATTTCAAATTTCGATTTCCAACTTTGAAAAATTATATAAAATTAATCATAAGTCGAAATTGAACGAAACAAGAAACGTTAGGACCGTATAGAAAATATCTTTCTAATGAATTTTAGAAATTCAGATTTCAGTTTATAATTTGTAAGTTATGGCAAAATCAAAATTTAGAAAGGTCGCTATGAAATTTATATATATAATATATATGGCCCAAACCGCTACTTTTTGCAGACGAAGGAATTTGGACTCGAAACCACTTCCATTGAGTCCGGAATGTTGTTTCTGCATTGAAAAATATAAACACTTATATATTTCGAGTTTCGGAAATTTTCGGTATAAAAAATTATTTTTAATATTAAATATATACGCCTTGAAAAATGAGATTTTGCAAACGGACTCCAAATTGAACGAAATTAATTTTTTTGGATTCGTATCGTCAAAACAAAGCTAAAAATGATTTTTCTGTAATTTTTAGAATTAATATGTTACTATTATTGATTTTACAGTACGGACTGGAAAAATTACGAAATCAGTTTCTATAGGTTCGTATTGATTAGAATTAGTTGTGTTCCGAATTTCATCGAATTTGGAATCAGTATGTTATCGTACGGTCTTAAAAACTGTAAAATGTACGTTAATAATAGCATGAATGTTATAATTAAAAATGGGTTTAAACACATAAAGGCCCAATTAAAATTGAACTGGAAAACGTAGACCATAACCTAGACCTAATTCATTTTTCTAAACCTAATGCTAGCCTCCACCTTCATCTCTCTGATGGCGGCTCCTCTCTTCACAAAATACAAGCTGAAAATCAAATCTCTCCAAACCCTAATAAATTATATATCAAAACGAAGGCCTCGACGATACGAAGCTATGGATGCCATCAGTTTTGTCATACAGCGCTCGGATTCGCCGGAATTTCGGATCAAACTTTCTGATTTTCGAAATTAAAAAGCAGATGTAAATGATTTTTTTCCCGCTAATCTACGAAGAACCGGAAAAAGTGGTCAACGTGAGAGTTCTCCGTCTTCGCGAGATACAGTTGCTGGAATATTTTCAGAATTTTTGGAGCATCGAGGTGGCCTGTGGGGCCCGCAAAACAAATTTCGCTTTCTGGCCAGATTCCAGCGGCCGGAGCATCATCGGCGGCGGCGCTTTCTGGTGGTGGTGCGTCTTGCCAAGATGAAGAGATGGGCGGTGGTTTCAGGTCAATCGGAGGTCGGAGGAGAAAATTATGGGCAGTCAAAGTTGGCAAGAGGAGGGTTGACCAAATTTTGGGTATCCCTATTTTTAATTATTTAATCAATGTATTCAAACTTCAAGCTTGTATAACTCTCTCATACGAAGTCGAAATTTAATGATTTCAGATGCGTTGTGATCGTGGCATCGAGACCTTCGCGGGGACACTAATTTTGTCCAATTTGGAGACTGTCAAAATTTTTAGGTATTTTCACGAATTTTAAATAATTATTTAAATTGTCCAAACTTCAGTAAAGCATAACTTTTTGTAACGAACTCGAAATGACTTGAAACAGGGTTTGCCATGATCAGTGTATTTTTTGCGACGCATAGACACCAATTTCGCTCAATTCTGAGGATGTTGAATTTTGGGCCAAAATTGGGCCCGAAACCGCCCATTTGGACCCGATAAAGTCAAATCTCGGTGAGAACTCTTTTCTCACTCAATATTTGTTTTCAATAATTATTTATTTTCATTAATAAATATATTTAAATGCCCAGGATGATTTGTTTGTAAGTTAATTCTATTTTATGCATGATTTGTGGTGTATTAATATTTGGTTGAAATGCAATGTTTGAAGTCTGAAAATTTTAACATGTTAATTAATGTGAATTTTTGATTATGCATGATAATTCAAAATTGTTACACTGCCATATACAAGTTGACTGACTTGCATATGTTGATTGGGCAGATATTTTCACACATCGCCCAAGTGCACATATAATCTATTGTTATTTGAATTTTGTTGTAAAAACTATTGTATGTTGTTTGAATGTCAATTTGATGTATTTTGTTTGAATGTCTGTTACATGAATGAATGAATGTCATTTGATGTTGTGATTGGAAGGTAATTTGGGTAATGAAAAGATGTTAGTCATCATTTTGCAAATGAGTTGTTTTGAAATCCATTAATTAATGTTTTTGATGTGGGTCTCATTCCAATGAAGGATTTTCACAAGATTTCAAAATAATTTTCTGTTAGAGAATTAATTGTGAATTTAATGTTATTAAATATAATTTAATGTGCATGATGCCGATTAAGTAGTCTTGCGCTATTTACACGGGAATAAATATTTCCATGAATTCTACTTATTATACAATAATTGATAAAGGTTCGAAATTTGAAAATTAACATTTCTAATTCATTTTTAATGGTATTAAAATAAAATAAACATGCTTAACCCGAGGTTAGATTGAGTTGTGGTATAAGACTGCCCGGACCCGCCCGGCATATCCAGCAACCGCAACAATAAATCTAATGTGAGAGGTTAATGATGTAATTAATAATTAGTTAATTCAAAATTTTACATTTTTGAAAATATAATATTGTAAGAATAAGCGTAGTATTAAATGATTAATTAATACTAAGAGTTCGAATTTCAAAAGTTGACTTTTTGAAACATTATTATTATTATAATATTATTGTAATATTAAAGGAATATGGAAAACAAAGTTTTATTTAATATTCAAATTTAAGATTAAGGTATGAATTTACACCGCATATAAATTACATTTATTTTTAATGTAATTAAGATATGATTTTGTACGGTAATATAAATTACATTTTTAAGTGTAATTAAAAATGAGATTTTGTATGTGAAATAAAAATTACATTTTTTTATTAAGTTAAGATTTTACCATGTTATGAAATTACATTTTTAAATGTAATTATAATATAAGATTTTACACCGTAATGTAAATTACATTTTAAGGTAATAAAAAAAGATTTTTTCATTATGATAAAATTACCTTTTTAATGTAATTAAGAATGTAAGATTTGATTTAATAATTTACATTTTTTATGTAATTATGTAAGACATGAAAATAATTTACATTTTCGATGTAATTAAGAAGGAATTGAAATAATTTACATTTTTCAAGTGTAAAAAGAATGGATTGAAATATTTACATTTTTTTATGTAATATGAAATGAATGCTTACTTTTAATTGAGTTATACAATGAAATAATACATTTTAATGTAATAATGAAATGATATCTTTTAATGTATGAAAATATTGCATTTTCTTATGTAATAGAAAGAATGAAAGTATTACATTTTCTCATGTAATAGAAATGAATGGATGTATTTTACATTTATAATGTAAATAAGTTAAAGTATGGAATTTTACATTTTTAATTTAATTAGGAAATGATACATTTCTAATGTAATTAAGTAGGATTTGAATAACTTACATTTTCTAATGTAATTAAAGTATAATTTGAATTTATACATTTTACAATGTATAAGATATGAAATGAATTATATACATTTTACAATGTATAAGATATGAAATGAATTATATACATTTTACCATGTATAAGATATGAAATGAATTATTATAATTACAATGTATAAGATATGAAATAAATTATATACATTTTACAATGTATAAGATATGGAATGAAATATACACATTTTACCATGTAAAAGAAATGAAATGAAATTTTACATTATTTTTAATATAATTAATGAATGTTATGAAATTTTACATTATTATTAATGTAATTGAAATGTTTTAATGTAACTATGAGGGTAAGGAATTATTCACATTTTTAATGTAATAAGTTATGAAATGAATTTACATTTTAAATGTAATAAATTAAGAAAGAATGAAATTATTACACATCCCTTTGTAAAAAAAAAATTTGAATGAAATTAAGAATGCGGATATTTTATTAAAAGGATATTCTAAATTGGAATAAGGCATTAACGTGGTTTATGTATAGCACCTAATTTTAAATCACCCGAGTTATTCGGAAAGACCGGGTTAAACCATTCCAAATAATGATACGATGTTCGAAGAATTGAAGACGACGATCTTCGCATCGAATGGGTAACTAGTGTTGAGGCCTTTGATTGATTTGCTCCCAAGACGGGGCTAAGATGGTAGTTATCCGAACGTAGTGTTGATTTGTATGGATTTGGCTTTCGCTCAGACCCAGAGCATAGGCTTATAAATGGAATGTGTGTCTGACATTGTACTCCTTTATATTGTATTTATTGATTTTCCGTTGAATGTACGAATGCTTGGTGGCGGAGAATTTATTCTCTTGCTTAACACCATTTTGTATATATTGGCAAAAGATTAGTAGTATGATATGGATTGACAGTGTGGCATACCAAGATGCAATGATCAAGGCTTTTTGTTTAAAAGCAGGCCTTGTGGTATGACGTGACTTCGCGAACCTCACAACCCGGTATGAACCTAAAACTGGAGAAAGGAAACCAGGGAAATGGACATATGTTAGTTTCTAGCTAAAAGTTGTGTCAGGTTTTTACACGGCCTGGCATTTTACTTATGTGGATGATGGATGACGAGGCCTCGGATATGACATGGAGTCCTTAGTGGCTCATATTTATGCCCCAAAGGGCAGGCTAACATATAGTTTACGGTATTGCCAATCATCGATGGATGACCGACCCTGCTGATCCAAGGTGCAGTTGCGACTGTATCCTGAGGCTGGGGCTAGACAGTCTCGAACTCGGTAAGGACTATCTTTTGCCTTGGTTCATGATGGAAACCCAACTTCCAATACGAAACTTTACGGTTTTAGTTGTAGAACCTAGTATGGCGACATGATATTATGGTATCCATGCCGTCTAGGATTGATACATTTATATTCGAAATTTATTTCTACACTATGCACTTATATAGTATGAAAGAGAACTTTCGCGTATCAAGCATGTTTAATCATCATAAGGTAAAACTCTCTCCTCTGGTTTGTGTTGCATTGTGTGATGGGACCTGAGTCTAATGATGATTTCATTTTTCTAAAAAGCATTGCGTTGTTTTATGCACTGAAATATCCAACTTTAGAATAAAAGTTTATAACTGTTTTTGAGTTCTCATACCAGTCCCATGACTGACCTGGAGTTTATTGTTTTAACCTAAACTCTGGGTGCCCATATTTTTCCGCACGGGCAGATAGTAGTTCGGTTTTGCAGATATATATTCACAGGATCCAGGTTTACAGCTGAAGCAATATTCGGAAAGCTTTATATTCGAGTATTTATTTCAGTTGTATTTTGTATTATTTTTTCCGCTGCTATTGTAAAATATAAATATGTAATCTCTGATATTGTATTTCCAATGTATATTTATTATCTGTACTCTGATATATTCTTGTACTCTGTTGTAATTGTTGTAAAAAGCAATAAAATGTTCTTTAGTTTGTGTTCTGATGCGTCGTGTTCTCAAAACAATCCGGGCTTTCCTTTATTGGGAATTTCAGGTCGTCACACCCTCGGATCCTCCAAGGCCAGTTCTCCCTTATGTTAGAGGATTAGTTATTCCTGAACACGTTTTCCGGTCTTATAAGACCTATCCATCGGCTCCGTAGTAGCCAATATATCCAAGGCGCCTCGCTATCCATCATCCACATAGGAAAAAATATAATAAATGTCTGGGCTCAATACCATGACACTACCCATAGCTAGAAGGAAACGTCATGCACTCCTTGAGTCCCTTATCCCGTTTTTGACTCATACCGAGGTGTGAGGCTCGCGAATTAACGCTATACACAAAGCTTTGCTATATTAAAGTCGTGCTTTGATCATCAACCACAAGACTTTGCTTTTCAACAGCAGCCTTGATCGTTTTCATCTTAGAATGCCACACTGACAATTCATGCCATGCAACTGATGTCTATCGATATATAACCTCTGAGCTCGTACGTCTCAGAGAAGGGTGTTAAGTAAGAGAATAAATTCTCCGCTATCAAACAGATATATATTTAATAGAGATCAATCAACACAGAATAAAATCCAATATCAGATACACATCCATTTAATAGTTCGTTCTAGGTTTGAACGAAACCGAAGGCACCTTATTCCTCGACCCATATGTCCAATACAGGAAAGAGGTCCTCGCATATCCGGTCGATCTCCAAGTACGTCTGGACGATCACCACTTATTACCTTACCTTGGTTGTATCGCCCAATCAAGACATCAATATTCATCCAAACAATATGAAGACCTCGGGTCTTCAACCACCATCTTCATCGTCGAATTATCGTCGAATCATTTATTCAGAATGGGTATAAACCCGGCCTTTCCTAATAACACAAGTATGTCATAAACAAGTGCTACAAAACACAACATATGCCTCATTCCAATTCTGAATGTTCTTTTATTTAAATATTCATATCCCTTGGGAAAGGTTCCCATTAATTTTATCAAAGATAAATTCTTTAAATTTATTCTTTAATCTTCCTTTGGATAATCAATTTAAACCAAATTAAGGTTTATATAATAGTCGGGATTATCGAACCATACCGAAGTAATCATTTCTTTTCTTATACCAATCTTAGCCTATTCATCCCATGGAGAAAAACTAGTAATACTCCATATCTAACACCATAGTGTTATCGGTAAAATTAATTACCATTTCATGTTCAAATCAAATTAAAGATTTAACTGTCGCATGGAGTAAAACTGGTGGTACTCCATTCTCGATCATTTCCCAAATTTGATAATTTAAATTATCACATTCAGATTTCAATCTAATTACAGATTCATTAAAACTCCACTTAGTTTTAATCTTCCCAAAAATCAATGTAAATGATTATTTAACTTTGGGAAATCAAACATGTCGCATCGACAATCTACACCGTACCATTAATTTCTGCCTATATATAACCTCTAAGCTCGTACATCTTAGAGAAGGGTGTTAAGCAAGAAAATAAATTCTTCGCCACCAAATAGAAATATACTTAGCAAAGATCACCGAATACGGTATAAAGGAATCAATGTTAGACATGTAATCCTGTCTTTAACTGGGTTAAAGAACTAATGTCATTTAAAACACGGCTCACGATAAACCCAAAATCCCATTCCATTAGTTATGGAATTTTCACGGAAAATGGATCAATATATAATCGATATCAATTTCCGTATCCGAATAATAATAAAAATGGAATAACGACAAAGCCTTTTAAATTCCATATATATTAACAGTCTTCATCCACAGAAGTTCACGTCGATTATTACCAAATCGAATTCCATTCCATTCCAATTTATTTTATTGAATTGGAAAACTTTACTTTGGAAAATTTCCTTTAAATCTTCATAAAAAGATTTATAAATTCCAAATCACATTTCACTGTTAATCGGGTTAAAGAACGAATGTCATTAAAAACACAGTTCACAATAAACCCGATTCACATTCCATTTTATTCCAATTACTAAATATAATTGGAAATTCTAATAATCTTAATTAAAAGATTTATTCTTTTCATACGGGGTTTAAGAACAGTGTTATTTAAGACATCATTCATGACAAACCCAAGATCCAATTCTTTTATTCAATTCCAATTAAATATTAATTTATTGGAAAACTTCACTAAATCTTAATCAAAAGATTTATTCTTTTCTCAACTGGGTTTAAGAACAGTGTTATTGAGTACACCATTCACGACAAACCCAAAATCCCATTTGACATCAAATACAAGGCTCTGAATAGAAATTATATTGGCTTATAATCAATATCAAATTCAGAAACCAACAAATATCGTATTGGGAATAACGATATAAATATATCTTCCAAATTTCCATAACAATATCCGTATAATCACGAAATCCAACATCGAAATATTCTGAAGAAGATTTCCATTCAAATCCACTCCAATTCATATATTGGAAATTCTGGTTATATTTAAAAACTCATTCTCAATCCAATTTATTTATTTAAAAATAATTGGATTATAAGTCTAGTTAATAACTAGTTCATTTCGATAAAAATATATTTTTATCTTTTCAAATATGGAATTTTTCATCCCAATTCTTTCCAAATCATTTATTATGATTTTACACACATTATTAATATTTTTAATAATTTTATTAAGTCCCTTTCAGTCGATTTCCATTAACGGTCATCGAACTACACTTACAACGACCTTTTCCAAATTTGATTTGGACATAATTCCAAATCAACCCGTTGGATTTCAAATCTCTTATATTCGTTGGAAAGCTCTTTTCGATACGAACCCAACGGTTTCGATTTTAGGAGAATCTGACAATCGGATCTCCCGCAATGTCAATTCAAAATCAATGGTCGAAATTTACGAACTGCCGTGGCGCGGCGCGTTCTATTCAGGCCATTTAATATATATAATATACATATTTCGTCGATTTTCATTTAAAACGTATTTTTTTTAAATCGTTTTAAAAACAATTTCAACTTCATATTCAATTTTAAATAAAAATTTAATATTCCATATCATTAATATATACATGATAACATTTTCAAAACATTAAATTTTGAAATCACTTCCTTTTCGATATTCATTATAAAAATGAATAAAATCGATACAAATATTGTTCGCATCAAAACATCGCATATCTAATCAACACGGATTCATATATTTCAATATTTTCATATCTATCCCAAATCGGACATCAAAATCATATTTTGATCTATTACTGAATATTATTTTAAAATATTAGTTATTTTAAAGTATTCATTATTCGTCAATTTAAAATATTCTTAATTTAAAATATTCATTCTTTCCAAATTGGAATCAGACATAGTCAACTACCATATAATTTTATTTATATGGATTTCATACACATATGTACACAACAATAATCAATCACAGTCAACCATCATCCAGAGTGCATTACACAACTGCATAAGCATTAAATATAAATAATTAACGCTTATAATAGCCTATTAACCCATTGATTGACATCCAACTAAACAATTGGGATTAGTGTACGTCAAATATCATCCTAATACCCGCGTGGGGTTTCAATCAACACACACACATTTTATTTATGCAGTTGGACTATGTACAATATATCGTCCCAATCAGTATCACTCAAATGAGTGTACATAAACAAATCATCCGATTTGTAAATGATTATTTAATTTCATTGCAAGTGAATTTTAGGCCATTCATATATACGTTAAAAATTATATTTTAACGATAAAATATTTTATCCAACACATGAATATTTTATACAGTTCATTTATACAATAAAAATGATATTTTTATTGTCCTAACATATTTTTGAAAATTTCGGCAGCATAACGCCGCGATACTAGAAACAGAATAAGGTCTAGTCTTATCCCTCGCCTAATACTGGCTCGCGCCATACACATACCAATTCTAATCAATTCCATTCACTTCCCAAACCAAATTCAACTAATTAAATAAATCAAACAAACAACCAAACATACATGGTTTCAATCAAAGGTGTCGGGTGCTATTAAGCACCGTCTGCATCCTAGTATATATATTTAAATGTAAACAAAGTTATAGTGAGAAGTTCTCACCTTGGGGATCCACTCCGCCGTGCTTTATTGTCGCTCAGATTCGTTGTTCTGATTCCAACGCAATCTGTTTCACGTAGTTTATATTGAAAATCACATTTTCAATAACGCTTCATATATTTAAAAATCATATTTTTACAGTGCTATGTATACATTAAAAATCGTATTTTTACACAGTTCCATATATAAAAATCATATTTTTATAATGCTACTATATATATAAAAATCATATTTTTATAACGCTATTGTATATATATAAAAATCATATTTTTATTACGCTACTGTATATATAAAAATCATATTTTTATAACAAGGTTATTTAAATAAAGATTGCATTTTTATTCTAATGTTATACATATAAAGATCACATTTTTATTCTAATGATACACATATAAAGATCGCATTTTTATTCTAATGATAACATATAAAGATCACATTTTTATATCGCTATTATATATATAAATCATATTTTTATTTCGCTATTCATATAGTAAAAATTATATTTTTATCCTATGTTTTCATATATAAAAATCGTATTTTTAACATGCCATTCATATAGAAAAACTGATTTTTTTAACATCATTCATATAAAAAAGCTGATTTTTTTAACATGCCATTCATATAAAAAAACTGATTTTTTTAACATGCCATTCATATAAAAAAAATGATTTTTAAACTAATTTCATTAAATTAAAATAATTAAATAAAAACTCACTATTCGGAGATGGGACTGAGGGGGCGCCGGTAGGTGGCGGGGGAGGCGCGGCTTCGACTGGCAGTGGCGGCGGCGGCGTCAACGGCTAAGGTTTCGGTTTGATTTGGGCTTCAAAAGAAGGAGCAGAGAAGAGGGAGGGCGACATCAGCGGCTGAGAGGAGGGAGTCGGGGAGGGAGGGACGGCGTTGCCTGGGTGAGGCCGCGGTGGTGGGCAACGGCGTAGGTGGGGGCAACGGGGTAAAGGAGCAGCGGTTTATTTTTTTATTTCGATTTGAAAAGAATGACGGGTGAGTGGAAAGGAAAAGGGTTGACCAATTTTGTATGTATTGTTATTATTTTATTCTCCCCAAAAGTTAAATTTTCATTCGAATTCGTAATCTGTAACAACCCGAATTTTCAGAACCAATTTAAAATTTTTATTTTAGCAATTTTAATGGATTTTGAATATTTAAAAAGATTTATTTTATATAATAACGACTAAAAATTTATTTAAATCGAAGTTAGAATGAATTTTTTAATTTAATTATGAAAGGAGTTAGAAATGGCGCGGTAGTTTGAAAATTCGATTTCAAATTTCAAATGAATGTACAGGATTCAAAATAAATCGGATTTTAGCAAAATAAGAAATATTTGAATCTGTTTAAAGATATCTTTCTAACGAACGTGAAAAATCTAGATTTCATAACGGGAATAAAAAGTTATGTCCAGTTGGAAATCTAAAATAGTCGCTATGGAATTTAATATAATATAATAAATAGACATTTTGCAAACGACCTTCATTTTCGATGAAACCACTTTTGTTGGATCCGGAATGTCAAATTATCGATAGGTTTCAAATTTCATATTTTTTGGATTTAATATGTGAGCGCAGTAAATTTAAATGTGTTTGGTAATTTAAATTTGAATTAAATCGACCAGAAAATGACCATTTTTCAAACGGTCTCCAAATTTGACGAAATTAGTTTTGCTAGGACCGTATTGTCAAAACATAGCTAGATTTATTTTTTGGGAATTTTTGGAGTTAGTATGTGGCACCGGTAATTTAAAATGTGCGTTCAAATTTAATATATATTGATTTATATTTTAATTTTAATGAAAACTGATCAAAACGATAGAATTGGCTTACGGGACATATCAAATTGTGTCTGGAATAGAGGTACTTAGTTGAGGGCGACAGTCGTTGGGTTTGATTTGGAGATTGGGGATGTAACGACCTATTTTTGGAATTAAAACTGTATTATAAATACCATCACCCAATCAGATTAATTGAAAAAAAACAAATTCATTGCCGCCGCTCTCCAGAAGACCAAAGGCTAAAATCACCCAGAACTCTCCCCCCTCCGATCTCCAAATCCACTTCACGAAATTCGAATATTCCAACAACAAATCGAAGAGCTCCAGATGAGGAGCAACTTCAACGGTCAAGATCTGAATCCATCTCGCGAGGAGTGCGGATTTCCTCCTGAATGTCGTGCGGTTTGAGCACAAATTGCGAGGGAGTGGGGCCCTCTAGCCCGACGTGGTGGCAGGTGGAAGAAGCTCGTTCGAAGGCGGTCGTGGTGGCACGGGTGGATGTGGGTCCGGTCAGCTATAGTGGCGGTGGACGGTGGTTGATTGTTTGGAGCGATGGGTTCAAAGGAGCTGGTTTCACCTGGAAGATGACGACTTGATTTGGTTAAGCAAAGTAATTAAGAATTTTAATTAAAATTTTAATTATGTTTTAATTACTTTAAAGTAACCAATGTTTGAAATATTATAACCTTTTCATATATCATCGAAATTCAGTGAAACGAAATGCGTTGGATTTGTAACGAATAATTCTACATTTTAGAAGAAACCAGAACAAAAATGGAGCAAATCAGAAATAGGGGCAAATTCAAATTCAAGCAGAACCGAAATTCAGAAATAAAAGAACAAAGGAGTGGAAAAGAAGGTGAGATCTCTCTCACACTCAAATTATTTTATAGTAAATATATACTAGGATGTAGACGGGGCTTAGAATCCCCCGACACTATTTATTGTACAGACCAATTGATTGTTTGTTTGGATTGTGATTGGATTGTCGTTGATTGTATTGTTGTGTATATAAAAATTATTTATATAATATATATATATATATATAAATTATCATGAAATAAAATAAAATAAATATTCATTTACAAATCGGATGATTTGTTTACGTACACCGATTTATCTGATATTGATTAGGACGATAAATTTTACACATCGCCCAACTTCACAAACAATAAACAAAATTTGTTGTTTGAAAACCACATACGGGTATTGGGATAATATTTGACATACACTGATCCCAATAATTAGTGGTATGTCAATCGAAGGGTTAACAGACTGTATAAGCGTTATTTATTTATTTATTTTAATGCTTATACAGTTGTAGAATGCACTCTGGATGTTGTATGAATTTTTAATGATTGTTTATCATTATTGTGGTATAAATGTGATGTTGAAATCCATATAAATAAAATTATATGGTAATTTTTTGAGTTTGATTCCGATTCAGAAATTAACCAATTTTTAAAACAAAGAATTTTTTAAAATAACGAATATTTTAAAATAAAGAATATTTTGAATTAATGAATATTTTAAAATATTGTTCAGTAAATATTGAAATGTGAAGCCGTATTAAGTAGTTAAACGCCATTTTAACACGAACGAGATTTTTGTCGATTTTATTCATTTAATAATGAATATCGAAAAGTGATTTCAAAATCTGATATTTTGAAAATGTTATCATATTAATATTATAATGATAAGGAATATTCAAATTTGATTTGAAATTGAAATGAAAAGGAAATCGATTTAAAAAGAATTTAAAAAGGATTATTCAAATTTGATTTGAAATTGAAATGGAATGGAAATCGATTTAAAATGAACTTAAAAATAATTTAAAAAGGAATATTCAAATTTGATTTGAAATGAAATGAAATGGAAATCATTTAAAAAGAATTTAAAAAGGAATATTCAAATTTGATTTGAAATCGAAATGAAATTGAAATCACTTTAAAATGAATTTAAAATGAATTGAAAATGAAATATTCAAATTTGGAATGGAGTTGAAATCGATTTAAAATGAATTTAAAACGAATTTATAATGGAATATTCAATTTTGATTCAAAATTGAAATGGAAGTGGAAATCGTTTTTGAAACGAATTTAAAACAATTTATAAAATTCGTTTTAAATGGAATCAATGATATTATATATATATATATATATATTATAATGGCTTGAATAGAACACGCAGCGACCGTTCGCGAATTTCGACCATTAACTTCAAATTGATGTTATAGGAGATCCGACCATCGGATTCTCCTAAAACTGGAACCGTTGGGTTCATATCGAAAACAGCTTTCCAATGAATATAAGAGATTTGAAATCTAACGGTTGGATTTTGAGATATGTTCAAATCAATTTCATAAAAGGTCGCTATGGATGCAGTTCGGTGGCCGTTATTGGAAACCGACTGTACGGGCGATAATAAAATTATTAAAAATATGGAATTATTTTGTAAAATCATAATAAATGATTTGGAAAGATATTGTATGAAAAATTCCAGTTTTGAAAAGATTAAAATATATCTTTACCGAAATGAACTAGTTATTAACTAGAATAATAGTTTAATTATTTTTAGAAATAAATAAATTGGATTTGAAAATGGTTTTAAAATAACCAGAATTTTCCAATGAATAAATTGGAATGGATTTGGAATGGAAATTATCTTCGGAATATTTCGATATTGGATTCCGTGGTTATACGGATATTGTTGAGGAATTTGGAAGATGTATATATCGTTATTCCCACTACGATATTGGTTGGTTTCAGAATTTGATATTTAATATAAGCCGACATAATTTTTATTCAAAGCCTTGTATTTGATATCAAATTGGATTTTCGGTTTGTCGTGAATGGTGTCTTCATTAACACCGTTCTTAAACCCAGTAAAGAAAAGAATAAATTTTTTAATTAAGATTTAGTGAAAATTTTCCAATTAACTAACATTTATTTGGAATTGAATAAAAGAATTGGATTTTTGGGTTTATCTTGAACTGCGTTCTAAATAACACTTGTTCTTTAACCTAATTAATAGTGAAGAATATGATTTGGGATTTATATTCTTTTAACATAAGATTTATGAAATTTTCCAAAGTAAAGATTTCCAAATTAATATATTAAATTGGAATTGAATGGAATTCGATTTGGTAATAATCGAAGTGAGTTTATGTGGAGGAAGATTGCTAATACATATGGAATTTAAAATACTTTGTCGTTATTCAATTTATATTATTAGTCGGATACGAAAATTGATATCGGTTATATATTGATCTGTTTTCCGTGAAGATTCCATAATGGAATGTGATTTTAGGTTTATCGTGAACTGTGACGGCCTACCCCGCACTAGCCGACATTTTAAATGAAAGTGCGTTGTGCCAATGCCCGACTAGCACGGTACAGTCGCCAAAGAAAAGAGAGGAATGGAATTTGAACTAACAAGAAATCTGTAGAATGTCTCACAGCGCATGGGATAAAATTTAATAATAACATAACTTTGGCATAAAACAGGCGAGACAGTGCATAAGCTGAAAACTAAACCATCATAGCAGTGGAAATCCAAAATACAGCTTATCATCCAAACCAACATTATTACAACTTTGAAATACTGTCTCTAAAGCAAAAGAAAGAGGTACACTACTAAAGCCCAAAGTAGTGACTAGCAACAACACATGGAGATTATATATATATATATATCATACGTGGAAGCCTCCTGCTCGTCTCCGGTACAGCTACTCGTGCATAATCACCTGAATTGTCTTTAGTCTGCCCATTTAAGAGCACGCAGAGTAATAAGAAGAGACATAAAACTCTGGGTTAGAAAAAAGTCCGGTATGAGCGATAAACAGCAAAACAGAACAATAACATGTATATTTAACCATACCTGAACCTGGACCTGCAACCAAAGAGTTATCACAACAAGATGTACAATGCTTTAAGGTGACACTAACACATGGTGTAAAGATAAGGGGGAGGGGTGTGCATGTCATAGTGATGGCAAACAATCAAGCATATTAACCATCCTCACATCTCTCACTCAGTGCGTAAAGCATACGATTTTCACCGCTTTGATCGCCCAAATCCTTGCTATGATCACTCTGCCCCATGGAGTTATGGTGACTCCACTACACTGATCCATAGCCACTAGTCCTTGCTATGTCCACTCTGCCCAATGAAGTCATGACGACTTCACTACACTGGCTTATAGCCATGCTACAATCACTCTGCCCCATAGAGTAATAACTACTCCACTGCACTGATTCGTAGCGTAACATTCGTCTCTCGGTGGTGAATCAAAGTTATGGACGTCGACAACTCCTTAGCACACATCTCGCAGCAAAGACCAATAATGAAGTTAACTCGTTGGTTCCCATCTGGATCCTGAGTGCAAACTTCTCCGTTGGACTACCTTTGCATCTCGGGTTTTGGTTATCATCTCTGGATCGGTTCAGTCCTCCTTCTCATCTTTGGTTTAGTTCGGTCATAACTATCCTTTCCTGGTGGTTCGGTTCGTAGCACCTCCTCATAGTCCGGTTTGTGATTATCATCCAGCTCAAGGTCATCATGTCGGCTCGTGGAAGGCTCCCTGGTCGGATCAGTTCATGATGAAGATTCGGTTCGGGTTGGGCCTTCATCACCGGTTCGGGCACGTCGTGTGCTCCGGTTCGGGTCGGGGGGCTTCAAATGTGAACTGTTCATGAGCTCCTGGTCCGATCGGGATCTCCAAGCGGTTTGGGGTCGATGCACTAGCTCCTGGTGCAGCAGTTCGAAGGAGCGGTTCATGGGGATGGGTGTGCATGTCACGAACGGGTCATCTTTTCCTAAAAAATCCATGTTTTCCCCTTAATCATGCTTAACCATAACTAATGATAAGATTAGCAAAACATATCCAAATTTACCCAAATTTCTAACAGAGGCTTAAAATAATATTTAAGAACTTCTAAATATTTTTCCAGAATTTAATAATGTATAATATGTTAAATAGCACTAATCACCCCTAATTAGCTGTAATTAGTGGAAAACAATGCAAATCACACCAAGTGCATCAATTGTTAGCTAGTTAAAGCTGAGCAAAAAAAGGCGAGTGGTTTGTTACAACCATTGGAAGTTCCCGAATGGAAATGGGAGAAAGTCTTAATGGATTTCATTGATGGTTTACCAAGGGCTTGATCAGGCCATGATAGTATTTGGGTGGTTGTGGATCGATATACTAAGAGTACAAGGTTTATACTAGTCAAGTCGAATAAAACGACAGCCAAGTTAGCAGAACTGTATATGAAATGGGTAGTGAGATTTCATGGAGTACCAAAAGGCATTGTGAGTGACCGAGATCCTTTATTTACTAGTGGGTTTTGGAAGAGCTTACATGAGGCTTTTGGATCAGAGTGACATCTCAGTACTGCATACCATCCTCAAACCGACGGTCAAACCGAGAGTGTAACGACCCGCATTCTACATATCAAAAGATCGTAGAATATTTATTTCTTTTTCATATGAGGTCGTATAGTCGTGTAATTTTGGGGAACGACTATTGGGGTCATTTCCCATGTTCACGATTTTTTGCCGATTTTTAAATAGCTATTTTGCCCCTGGCGAATCTTGTTTCGTCTATAACTTTTGATTGGTAAGGAGTTTTGACCTGAAACCACTTCTATTAGATATGAATGATGGTTTACCTTTCCGTAGGGTGGTCACACTTATCAAACGGACTTAACGTTTGGGAGATATGGCTGAATTAATATTTAGAAGGTGAAAAACAACTTAATTGGGCTTAGTCGGGTGATTAGCAACTAGGCCCATTGACGGATTTCGGGATTAGAGCTATATGAGGGCTGATTAGGGTTAGAGAAACCTTTTCTTTGTCATTTTCCATCTGCCACTTACCTCCCTTCAACCCTAACAATGGTCTCCAACACCCAAATCACATTCTAATCACCGTTTAATCAATTTTTAGCCTAATCTACATCAACTCAAGGAAAATTAGCATAGAATTTGGGATAGAGCTGCTGGAACACATAGAGGTTCAACCCAAATCAGAGATACTTTCAGATCTAAGTTTTATTTGTGGCTAAGGTGAGTGATTTTCATTGTTTTTCACTAATTACGGCTAATTAGGGATGACTAGTGCTAATTAACGAAATTATACATTATTAAATTCTAGAAAAATGTTTAGAAATTCTTAAATATTATTTTAAGCCTCTGTTAGAAATTTGAGTAAATTTGGATATGTTTTGCTAATCCTATCATTAGTTATGGTTAAGCATGTTTAAGGGGGAAACATGGGTTTTTGGGTATGTGTGATCTATTTTAACTTATTAGATTATTGCTTTGATGTTTATGGTTGATTATACATGTTGCTATTACTGTTTGAAATGCTTCATGATTGATTGGTGAAGTTAGATTGGTCGAAAACGACGTCGTGTGGAGTAAACACTTGCTGGAAAAGTCGCAGGAAATAGTGTAGGAAACAGGATCGGATCACCCTACCCCGACCCGGTTTCCTGCACTATTTCCTGCGACTTTTCCAACAAGTGTTTACGCCGTACGACGGCGTTTTCGACCAATCTAACTTCACCAATCAATCATAAAGCATTCGAAACAGTAATAGCAACATGTATAATCAACCATAAACATCAAAGCAACAATCTAATAAGTTAAAATAGATCAAACATACCCAAAAACCCATGTTTTCCCCTTAGTCATGATTAACCATAAATAATGATAGGATTAGCAAAACATATCCAAATTTAACCAAATTTCTAACAGAGGCTTAATAATGTATAGCTTTAACTAGCTGACAATTCATGCACTTAGTTTTAACCTAATCTACATCAAACCAAGGCAAATTAGCATAGAATTTGGGATAGAGCTACTGGAACACATAGAGATTCAACCCAAATCAGAGATACTTTCAGATTTAAGTTTTATTTGTGGCTAAGGTGAGTGATTTGCATTGTTTTTAAAGTTGTAATAATGTTGGTTTGGATGATAAGCTGTATTTTGGATTTCCGCTGCTATAATGGTTTGGTTTTCAGCTTATGCACTGTCTCGCCTGTTTTATGTCAAAGTTATGTTATTGTTATATTTTATCCCATGCATTGTAAGACGTTCTACAGGTTCCTTGTTAGTTCAAATTCCTTTTCTTTCTTTTCTTTGGCGACTGTCCTGTGCTAGTCGGGCATTGGCACAGCGCACTTTCACTGGAAATGTCGGCTAGTGCGGGGCGGGCCGTTACATGAACCGTGTTTTAAAGGACATTGGTTCTTTAACCCAGTTAAAGATAGGAGTACATGTCTAACATTGTATTTCGAACTGTATTTGTTGATCTCTGCTAAATATATATCTGTTTGGGGGTGGAGAATTTATTCTCTTTCTTAACACCCTTCTCTAAGACATACGAGCTCAGAGGTTATATATCGGCAGAAATAATTGGTACAGTGTCGATTGTCGCTGCGGCATGTTTGATTTTCCAAAGTTAAATAATCATTAATATTGATTATTGGGAAGATTAAAACTAAGTGGAGTTTTAATGAATCTTTAATTAGATTGAAAAGTGAATGTGATAATTAAAATTATCAATTCAGGAAAATGATCGAGAATGGAGTATCACCAGTTTTTCTCCAAGCGATAGTTAAATCTTTAATTAGATTTGAACGTGAAATGGTAATTAATTTTTGCCGATAACACCGTGGTGTTAGATATGGAGTATTACCAATTTTGCTCCATGGGATGAATAGGTTGGGATTGGGAAAATAAACAAATGATTACTTCGGTAAGGTTCGCTAATCCCGAGTAGTTTGGAAAACCTAAATTTGGTTTAGAATTGAAAACATAATAAAATCTTTTGTAATGATATCCGAAGGAAGATTAATGAATTTAAAAGAATTTATCTATGATAAAATTAATGGGAACCTTTCCCTAAAGAAAGAATATTTGAATAAAATAATATTCTGGATTGGAATGAGGCGTATGATGTGTTGTTATAACACTTGATTATAAGATACACGAGTTATTCGGAAAGACCGGGTTTATGCCCATTATGAATAACTGATTCGACGACTAACAGTCGAAGAGATTGAAGACGGTGCAAGACCGACGATCTTCACATCGAATGGATGGGTTGGTACTGATGTCCATGATTGGAGTAACTACCTTGATGGGGGCTACAGTGGTAGCCGTCCGGACGTACTTGTTGATTTTACGGATGGCGAGGGCCTCTCTCCTGTAGTGGACATACAGGAAGAAGAATAAGGTGCCTCTGGTTTCGTTCAGACCCAGAATGGACTTGTAAATGGATAGTATGTCTGACGTTGTATTCCTTTATACTGTATTCGTTGATCTCTGCTAAATATATATCTGTTTGGTGGAGGAGAATTTATTCACTTTCTTAACACCCTTCTCTGAGACGTACGAGCTTAGAGGTTATATATCGACAGAAATCAGTGGTACGATATGGATTGACAGTGTGACATGTTGAGATGTAGTGATCAAACTTTTGTTGAAAAGCAAAGTTTGGTGGATGATGATCAAAGCACAACTTTAAATAGCATGGCTTTGTGTAGCGTTAATTCGCGAGCCTCACACATCGGTATGTTGGAAAAATGATGGTTAGATCAGTATGCTTTAGAGATGAGGATAGACATCCTATGGGTTGTGTAACACCCCACGTCCATTAATGTCACTCACAAAGGGAATGCATTAACTTCCATGGAGGTTATGAGTGAATATAGAACAGAAAAATTACAACAAGACAGATAATAAAATAATACTTGGAAATTAAAACTTCATTTTATTGCAGCGGAAATTGAACATGTCTGTTACATCACAAAACCATAGATCATAACCAAGTACAATATCCGTCTTTATAAAACCGAAGTACATAATCCCATTACAATTAAAATAGCCATTAAAAAGAAAGATAACAAGCTGGACTTTACTTCAGCAGTCCAAGATTCCCAAGAGATAAGCGATCCAACTAGACTCCACTAGAACTTGGCCCAACCTGAGGACCTGAAGGGAAAGAGAATGGAAAAGAGGGGGTCATACATAAAGTCTGGCGAGTATGACATTCTAACAATACTATTATCAAAATAACTGGACTAAGACATAAGCTGGAAAACAAGGAAATGTCTATGAAGGAACAGATGAAGGACATAGACAATCGCTAAAGGCAACGTTATAGGCGCTCCTAATTACTAAAGGATAAACACTTTACTGCACTACACCAGTCACCCTAAAGGTGGATCTCACTTAGCTTCACTTAGAAACTTCTTAATGGCTTTACTTGCTCCTAGCTGACTACATAGGTGCCGCCTGCCCCTATCTCCACTAGGTGTGCCCCACTTCCCATTTATTCGATCGGCTCCCTAACACGTAGATACCCGTGCAGGTCCCACAGTGGGGTGTATCACTCCCCAATATGGCAACCTTATGCAATGCAAGGAATGCACGGCTTATACCTACACGATGCAACAACGTCTTACTTACCAGCCCGGGTCCACGCACGCACATGACCCCGTTGGACTTGCGTTGCCACCGCTACCCCGTTTTGACCTCTAACAATCAGACCCAGTATGCGTGTCCCGTCCTCGACTTGGGTCGAGCTTCCAAAGATACTTAATGGGCTACTGGACTGAAAAGGGCCCCCACCAAGCTTCCCACCTAGGCTTGGTCCCCTCTAATACATCCCGCTTAACCCCATGTCCACTTACATGTATAAATTTGGTTAAGTGTTTTATAATTTAACCTAGTCTCACCCTTTGGTTTAATTAACGGGTTGTATTGGTTAAGTCTGTTGGCCTATATACACAAATATTACACACCTACCCAAGATTTACTTAACCCTCTCACTGGTTCAGATATATTTAATTTACGATTAGGTTTGTGGGCCTATATATACTAATATTACCCACCTACCCAAGATTTACTTAACCCACTCATTCCATATAACCCAGTTTACTTAACCCCCAACTTAAACTTAAGTTCATACAATCCTTAAGGATCAGATTTGGTTAAGTAGTCCATTTCGTTTACCATGCCCATTTTAATTAATTAATCAATTAATTAAAACCTTTCCCTTTATAGGTGTCAATACCTATTTTATCCAATAATTTGAATTAAATGTCATAATTGTTTATATTCAAATTACTCCATTTTCTAATCGTATTTCAAATGCCACTAAAGGCACCCACTAGATTCCTCATGCCACCCAAGGCACCCACTAGATTTCCATGTCCCACCACATGTTTTTCTTTCTAAATACAAGACCATCCCGTTCATTGGGTCAGTTAGGGATAGCCAGGGAGGGCAGGAAACTGGTTTTCCAAACCCAAGCCTAGACACTATCCTCCCTGTCACCCTAGAACCTTCTGGTATATGTAAATAGAAAGAGTGTTAATTATCTTAAGTGATTAATTGTAATTAATTAATCCCTCCTAAATTTGAATTAACTTCCCTATTCAAATTTATAGTTTATTCATAAATTAAATGATGTCCATAATTGACTCAATTATGGCCATCCATTCATGGCATGCAAAACCATACAAGATTGCACCCAAACTAACATGATAACATATGGATTCCAACATGTATAACAATATGAGATCTACAACATATATAAAATTTACAACATATCATAGCATGGTTTATAACATAGCATAGTGTGATAGCATAACATAGCATGACATGGCATATATAATTTACATCATATGACGACATAAAATCATAACAAGAGATTCACAATACATATAATTTATAATTACAATCATATCACTTTCTTGTGATCCGTTTACAACTTAATCAAATTATTTTAGAAATAATCTTGTGAGAATTATCATACTCACAGTTTAAAGAAGAGGATTAGAGAAAGAATCTTTTGATTTGTTTTGTTGAGAAGAATTTAGTTGTAGTAGATTAGGCTTCTTCTTCTTAGATTTGTGACGGCTATGCTGAATTCCATGGCAGCAGCATGACGGTAGTCTTCTCTAATTTTACAAGTGATTTAGGTCTAAGGTCTACCCACTTATTTATAGATTTTAGAATTCATTTAGGCCATTAGATTTAACCTAGAAATAACTGCAGCCGTCTAGACAAGATGGGGTTTATCTTGTTGACTCAGCAATGAGTCAGAAGTGACTCAGCAAACACTCAGCAAATTAATAAACTTCTATTCATGTTTGCATTAACTGCCCATATATATATATATATATTCTACAATGTACATATTAGATACATCCCCCTTTACTTATTATTGTTTTTATATACATATTAGATACATCCCCTCTCTTACACACTTATTAATATTTTTATATGCATATTAGATACATCCCCTCTTTTACACACTTATTATTATTTTTATATGCATATTAGATACATCCCCTCTTCTACACACTTATTATTATTTTAGCAACTTTAGTGTTAATAGAAAATTCGGGGTGTTACATTCTCCCCTCCTTTTAGGATTTCGTCCCCGAAATCTTCAAGTCTGGAAGAATGTATATCCTACCATCCAAACGTCCATCTACTCATCCATCATACACAGGCATCCATTGTCCTTACAGACTTCTAATGCTTTCATGTTTAAATGCACAGTGTGTGTATTTGTCCGTATCTAATGCAAAATCAGGCGGTCCACTGATTCAGTTGACCTCCTTAATGCAACTATGATCGTGCCATGCATCCATTATGTATGCAAAAGATTCTTAATGCTACATAATACTTCTATATGCGTGCACAACCATCATCTGAATGCAGCATCCACATGATAATACAACCATCGTTCATCCATTTTACTAAATACATCCATATATATGCAATATGCAATATGAAGTGACTGAGCCGATCTAGTGCCTAATAGTGTGTGTATATGCATCCACGAGCAACTACTAGCAAACACTTGCATCCATTATGCATCCATCATACATAACATGTCTCAAACACATGTTTACACTCAATTGTTTCTACCTAAAGATATAGTCGAATGATAGAAGAAAGTAAAAACTTTGTGCCCATCAGGCAATATCCGAACTGGAAATCTACGTCACATATATACTGATTTGGAGAAGAACCCCCTAGGCACCAGCCCCGAAGACCGAAATCAACATCAGACTGACACCCAAAGAAATTCTTAATCCAACCAATATATGTGTGATTCTAAGAAACTAAACATGATGGACTTCTAAAACCAACCCATATCTTATCAAACCTAAAGGTTTTAGTCAACCCAACGGAAACCCTCAAGCCCCAACATGTATTACTAGCAGATGAGACATACTACCTATGGGGTTTGCCACAGAAATAGGATTGAGAATAGGACCGAGAGGATATACCTAAAAGATAGCATGCAAGTAGGCTCTACAGGAAGAGAGGAATCAAGGATATACTCTTAAAAAGAGATTTGATGCGCGTATCTAGTCTTCAATCTTCTGAGTCGCATTTCCTCGAGCTTAACTCCATTGTGTTTTGTCCGTCTTTAACTTCACAATTTCGTAGCTTCTTGATTCTTATTTCCAAAACATGATTTGGAGCTCATTTCACTATTGCCCCTCGCTCCACTTTCACTTATTCTCCTTCTAGCATACTTGGCTTAAACATAACTGCGTACTCATGGTTTCATGCAAGCTCCCCAAAAATTCATTTGTGAGAATGGAATCTCGATCGAACATGTTCCACCCGATTTAAAATTAGGCACATCTTAACTCACATAAATATCGGTTAAGAGAGTAACTCCCTAAGCATCAACCCCGTAGACCGAAATCAACATCAGATTGACACTTGGAGAATTACTCAACCCAACCAATCCTATGTTAGATCATCCTAGAATGATGTGCTTCTTCAAGGTTCGCCTTCCCTAAGACCTCGCAAAGTCTCCCATTCCCAAAAAGTTAAGTTTTTCCTTCGTCAACCGTGAAGGTAATATCTTTACACGGTTCTTTATGGACTTCTCCCAAAATGGTATCAACATAGGGTCCTAAATAATCCATTACTTGACCTTTTTCTCGATTCCCTCTCGATTCACCTCATTACTCCACCGAGTCTACCTCAGGGCAGTCCTCTTACTCTTTACGGGAATGAAATGGGCGCTCTTAGTAAGTCTGTCTACCCCAACCCAAACCCCGTGTTACCCTTTCTCAATCTTGGCAACCACTAACAAAATCTATCGAGATACTATCCATGTAAACTCATCACAACTATCCATCTCCCATGCAAACCATCCTGGTCGAACTCGATATCCCCCAAGCACAAGCCCCAAAGGCCTAAACCAATATCAGACAAGCACCTAAGGGATACCTCCTCCGATTTCAGACAGTTTACGTGGGATGATACTAGCAAAACAAATAATTGGGCACTTAACCGACTTTGGCTATCTTTGCCAATCTTGCCCCACGACTATCGTTAGTTGCATAACTAGCTTTGCATCATCTACTAAGTATGTACGGAGGTCTATTCTTGCGCCTCGGAGTAGACCCCGAATTTTTTTTTTCAAAAACGTCATCCTACTAATGGGCCACTCAAACAGATTCCAAATTATTATTGGATGCATCGAAAGATTCTAGGCGGCTAAGCCTCACTGAACCTCTAAGGTCGCGAGAAATATCAAGGGTCTTTCCCCCCAACAAGTCAATGGTCTATCTACCCTTCTCTCATAGTCTAGGATGACACCAAGTCTGACTAGCCAATCCAAACCTAGAATCAGATTGTAGCCCACTAAACAAAAATAAAGGTGTTGCATTCAAATCCAACGCTCAAGCTAGACACTCTCAAATCCCGACAAACCATAGATAAGTGAGCCGAACCACCCATGGGATTTGAGACTAGCATGGGATCCTTAACTAGACTAGTATTTAGGTGCAGTGATTCAACTAATGATGTAGAGATAAACGAATGTGATGCGCCCGAATCGAATAAGGTACGGACAGGATGATCAAACAGAAAAAACTAAGCTTTCAACAGAAATTGTTCTACCTCGTTCTTGCAGCGGTGGGACCTCAAGAGCCTGAACTTGTCCCCTTGCCTGCGCTGGTGCCATAAGAGCTTGCACCTGTCCTCCCGGGGTAGACCCTACTCTCTGCCCCTTCCTTGGGTAGTCCTTAACTAGATGTCCCGCTTCGCCACAATGAAAGCAACCAGTCTTCTTTTTATTTCGGCAATCCTTGCTGAGATGGCCTTTTGTCCCACAGTTAAAGCATCTTTTCTTCCCTTTTCCATTATTGTTTTTTCCACCCTTCTTATTTTGCTGTTGTGGTTTCTTCTGATCCCCTTTCTTCTTGGGTGCCTTATCAGTTTTAGCGCTCTTCTCTTCATGCATGTACGCCATTTCTACTAGCCTCTCAAAGGTGGCCCCCATAGGGATGTGGGTCATAGCCAACCCTTGCAATGGCTCATTCAAGCCTTGAACGAACCTCAGAGCTTTCTTCTCTGGCGTATTTACCAAGTCCATGCCAAACGTTGCTAGCTGATTAAATTTGTTAACATATTCTTTCACCGATGAGCTTCCTTGTTTTAATGTCAAAAACCTTTCCATATGTAGATTCTCTTCCGCCCGTGAGAGAAACTTTGCCCCAAACCTTCGTCTGAAATCTGCCCAAGAATCCACTAGACGCTCCCCATTAGTGAGCTCCCACCAAAACGAGGCCTCTCCCTTCATTAACCAAGCTGCTAAACGGACTTTCCTTTCATCCTCCACTTCAAAAGATATCAAGTAATTCCTCAGTCTCCTTAAGCCAATCTCTGGCCTCCACAAACGTCTCTGACCCTTGAAAAGTCTTTCCACCCATAGCCTTAAATTCCTTGCACGTCTTTGCAAAAGTGTCAACACGAGGAGGAGGAGGAGGAGGAGGATTTACTGGACCTGCGGCGGCCCTAGCCTCGAGATATTGACGAAACCAACCGGGTATATGAACACCCTCTGGAATGTTGAGATCTTCAGCCATGCTGAACGAAAAAGGAAAGATTCAAAATGGAGGACTCGAAAGATAAAGATATGGCTATTCCGGATTATGTTTTTCATAAAAACTTTCTTCTTAAATTTACTCATTAAGACATGTTTTTGAAAACACTTCTTTCAAAAATACTTTAGAAAAATAGTTTTTCAAAAAATTTCATCTGTTCTGGTAAACTTAAGCTCTGATACCACGTGTAACACCCCACGTCCAATAATGTCACTCATAAAGGGAATGCATTAACTTCCATGGAGGTTATGAGTGAATATAGAACAGAAAAATTACAACAAGACAGATAATAAAATAATACTTGGAAATTAAAACTTCATTTTATTGCAGCGGAAATTGAACATGTCTGTTACATCACAAAACCATAGATCATAACCAAGTACAATATCCGTCTTTATAAAACCAAAGTACACAATCCCATTACAATTAAAATAGCCATTAAAAAGAAAGATAACAAGCTGGACTTTACTTCAGCAGTCCAAGATTTCCAAGAGATAAGCGATCCAACTAGACTCCACTAGAACTTGGCCCAACCTGAGGACCTGAAGGGAAAGAGAATGGAAAAGAGGGGGTCAGACATAAAGTCTGGCGAGTATGACATTCTAACAATACTATTATCAAAATAACTGGACTAAGACATAAGCTGGAAAACAAGGAAATGTCTATGAAGGAACAGATGAAGGACATAGACAATCGCTAAAGGCAACGTTATAGGCGCTCCTAATTACTAAAGGATAAACACTTTACTGCACTACACCAGTCACCCTAAAGGTTGATCCCACTTAGCTTCACTTAGAAACTTCTTAATGGCTTTACTTACTCCTAGCTGACTACATAGGTGCCGCCTGCCCCTATCTCCACTAGGTGTGCCCCACTTCCCATTTATTCGATCGGCTCCCTAACACGTAGATACCCGTGCAGGTCCCACGGTGGGGTGTATCACTCCCCAATATGGCAACCTTATGCAATGCAAGGAATGCACGGCTTATACCTACACGATGCAACAACGTCTTACTTACCAGCCCGGGTCCATGCACGCACATGACCCCGTTGGACTTGGGTTGCCACCGCTACCCCGTTTTGACCTCTAACAATCAGACCCAGTATGCGTGTCCCGTCCTCGACTTGGGTCGAGCTTCCAAAGATACTTAATGGGCTACTGGACTGAAAAGGGCCCCCACCAAGCTTCCCACCTAGGCTTGGTCCCCTCTAATACATCCCGCTTAACCCCATGTCCACTTACATGTATAAATTTGGTTAAGTGTTTTCTAATTTAACCTAGTCTCACCCTTTGGTTTAATTAACGGGTTGTATTGGTTAAGTCTGTGGGCCTATATACACAAATATTACCCACCTACCCAAGATTTACTTAACCCTCTCACTGGTTCAGATATATTTAATTTACGATTAGGTTTGTGGGCCTATATATACTAATATTACCCACCTACCCAAGATTTACTTAACCCACTCATTCCATATAACCCAGTTTACTTAACCCCCAACTTAAACTTAAGTTCATACAATCCTTAAGGATCAGATTTGGTTAAGTAGTCCATTTCGTTTACCATGCCCATTTTAATTAATTAATCAATTAATTAAAACCTTTCCCTTTATAGGTGTCAATACCTATTTTATCCAATAATTTGAATTACATGTCATAATTTTTTATATTCAAATTACTCCATTTTCTAATCGTATTTCAAATGCCACTAAAGGCACCCACTAGATTCCTCATGCCACCCAAGGCACCCACTAGATTTCCATGTCCCACCACATGTTTTTCTTTCTAAATACAAGACTATCCCGTTCATTGGGTCAGTTAGGGATAGCCAGGGAGGGCAGGAAACTGGTTTTCCAAACCCAAGCCTAGACATTATCCTCTCTGTCACCCTAGAACCTTCTGGTATATGTAAATAGAAAGAGTGTTAATTATCTTAAGTGATTAATTGTAATTAATTAATACCTCCTAAATTTGAATTAACTTCCCTATTCAAATTTATAGTTTATTCATAAATTAAATGATGTCCATAATTGACTCAATTATGGCCATCCATTCATGGCATGCAAAACCATACAAGATTGCACCTAAACTAACATGATAACATATGGATTCCAACATGTATAACAATATGAGATCTACAACATATATAAAATTTACAACATATCATAGCATGGTTTATAACATAGCATAGTGTGATAGCATAACATAGCATGACATGGCATATATAATTTACATCATATGACGACATAAAATCATAACAAGAGATTCACAATACATAGAATTTATAATTACAATCATATCACTTTCTTGTGATCCGTTTACAACTTAATCAAATTATTTTAGAAATAATCTTGTGAGAATTATCATACTCACAGTTTAAAGAAGAGGATTAGAGAAAGAATCTTTTGATTTGTTTTGTTGAGAAGAATTTAGTTGTAGTAGATTAGGCTTCTTCTTCTTAGATTTGTGACGGCTATGCTGAATTCCATGGCAGCAGCATGACGGTAGTCTTCTCTAATTTTACAAGTGATTTAGGTCTAAGGTCTACCCACTTATTTATAGATTTTAGAATTCATTTAGGCCATTAGATTTAACCTAGAAATAACCGCAGCCGTCCAGACAAGATGGGGTTTATCTTGTTGACTCAGCAATGAGTCAGAAGTGACTCAGCAAACACTCAGCAAATTAATAAACTTCTATTCATGTTTGCATTAACTGCCCATATATATATATATATTCTACAATGTACATATTAGATACATCCCCCTTTACTTATTATTGTTTTTATATACATATTAGATACATCCCCTCTCTTACACACTTATTAATATTTTTATATGCATATTAGATACATCCCCTCTTTTACACACTTATTATTATTTTTATATGCATATTAGATACATCCCCTCTTCTACACACTTATTATTATTTTAGCAACTTTAGTGTTAATAGAAAATTCGGGGTGTTACAGGTTGTCATGGATTCGGTTGACCGAGGTGATACTGGGTGTGGTCGCTCCACACCGGTAGGGACAGGGAACACCTCCCGAATCCAAAATGGATAGAGTTAGCGGTGTTTTCCAATGCTTGGACCTAAGCTGCGGTAACTTGTTTCTTGGATAGTGCGGGTGTGCATTACGGTGTTTTTGCATGCCTGCGATGTAAAACGTTGGGAATTGCACTACGCGATAGATCTTTCGGATCAGGAGCCACCAGTATGGAAATCCAAACTTCCAATACAACATTTTACGGTTTCGATTGTATACTATAGACGGTGACATAGTGGGATGGAGCGCTCATGCCGTCTATGATTGATACATTTATATTTGAAGTTGATTTCTTCACTTATAGTAATAATAAAAAGATTTGTTTTAAACGTACCAAGAATATTTGACTATTATAATGTAGAATTCTATCCTCGACTGCGTTCATTGTATGATGGGACCTAAGTCTTATAATAGCTTCATTTTCCTTTATTTAGCATTACGTTGTTTGTTTTAAGCACTGGTATTCTGGGATTAAACCCGTTCCATGTTATATGACGTGATCCTCTGATTTGCCTTATTTTAAAAGTAAAGTTTTAAATAACTGTTTTAGTTCTCACACCAGTCCCATGACTGACCTAGAGTTTCTTGTTTTAACCTAAACTCTAGATGCTCCTATTTTCCACATGAGCAGTTAGTAGTTTTGGTTTTGCAGATTTATTTATACAGGATCCTTGATTTATAGTTGGAGCTATATTGGGAACGCTCTGTATTCGTGTATTTCATTTGGTTGTATTTGTTAATGTATTTCCACTACGCATCGTATTTTTACATTTTATTTCCACTGCTATGTATTTTAAATCTTTGAAATTTTCTATGTATTATTTAATCATACTCTGATATATTCTTGTACTCTGATGTAAATTGTTGTAAATAGCAATGAAATGTTCAATTGTTTGTGTTCTTATTTGTAGTGTTCCTAATTCAATCTGGGTTTTCCCGTAAGGGTGAGTTTGGGTAGTCTCAGCGTGGTATCAGATATTTGGTTCACAGAGCTCGAGAACAAGAACATTAGAACCGAACGAAAGAATTCATCAAAGATTGGATAAGTAATATCCGATAAGAGTAACTCGTTAGAGATAGGATTAGTAGTATCCTAGAACGAGTGTGAAGAGTGATATTTTTAAAACAAAAATGAAATCAAATTAGTTTTGAAAATTTATAACTTATTATACGTATTTGAATATTTATTTTTAAATTGAATTTGGACTATCGAGTATATGGAGATTTTAATATACGTCTGATCCATGTGTATTTGAAGTCTAAAATATACTGGCTAGATATAGAATCACACTCTAGTCGCCCGGAGATGATTCTAATGATCTCCATGGCATCATCATCATTTATGTTCGAGTTTCGAAAGTGGAATATCTATATATTTCCAATCGATTGGTGTGAGAACCAAAACCTTATTTTGAATTCATTGTTTGGAATTTGACACTAAAAATATGATTTTTGAATATATATATATATATAAAAGTTATATGTTTTGGAAATTTAATTCACAAATTGATTGCTGGTTATGTTGTCTGATTATTAGTTCAACTAAATAAAAATATTGGAATAATAATTCCAATATGAGAATGAAAAGTTGAATTGAACCAAATTTAACCAATGTATGAACGAAAAGTTAATTTAGCCAAATCAAGTCAAATATTGAACTGAATTAGAAATTGATTAGAATTCCATACGTGTACATGCATATACATTGAACAGGTCATAGCAAGGAGGCTAGAGAAGAGGAATAAAATTGTATGCCTGACAAATAAGTACATGTTTACCATTTTATTGGGTTTTGGTGATTTTATGAGCCGATTGGCTAGCTGCTTGGCTTTTTCTTTTTCTTTTGGATTGGTGAGGGTACTGTGAGGCTAGTTGTGGTTTTAAATATTACCCCGTACAAAGGAGGTTATGGCAAAAAAATTTGAAAATTTAGGGTGTTAGCCAAATTTTTGATAAATTTGAAAATTCTTAGAAACTGAAAAATTGAAGAATGAAATCCAGAATGAAAGTTGAGTTGGTTGGTTAAACAACTTTCAGCTCCGTTCCTTTTCGAGGACGAAAAGATTTTAAGTGAGGGAGATTGTAACAACCCGGATTTTCAGAACCAATTTAATTTTTTTATTCTAGCAATTTTAATGGATTTTGAATATTTAAAATGATTTATTTTAAATAATAATGACTAAAAATTTATTTAAATCGAAGTTAGAACGATTTTTTTTAATTTAATTATAAAAGGAGTTAGAAATGGCGCGGTAGTTTGAAAATTCGATTTCAAATTCAAATGAATGTACAAGATTCAAAATAAATCGGATTTTAGCGAAATAAGAAATATTTGAATCTGTTTAAAAATATTTTTGTAACAAATGTGAAAAATCCATATTTCACAACGGGAATAAAAAGTTATGTCCAGTTGAAAATTTAAAATAGTCGCTATGGAATTTAATATAATATAATAAATAACCATTTTGCAAACGACCTCCATTTTCGACGAAACCACTTTTGTTGGATACAGAATTTCAAATTATTGCTAGGTTTCAAATTTCATAATTTTTGGATTTAATATGTGAGCGCAGTAAATTTAAATGTGTTTGGTAATTTAAATTTGAATTGGATCGACTAGAAAATGACCATTTTTTAAATAGTCTCCAAATTCGACGAAATTAGTTTTGTTAGGACCGTATCGTCAAAACATAGCTAGATTTATTTTTCGGCAATTTTTGGAGTCAGGATGTGGCCCCGGTAATTTAAAATGTGCATTCAAATTTAATATATATTGATCTACATTTTAATTTTAACGAAAATTGATCAAACGATAGAATTGGCTTACGGGACATATCCCATTGTGTCCAGAATGGGGGTACTTAGCTAGGGGCGACAGTCGTTAGGTTTGATTTGGAGTTCGGGGAAGTAACGACCTATTTTTGGAGTTAAAAATATATTATAAATACCATCACCCAATCAGATTAATTGAAAAAGAAAACCATAATTCGTTCCCGCCGCTCTCTAGAAGCCCAAAGGCGGAAATCGCCCAGAACTCTTCCCCCTCCGATCTCCAAATCCACTTCACGAAATTCGAATCTTCCGACTACGAGTCGAAGACACTACAACAAATATACCATATTACAATGGTGCAAAAACGTTGTAAAAGGTTTTTACAACGGTGGAGCCACCATCGTGTATTAAGAAGTTGTAATATACTTATATCTTTTACAACGTTTTTGCACCGTTGCAACACCGTTGTGAAATATATCATATTACAATGGTGGAAAAATGTTGTAAAAGGTTTTTACAATGGTGGAGCCACCGTCGTGTTTTAAGATGTTGTAATATACTTATATCTTTTACAACGTTTCTACACCGTTGCAACACCGTTGTGAAATAGGGTATTTACAACTTTTACTCACCGTTGTAATAAATTTTATTACAACTTTTTCACACCATTGTAAAATGATTTATTACAACTTTTTTCGTTGTTGTAACTTATATACACCTTACTAATATAAAGAATTCATATATATTAATACTAATATGATTCATATTTTAATGCAACAAATATAACTGTACGGAATCATTTATATATATTAATTAACATAATATTGGATCAACATACACATAGTACATCACCAACTAAATCCATCACAAAAAACATAACCGTTTCAAAATACATACATCGATCTAACACATAAGAAAGATAGAAGCTTTATCCACAAAAGATACATAAGCATAACCTATGAAAGCACTCTAACTGAAGGCAACGTAATTTTTATTCCAAGCCACAATTGATCCAACAGCTTCTCCAATGGTAGTCATTTCGGAATTCGGCTTCCACAAGAAAGCATCAGGATCCACCACCGCATCCAAACTTTCCAACCTTACGGTCCACGGTGGGACTGCAAAAAAAAAAAAAATTGAGGTGCAATCTCATATATATTGTTATTGTGACAAAAGTATGAAGAAGAAGAAGGAAACTATAGTGATTTGTAAATCTGAGATGAAAAGGTTGACATGCACCCACCATATAGGGATCACGTTCAAAAGCTTTTTGCTTCCATGAAAGCCTGCAAGTTCAAAATATCAGTTGCATTTTTACCAACAATATAAACTTATCATACGTGCAATGAAGAGATTTAGTACAGATATAAACCTTGGAAGAGAGTCCAGAGCAGTCAATATATTTCTTTTTTTGGTAGACAAAATACATCAGAACATCCAGAGCATAGTTGTTTATCTGATTAGGTGGATATATATTCTGGAAACCTATGAAAGTTCAAAGATTTTTATTTTTATTTTGGCAGCCTATGAAAGTTCAAAGAATTATTTTGGCAGCCTATGAAAATTCAAAAATCAGAAGAAAGAGCAGTAAAAAAATTATGATAAAGCTTGTCGTACCTGTGGTGTCCTTCGCCATTTTGGAATCCCGATTCACAGTCGCAATTTCTATGAATATCAGCGATTTGGGGGAGATGAGGGATCGGCTATTAGCCAAGAGCGAATTGAGAAGACGCGAGATAATTTGAGTTGACGCGTAAAGATGAGCGATGAAGACACAGAACAGACTACACCTAGATAAAATACATCCAACAAAAAGAAAACTAAAAACAAGAAGGGAAAAAAGTGAGTAACAAAGATGTAGACAAAGGCAAAAGTGTCTTTGTACATATATACCAAAGAAGAAGCACTCAACTATTGGATGATGCAAGCGCATAGATATGATCAAATGCAAAAGCTGCAGGTTAAACATATATCCTGATTATATTTACACAAACATTTACATAATAATTGATTGACAAAATACAAAAGTATAGCAGAGGTACAAAATGATGCGGCTTTTCAGTGCTACTGTTCAAAACATAAACTATATCAGCCTGGATTAGTACCAGTATTAGACACCCAAAATGAAAACTTTGTGGTAAATAACTCCAATTTTTATTTTTAACTCCTAATATTATCAGTAATTGTACAATCATATATATATTTCATAAGTAAAAGTATGGATGAAATAGAGAAAATAAATTAAATGAAACCTCAATTTTTTGAACAAGTTCTTTAGCAATAGGAGCTGAGATGATGATATTCCTTTGTAAAGGCTTGATGAAACCATCATCCACTGCTTTGTCTATTAAGATCAGAAGAGAGTTGTAATAACCATCCACGTTCAGTAAGCAAACCTGCAACATAATATTAAATTGCTGAAAAAATTATCTTATATACATATGAAAGAAACACACGCAAACAGAAAAAAGCATGAGTTATTTAACTATTACTAACCAGTTTTTTATGGATGCCAAGCTGAGCCCATGTTATAACTTCAAGTAGCTCTTCTAGTGTTCCATAACCACCTGAGAATGTAGTAGAATAATATCAAAAAATATAAAAAGAAAGAAAGATAAAATAAAATTTGTAACATAATGGATAAAAATTAACCATGTAATGCAATGAATGCATCAGAGTGCTTAGCCATTTCTGCCTTTCTTTGATGCATGCCACTCACTTCTTTCACTACCCCATATGTTTCACCAGTTATCTACATAATAAATCAAAATATGAGAATGAAAACCTTGCTATATGGTACATTCCTGAAACTACGAATAAAGGTGCTTAGGACACAACCAATTTTTTGAACACGGCAGTACAGATGAGTACAACATACAAGGTATGGACATGCAACTCAACACTAAATTATATACATCTATATTCCAATTTACTATTGAGGTCAACAACTTGAACTAAAAGAAAATCATGAGTGAAAATCTTACCTTGAACGCGGTAGGAAGACGGTGCAAGCAGTGGGATCGACGCGGTGGCTTTGGATGGAAAAGTCGAAGACGGCGGACGGTTTGCAGCAACGATAGCGCAGTAAAGCAGCAGCGATTCTGACGCAATAAAACAGCAGCGATTCTGGCGCAATAAAGCAGCAACGATCACTTGGACTCGGCTGAGGAGAGGGTTTTGATGGTCACACGCTCTCTGCAGCTCGAGGATAAAAAGGAAAAGGTGGCTTGAACAGGCGGAGGCGCAGGTGCTTCGATTTGAGATGTGGCTGTTGCGGTTGACTTCGGAAAGGAGGTGGTGGTTCCAGTCAGGCGCGGTGAGGGTGAACGGTGACGGAGGCCGAGGGTGATGGGCAAGGCCGGTCCTAGAAGTTTTGATGCCTAAATCCAATTACAAAACCAAGGCCCTTATATAAAAACTAATGCTATCAACGTTAATTAAATAATCAAAATAATATATATATATATATATATATATATATAACAAGGAGATGAACAAAAAGAAATAACATTGTTTGTAACAATAATTTAAGTTATATAGCAAATTTAATTAATTGATCATGAACATTTTTAAGTCTTTGACATGTAAAATTACTAGTAAATTGATCATATCATGCAGTTGTAATAGCTACAACTAAAAACAAATACCTATAGCCAACATCTGCAAATAGAAAATGAATGAGGACCAAACTCCCCAGTAGTTGCTCCTTCCTATTATTGCATCATATGGTTGTCACAGAGGTGAGACAATCTTTGAAAAGGTTTGAAAGCAATTAATATATTTTCAATTATACGTTTGGTAACACGAAAGGCAAATATATTTTGTTACTTGCTCTCAGACAACATTTTATATATAGGAAATTTATAGTTTTTTCTAGCATTGAACAATAAACCAGACTTATCACAATTTTTGGATGGATTCAAAAATAAAAGATATCAGTTCAAACGTCTAAACTGAATACTCCACAAACTAAGAATAGAGAGCAATACATTAATCACATAGAAAATTGTTACAGTGATAAATATTTAGTAATCACCGTAAAATAACCAAACTAACCCAACAATTTAAATTTTGAAACATACGAAAACTAAAGTCTAAATTAAGCAGTACTAGTACCTTCAATTGAATTTAAGAATTTGTGTGTTGTTTGCCAGTTCATGTTGTGCCCTAGCTGCCAAGGAGATGGAGCTTTGTGTTGTCCGATTGTGCCCTAGCTATCGAGATGGAGCTGCAAGAGGAGGTGGAAACAATCTCTCGCGGCCTAGAAGGAGTTCAAGTCGCCATCAATCGCCGGTTATGTAGCTCGTGGATTGCAATTTTTTTCGATTCTGTACGGCGTGAATTTGGTGCCTGGCGAATTTCAGGGCCCTAAGAGGACGCTTCTGTGGCTTTGGTAAAGGGCCAGGCCTTGTGATGGGTTTGATTTTGACAACAAGCAGGAGGCGGAGAGATGGCACTCAGGGTGGCGGCGGCTTTACGGTTGTTTTAATTTAGCGATTTGGAAAAAAAATTAGGGAAAAATGAAATGAACGAGGCATAAAAAGGGGGAACAAATGGCTTTTATTTTTCTCGTATACAGGTAACTAGAAAGAGAGGTAAAAGGGGCACGTGGAAAGCCATTTTTCCAAATCAAGGACAAGTGTATTTTGCCTCTTTCAATTGTTTTACAAGTGTAAAGTTAAATAAACACTATTTTCCCAAGGTATATTTACCAATTGCTATACACTATTATATTATAAAACAATACTAGTGTGTGCATATAATTCTAAATACAATCTAAAATATATAAAAAAAAAATTTAGCCAAATTTAAATCTAATATAAATTTATTTAATATTTTCAATACAAGCTTAAGTAAATTTTAAAACTAAAATTCAAAATAAAATAAATTCCCAACTTAAATTGAGAAACCAAATTAAAAATTATCTACATTAAATATCAATTAGTTTAAAATATTAATACCGTTACAATTTAACAAACAAATTTTAGATTCAAAGATAATTTAATATTCACACTTACAAAAAAAAAATCAATCCAAAACCATATTAGAATATACTAAATTTCAAAATTTTAACCAAGTATAAATTTCCTAAGTGTCAATTCAAATAAATCTCATATATAACAAGCGTTGAAAACTGGTTCGTTACAAACTGATGACGGTAAATCACTGCATTTGCTATGCTTTAGCGTTAGAAATGAAAACTCAATGGTAATAATTTAAAGTAAGTTGAAATAAAAAATCATAGATAATATCCCTTACAAATTACAGGAAATCCATCGCCAATTTGGGACGGTGTTTTTTGCTACTAAAATCTATCGTACCGCTATTTGCGGTTTTTTTTGTAGTGTTAATTGTTAATATTGATTATTAATTGGTAATATTGATTATTAGACATTTATTACAAGTGGCAAAATAAACTAGTAATTTAGTATTAATAATTACTATTTTGAAAGTTATTTAATATTGTAAGTTAAATAATATATAATAGCTATTTATTAATCTTATGATTTTTCTTTTTTTTATTTTATGAAAAAATGTAATAGAATATCATATAAATTGCTTGAATTTTTTATTGAAATGTTTAAAAGTAATTATTTAATTATTACTTCTTAATTATTGATTCTTACTTCTTATTTATTGATTACTAAAATTAATTATTCATTACTAAAAGCTAATTTTTATTTATTTATTTTTAATTTCTAATAATAATACATAATTATTATTTATTAATTATTATATAGCAAAAAGAAATTATTAATATTAGTTATTACATATTTTCAAATAAACTATTTATTATTATTATTAAACAATAGTTATTGAGTATTAATATTTTTATTGATTATCGAATTTTTATTAATTATTAATATGGTATTTTTGTTGTAGTGTAGTCATATATTACAACAGTCAAAAAATAAATGTTTTGATAGGCTTTTATTACAACTATCAAAATAACTCATTTGTTAAAAATAAGTGTATTACAACTTTTCTGGAAAAAAGTTGTAAAAAAACATTTATTACAACGGTGATTTTACCACCGTTGTAAAATTAAAGTTGTAATATGTTGTTTTCGTTGTAGTGAGAGCTCTAGATGAGGAGCAACTTCAACGGTCAAGATCTGAATCCATCTCGCGATGAGTGCGGTTTTCCTATTGAAAATCGCGCGGTTTGAGCACGAATTGTAAGGGAGTGGGGCCCTCAAGCCCGGTGCGGTAGCAGGTGGAAGAATCTCGTTCGAAGGCGGTCGTGGTGGCATGGGTGGATGTGGGTCCGGTCAGCTACAGTGGCGGCGGATGGTGGTTGATTGTTTGGAGCGATGGGTTCAAAGGAGCGGGTTTCACCTGGAAGATGACGGCCTGATTTGGTTAAGCAAAGTAATTAAGGATTTTAATTAAAATTTTAATTATGTTTTAATTACTTTAAAGTAACCAATGTTTAAAATATTATAACTTTTTCATATGTCATCGAAATTCAGCGAAACGAAATGCGTAGGATTCGCAACGAAAAATTCTACATTTTAGAAGAGACCAGAACAAAAACGGAGCAAATCAAAATTAGAGGAAAATTCAAATTCAAGCAGAACCGAAATTCAGAAATAAAAGTACGGAGGAGTGGAAATGAAAGTGAGATCTCTCTCACACTCAAATTATTTATAGTAAATATATACTAGGATGCAGATGGGGCTTAGAAGCCCACGACACTATTTATTGTACAGACTAGTTGATTGTTTATTTTGATTGTGATTGGATTGTCATTGATTGTACTGTTGTGTATATAAAAATTATTTATATAATATATATATATATATTATCATGAAATAAAATAAAATAAATATTCATTTACAAATACGGCGATTTGTTTATGTACACCGATCTATCTGATAGTGATTGGGACAACAAATTTTACACATCGCCCAACTGCATAAATAATAAACAAAATTTGTTGTTTGAAAACCCCACACGGGTATTGGTATAATATTTGACATACACTGATCCCCATAATTAGTGATATGTCAATCGATGGGTTGATAGACTGTATAAGCGTTATTTATTTATTTTAATGCTTATACAATTGTAGAATGCACCCTAGATGTTGTATGAATTTTTAATGATTGTTTATCATTATTGTGGTATACGTGTGATGTTGAAATCCATATAAATAAAATTATATGGTAATTGATTGAGTTTGATTCTAATTCAGAAATTAACGAATATTTTAAAACAAAGAATATTTTAAAATAACGAATATTTTAAAGTAAAGAATATTTTGAATTAACGAATATTTTAAAATAATATTCAGTAAGTATTGAAATGTGAAGCCGTATTAAGTAGTTAAACGGCATTTTAACACGTACGAGATTTTTGTCGAATTTATTCATTTAACAATGAATATCGAAAAGTGATTTCAAAATCTGATATTTTGAAAATATTACCTTTTTAATATTATAATGATATGGAATATTCAAATTTGATTTGAAATTGAAATGAATTGGAAATCGATTTAAAATGAATTTAAAAAGAATTTAAAGAATAATATTCAAATTTGATTTGAAATTGAAATGAAATGGAAATCGATTTAAAATGAATTTAAAAAGAACTTAAAAAGGAATATTCAAATTTGATTTGAAATTGAAATGAAATGGAAATCATTTAAAAAGAATTTAAAAAGGAATATTCAAATTTTATTTGAAATTAAAATGAAGTTAAAATCGTTTTAAAATGAATTTAAAACGAATTTAAATTGAAATATTCTGTAATAACCCGGAAAATCTGAGCCAGTTTAAAATTTTTATTTTGGCAATTTTAGCGAATTTTGAATATTTAAAATGATCATTTTAAATAAGATCGACGAGAAATTTATTTTGAATAGAATTCGAACGTATATATTTATATACATCGTCGTTAGAATATAAATAATTATTTATAATTATAAATAGAATTGAAAATGGCGCGGTAGTTCGATAATTCGATTTCAAACTTCAATTGAATGTACCGGGTGCAAAACAATCCGGATTTTAGTGAAACCAAAAATTATAGGATCTATTTGAGAATATCTTTCCAACGAATCCATAAAATTAAGATTTCATAGCGGGAATCAAAAGATATGTCCAGTTGAAAATTTTGAATAGTCGCTATGGAATTCAGGCCCTTAAAAATGGGAATTTTGCAAACGACCTCGGATTTCGACAAAACCACTTTTTTTGGGTCTGTGATGTCAAATTATTGCTAGATTCCAAATTTCATAATTTTTCGAATCAATATGTGAGCGTGGCGAAGGAAAACGCGTTTGACCAATTTCAGTTGATTTTAGTCGACTGGAAAATGGCCATTTTTCTAACGGTCTCAGAATTCGACGAAACTAGTTTTGTTAGGACCGTATCGTCAATACGAAGCTAGAAAATATTTTTCTAGAATTTTTTTAGTTAGTGTGTGACCCCGGTAAATTGAAATGCGCGTTCAAAATCAATATATAGAGTTATATGTTGATTTTAACGGAAACTGATCGAAACGATCGAATCAGCTTATGGTACGTATCCCATTGTGTTCGGAATGGGGGTGAAACGCTATGGACGACTGGTGGTGGGCCTCGTTTAGAGGTCGTATGTAAAAGTCAACTTTTTGAAATTAAAATAATTAAATAAAAAAAACCCTCTCCTTACACTGATCAGGCCCCTCCTTTTTTAAAATCGATTCAGCAAAAAAAAAGAAGAATGAAAAAAAAAGCAAACGACAGGGAGGGGGGAAACCGCCGCCGCCTCCATCGCCCCCCCCCCTGGTGGACGCCGTCGTCGTCGCTTCCTTCTTCCTCTCTCCTTCTTCTTCTTCCTCTGAAAAAGAACGCGCCCCCTCCTCTGCTGCTTCTTCTTCCACCTCCACCGTCGCCCCCCTCCACTTCCGCTCCACCTCCGCCGCCTGCTGGAGGGCCCACCACCACCAGCGAGCATGAAAACCCCATCCTCCTCTGGTCAAAGAAAAAAAAACAGTAAGCCCTCTTTTATTTTACTTTAAAGCATTATTTTTAAATTCGATTTTTCTTCCTTTATATCTATGAATGACCATGAACAAAGTGAGTTTTTTTTTACAACAAGAGATTTGATTTTTGTTTAGAGGAAAATTTGGTTTTTTTAAATAAAAGGAAGTGATTTTTGAAGATATAAAGGTAAGGTTTTTATTATATGAGAAGATTAAAAATATAATTTTTATAATATAGAAAAGTTAAAAATATAATTTTTATACTAATGGCATATTAAAAATATGGTTTTTGTTAAAGTAGAAATATAAATATATAGTTTTTATATAGTTATGATAATAAAAATTCGATCTTTATATTTGAAAAGGCGAAATATTTATATTTCAAAAGGCGAAATATTTATATTTGAACGAAATATTTATATTTGAAAAGGCGAAATATTTATATTTGAAAAGGCGAAATATTTATATAGAGAATAAAATCGATGTAAAAATAGAATTTTTATCTATATAGTAGCAATGTAAAAATAGAATTTTTATCTATATAGTAGCGATGTAAAAATAGAATTTTTATCTATATAGTAGCGATGTAAAAATAGAATTTTTATCTATATAGTAGCGATGTAAAAATAGAATTTTTATCTATATAGTAGCAGTGTAAAAATAGAATTTTTATCTATATAGTAGCAATGTAAAATTGAATTTTTATCTATATAGTAGCAGTGTAAAAATAGAATTTTTATCTATATAGTAGCGGTGTAAAAATAGAATTTTTATCTATATAGTAGCGGTGTAAAAATAGAATTTTTATCTATATAGTAGCGATGTAAAAATATGATTTTTATATACATGGCAATAATATAAAAATGTGATTTTATATATGTAGTGAATAAGGGCAACGAAAGTGACGAAAGGCGAGAACGACGAAGATTTCTATAAATGAAGTGTCGTGGAGTTGGATTAGCTATTGGTGAGAACTTCTTACTCTAAATTTCTTTTTCTAGTTATATATACATATACTAGGATGCAGACGGTGCTTAGTAGCACCCGACACCCGTCATCCACAGACCATGGATGGCTTGTTTGTTTAATTGATGTGTTGTGAAATTTGTTTGTGTTGTTGATGTGAAATCGATAATAAATTGTAGATGGTTGAAATAAATTAATTATCGTTAAAAATATAATTTTTAACGTGAAAGTGAATAAATAAATATATATAAACAAATCGGCCGATTTGTTTATATACACTGATTTGACTGATATTGATTTGGTCGATAAATTTTACACATCGCCCAACTGCACAAATAATATTCAGTGTTTGTTGATTTGAAACCCCACACGGGTGTTGGGATGATATTTGAGTACACTAATCCCAATTATTTAATTGTATGTCAATCGATTGGTCGACAGGCTGCGTAAGCATTGATTATTTATATTTGACGCTTATGCAGTTGTGTGGTGCACCTTGGATGATGGTTGATTATTGATCGTTGCTATTATATACATGTGTTGTATGGAATCCATATAATTAACGTTATATGGTGATTGATTGGGCCTCATTCCAATTGGGAAAATAATGAATATTATAAAAGAAAATTCATGTGTTGAATATAAAAATAGTCATGTGTTGACGATGTTCATGAGTTGAAACTATTGACGTGTTGAGTGAAATATTTTAATAATAAAATTTACAACTTCATCATATTTAAAATTAGAACTACTTCACGGTGGAGTCTGATTTAAAAATCAAACGATAGATACCATAATTTTATAAAATATTTTACATAACAAAAATAGTGATGTGTTGACAGTACTCATGTGTTGAGATTAGTCGTGTGTTGAAAGAAATATAGATTCATGTGTTGAATGGAATATATATATATTCATTTGTTGAATAGAATAACGAATTTATTGAAATATATAAAGCCGTGTTGATTAGAGTTGCGCTATTTTGACGTGAACGATATTTATATCGATTTTATTCGTTTTACAATGAATATTGAAAAGAGATTTCAAAATTTAATATTTTGAAATGAAATTCAAATTAAATTAGATTAAAATTCAAATTGAAATTTTATTGAATCAATTTGAAATGAATTCGAATCGAATAGAAAATGAATTCGATTCGAATTGAATAGAAAGTGAATTTGAATTCAAATTGAATAGAAAGTGAATTTGAATTCGAATTGAATAGAAATGAATTCAAATTGAATTAAAAATGAATTGAAGTCGTTTTGAATGAAATTTAAAACGAACTGAAATTGAATTGAAATCAATTTGAAATGAATTCGAATTGGATTAAATAAAAGGTAAATTCAAATTGAATTAAATTGAAACGAATTAGAATTTGAATTGAATTGAAACGAATTTGAATTCGAATTAAATAAAATTGAAATGAATTCGAATTGAATTGAAATCAAGTCGATTTGAAATTGAGGATGAAGTTGAAATGGTTTTGAAAACGAATTTAAAACGATTTATAAAATACGTTTTAAAAGGAAACCGACGAAATATATATAATATATATATATATATATATTATATATATAATGGCCTGAATAGAATACGCCGCACCGCGGCAGTTCGTGAATTTCGACCATTGACTTCGAATTGACGTTGCGGGAGATCCGACCGTCGGAATCTCCTAAAACCGGAACCGTTGGGTTCGTATCGAAAAGAGCTTTCCAATGAATATTAGAAAATTTAAATCTAACGGTTGGATTTGGAATTATGTCCGAATCAAATTTGAAAAAGGTCGCTGTAAGTGCAGTTCGATGGCTGTTGATGGAAATCGACTGTACGGACCTTGATAAAATTATTAAAAATATCTATAATTTGTGTTAAATCATAAGAAATGATTTGGGAAAAATTGGGCTGAAAAATTCCATATTTGAAAAGATAAAAATAGATTTTTATCGAAATGAACTAGTTTTGAACTAAAATTAAAACCCATTTATTTTTAAATAAATAAATTGGATTTGAAATGGGTTTTAAAAAGAATTGATTTGTGGGTTTATCGTGAAGGGTGTTTTAAATAACACTTGTTCTTTAACCCGATAATAAATAGAATGTGATTTGGGTTTATCGTGAACTGTGTTTTAAATAACATTAGTTCTTTAACCCAGTAAAAGGAGTTTTAATGAATCTGCAATTAGATTAAAATGTGAATTGATAATTTAAATTATCAAGTTTGGAAAATGAGCGAGAATGGAGTACCACCAGTTTTGCTCCAAGCGACAGTTAAATCTTTAATTAGATTTGAACGTGAAATGGTAATTAAATTTACCGATAACATCGTGGTGTTAGGTATGGAGTATCACCAGTTTTGCTTCATGAGATGAATAGGTTGGGATTAGGAAATAAAATAAATAATTACTTCGGTGTTGTTCGCTAATCTCGACTAGTTTGGAAAAACCATAATTTGGTTTGATACGACATCCAATGGAAGATTAAAGAATAAATTTTAAAGAATTTATCTTGGATAAAATTAATGGGAACCTTTCCCTAAGAATTGAGATTTAGAAACTAGTTGTAGGTTATTTAAGAAGAATGGTTTCCTGGGTATTGATCTGATGTTGGTTTCGGCCTTCGAGGTTAATATTTGGGGAATTTCTCTCTTACTGATTTACGGTTAGTGACTAATGAATTGGAATGAGGCGTATGTTGTGTTTGTGTAACATTTGTTTTTTAATATACGCAGGTTGTTCGGAAAGGCCGGGTTTACACCCATTCTGAATAACCGATTCGACGATAAGTCGAAGATGATGACGGTGGTCGAAGACCGGAAGTCTTCACATCGTTCGGGTGATTAATGATGATCATGATTGGGCTGTACACCCAAGATGAGGGAATCAGTTGGTGGTCGTCCAGACGTACTTGGAGATCGATGGATATGCGAGGAAAGTGCCTCCGGTTTCGTTCAGACCTAGAACGAACTTGTAAATGGATTGTGTGCCTGACATTGGATTTTATTCTGTGTTGATTGATTTCTGTTAAATATATATCTGTTTGGCGGCGGAGAATTTATTCTCTTGCTTAACGCCCTTCTCTGAGACGTACGAGCTTAGAGGTTATATATCGATAGATATCAATCGCATGGCATGAATTGCCTGTGTGGCACGCTGAGTTGCATGGATCAAGGCTTCTGTTGTAAAGCAAAGTCTTGTGGTTGATGATCAAAGCACGGCCTACGTGGAAGCTTTGTGTATAGCATGGATTCGCGAGCCTCACACCTCGGTATGAGTTAAAAACGGGATAAGGACTGCAGGGAGAGCACGACGTTTCTTTCTAGCTTTGGTGGTGTCAGTGACTTACCAGCCCTGACATTTATATACTTTTCACCTATATGGTTGTTGGATGAGGCGCCTCGATTTTAGGTCTGTAAGGACCGGGAAACGTGTGTTCATGAATTGCCAATCCTCAAACGTAAGAGAGGACCGGCCCTGAAGCATCCAAGGGTTACCCAGAGTGTGTAGTCCTGAGGCATTTGCTAGAGTGTCTCGAACCGGAGAGGAGCTTGCCCCTTGCCTCGACTCATGACGGAAATCCAATTTCCAATACGTGATATTGCGGTTTTAATTGTAGAACTAGTATGACGACATGATATATGGTACCCATGCCGTCTATGATTGATATTTATGATTGAAATTGTTTTGACACTATACACTTAAAATAGTATCAAATGATTTGTTTTAAACGTACCAAGCATGTTTGGATATTATAAGGGAAAAACCTATCCTCCGGCTTGCGTTGCATTGTGTGATGGGACCTGGGTCTTATAATAGCTTCATTTTTTGAAAAAGCATTGCGCTGTTTATTCTATGTACTGGTATTCTTGGGAGGAAACCCGTTCCGTGTTATACAGCGTGGTCCCTTGAATTATTCTCTTTTAAAGTAAAATTTTAAATAACTGTTTTAGTTCTCACACCAGTCACATGACTGACCTGGAGTTTATTGTTTTAACCTAAACTCTGGGTGCCCTTATTTTGACACGGGCAGCTAGTAGTATTGGTTTTGCATATTTATATTCACAGGATCCTGATTTACAGCTGGAACGATGCTCGGAAAGCTCTGTATCCGTGTATTACATTCAGTTGTGTTTTGTATTATTTTTCTGCTGCAATACTGTATTTAAATCTCTGATACTCTTTGTTGTATAATATTCATTTATACTCTGTATATTCTTGTATCTGATGGAATTGTTGTAATAGCAATGAAATGTTCTTCCGTCTGCGTTCTGATTTGTCTTGTCCTCAAAGTAATTCGTTCTTTCTCATCTCTTCGGAGACCGGGGAAGTTACGGGTCACTACATTTGGTATCAGAGCTTTGGTTTACAGAGCTCGAGTACAAGACACGTTAGAACCATACGAAAGGATTCATCAGATATTGGATTAGTAATATCCAATTAGAATGACTCGTTAGAGATAGGATCAGTAGTATCCTAGAGCGAGTGTATATTTTTCAAATGAAAACAATTTTGTTTTGAAATTTAAATCGTTTTATACGTATTTGAATATTTATTTACTTTGAATTTGGACAATCCGATATATAAAGATTTTGCATATACGCGTCATAAACGTATATTCGAAGTTTTAATATACTGGATAGATATAGAATCACATTCTAGTCGCCCGGAGATGGTACTGATAATTGTCATGACATCATCAGTATTTATGTTCGTGTTTCGAAGGTGTGATATATATATATTTCCATTAGACTGGTGTGAGAACCAAAACTTATATAGCTAGAATTATTTGTTGTGAATTGGCATCAAAAACATGATTTTTTGTATATGTATCAAAATTATGAATTTGAAACTCTAATCCACTAATTGATTGATGTTTGTGTTGTTTGTTTATTTGTTTGATAATTTTGAACCATTTAGCCTAATTGAATCGAATATTGAATTGTATTGAAAATTGGTCGCATTTGCTTGCATATACATATACTTACATTGAACAGGTCATAGCAAGGAGGCTAGAGCAGAGAATAAAATTTGTTTGCCCGATAAATAGGTACATGTTTACTATATAATTTATTGTTTTGTTTGGGTGATGATGATTTTATGAGCCGATTGGCTTTTTCTTTTTCTTTTTGAGATCAGAAGGCCTGTATAGCAATTTCGGGATTTTCCCGTGGCTCCCGGTGTAGGGGGGTTATGGCGAAATTTTTCGAAAATTTAGGGTGTTAGCCAAATTTTTGAAGAATTTGAAAATTCTCAGAAACTGAAAAGTTGGAGAATGGAAGCCAGACTGAACGTAGAACTGATTAATCAAACCACTTTCGGCTTTGTTCCTTTTCGGGGACGAAAAGTTTTAAGTGGGGGAGATTGTAATAACCCGGAAAATCTGAGCCAGTTTAAAATTTTTATTTTGGCAATTTTAGCGAATTTTGAATATTTAAAATGATTATTTTAAATAAGATCGACGAGAAATTTATTTTGAATAGAATTCGAACGTATATATTTATATACATCGTCGTTAGAATATAAATAATTATTTATAATTATAAATAGAATTGAAAATGGCGCTGTAGTTCGATAATTCGATTTCAAACTTCAATTTAATGTACCGGGTGCAAAACAATCCGGATTTTAGTGAAACCAAAAATAATAGGATCTCTTTGAGAATATCTTTCCAACGAATCCAAAAAATTGAGATTTCATAGCGGGAATCAAAAGATATGTCCAGTTGAAAATTCTGAATAGTCGCTATGGAATTCAGGCCCTTAAAAATGGGAATTTTGCAAACGACCTCGGATTTCGACGAAACCACTTTTGTTGGGTCCGTGATGTCAAATTATTGCTAGATTCCAAATTTCATAATTTTTCGAATCAATATGTGAGCGTGGAGAAGGAAAACGCGTTTGACCAATTTCAGTTGATTTTAGTCGACTGGAAAATGGCCATTTTTCCAATGGTCTCAGAATTCGACGAAACTAGTTTTGTTAGGACCGTATCGTCAATACGAAGCTAGAAAATATTTTTCTAGAATTTTTCTAGTTAGTGTGTGACCCCGGTAAATTGAAATGCGCGTTCAAAATCAATATATAGAGTTATATGTTGATTTTAACGAAAACTGATCTAAACGATCGAATCAGCTTATGGTACGTATCCCATTGTGTTCGGAATGGGGGTGAAACGTTATGGACGACAGGCAGTGGGCCTCGTTTAGAGGTCGTATGTAAAAGTCAATTTTTAGAAATTAAAATAATTAATTAATAAAAAATAAAAAATAAAACCCTCTCCTTACATTGACCAGGCCCCCCCTTTTTTTAAATCAATTCAGCAAAAAAAAAAGAATGAAAAAAAAGCGAACGACGGGGAGGGGGGGAAACCGCCGCCGCCTCCATCGCGCCCCCCCTGGTGGACGCCGCCGCCGCTTCCTTCTTCCTCTCTCCTTCTTCTTCTTCCTCTGAAAAGAACGCACCCCCTCCTCTGCTGCTTCTTCTTCCACCTCCACCGTCGCCCCCCCCCCCCACTTCCGCTCCACCTCCGCCGCCTGCTGGAGGGCCCACCACCACCAGCGAGCATGAAAACCCCATCCTCCTCTGGTCAAAGAAAAAAAAAAGTAAGCCCTCTTTTATTTTACTTTAAAGCACTGTTTTTAAATTCGATTTTTCTTCCTTTATATCTATGAATGACCATGAACAAAGTTAGTTTTTTTTTACAACAAGAGATTTGATTTTTGTTTAGAGGAAAATTTGGTTTTTTTAAATAAAAAGAAGTGATTTTTGAAGATATAAAGGTGAGGTTTTTATTATATGAGAAGATTAAAAATATAATTTTTATAATATAGAAAAGTTAAAAACATAATTTTTATACTAGTGGCATATTAAAAATATGGTATTTGTTAAAGTAGAAATATAAAAATATAATTTTTATATAGTTATGATAATAAAAATTCGATCTTTATATTTGAAAAGGCGAAATATTTATATTTGAAAAGGCGAAATATTTATATTTGAAAAGGCGAAATATTTATATTTGAAAAGGCGAAATCTTTATATAGAGAATTGCATCGATGTAAAAATAGAATTTTTATCTATATAATAGCAATGTAAAAACAGAATTTTTATCTATATAGTAGCAATGTAAAAAAGAATTTTTATCTATATAGTAGCGATGTAAAAATAGATTTTTTATCTATATAGTAGCGATGTAAAAATAGATTTTTTATCTATATAGTAGCGATGTAAAAATAGAATTTTTATCTATATAGTAGCAGTGTAAAAATAGTATTTTTATCTATATAGTAGCAATGTAAAAATAGAATTTTTATCTATATAGTAGCAGTGTAAAAATAGAGTTTTTATCTATATAGTAGCATTGTAAAAATAGAATTTTTATCTATATAGTAGTGTTGTAAAAATAGAATTTTTATCTATATAGTAGCGATGTAAAAATATGATTTTTATATACATGGCAGTAATATAAAAATGTGATTTTTATATATGTAGTGAATACGGGCAACGAAAGTGACGAAACGCGAGAACGACGAAGATTTCTATAAATGAAGTGTCGTGGAGTTGGATTATCTATTGGTGAGAACTTCTCACTCTAAATTTCTTTTTCTAGTTATATATACATATACTAGGATGCAGACGGTGCTTAGCAGCACCCGACACCCATCATCCACAGACTATGAATGGCTTGTTTGTTTAATTAATGTGTTGTGAAATTTGTTTGTGTTGTTGATGTGAAATCGATAATTAATTGTAGATGGTTGAAATAAATTAATTATCGTTAAAAATATAATTTTTAACGTGAAAGTGAATAAATAAATATTTATAAACAAATCGGCCGATTTGTTTATATACACTGATTTGACTGATATTGATTGGGTCGATAAATTTTACACATCGCCCAACTGCACAAATAATATTCAGTGTTTGTTGATTTGAAACCCCACACGGGTGTTGGGATGATATTTGAGTACACTAATCCCAATTATTTAATTGTATGTCGATCGATTGGTCGACAGGCTGCGTAAGCGTTGATTATTTATATTTGATGCTTATGCAGTTGTGTGGTGCACCTTGGATGATGGTTGATAGTTGATCGTTGCTATTATATACATGTGTTGTATGGAATCCATATAATTAACGTTATATGGTGATTGATTGGGCCTCATTCCAATTGGGAAAATAATGAATATTATAAAAGAAAATTCATGTGTTGAATATAAAAATAGTCATGTGTTGACGATGTTCATGAGTTGAAACTATTGACGTGTTGAGTGAAATATTTTAATAATAAAATTTACATCTTCATCATATTTAAAATTAGAACTACTTCACGGTGGAGTCTGATTTAAAAATCAAACGATAGATACCATAATTTTATAAAATATTTTACATAACAAAAATAGTGATGTGTTCACAGTACTCATGTGTTGAGATTAGTCGTGTGTTGAAAGAAATATAGATTCATGTGTTGAATGGAATATATATATTCATTTGTTGAATAGAATAATGAATTTATTGAAATATATAAAGCCGTGTTGATTAGAGTTGCGCTATTTTGACGTGAACGATATTTATATCGATTTTATTCATTTTACAATGAATATTGAAAAGTTATTTCAAAATTTAATATTTTGAAATGAAATTCAAATTAAATTAGATTAAAATTCAAATTGAAATTTTGTTGAATCAATTTGAAATGAATTCGAATCGAATAGAAAATGAATTCGATTCAAATTGAATAGAAAGTGAATTTGAATTCGAATTGAATAGAAATGAATTCAAATTGAATTAAATTGAAATTGAATTAAAAACGAATTGATGTCGTTTTGAATGAAATTTAAAACGAACTGAAATTGAATTGAAATCAATTTGAAATGAATTCGAATTGGATTAAATAGAAGGTAAATTCAAATTGAATTAAATTGAAACGAATTAGAATTTGAATTGAATTGAAACGAATTTGAATTCGAATTAAATAAAATTGAAATGAATTCGAATTGAATTGAAATAAAGTCGATTTGAAATTGAGGATGAAGTTGAAATGGTTATGAAAACGAATTTAAAACGATCTATAAAATACGTTTTAAAAGGAAATCGATGAAATATAATATATATATATATATTATATATATAATGGCCTGAATAGAATGCGCCGCGCCGCGGCAGTTCGTGAATTTCGACCATTGACTTAGAATTGACGTTGCGGGAGATCCGACTGTCGAATTCTCCTAAAACCGGAACTTTTGGGTTCGTATCGGAAAGAGCTTTCCAATGAATATTAGAAATTTGAAATCTAACGGTTGGATTTGGAATTAGGTCCGAATCAAATTTGAAAAAGGTCATTGTAAGTGCAGTTCGATGGCCGTTGATGGAAATCGACTGTACGGACCTTGATAAAATTATTAAAAATATCTATAATTTGTGTAAAATCATAAGAAATGATTTGGAAAAAATTGGGCTGAAAAATTCCATATTTGAAAAGATAAAAATAGATTTTTATCGAAATGAACTAGTTTTGAACTAAAATTAAAACCCATTTATTTTTAAATAAATAAATTGGATTTGAAATGGGATTTAAAAAGAACTGATTTGTGGGTTTATCGTGAAGGGTGTTTTAAATAACACTTGTTCTTTAACCCGATAATAAATAGAATGTGATTTGGGTTTATCGTGAACTGTGTTTTAAATAACATTAGTTCTTTAACCCAGTAAAAGGAGTTTTAATGAATCTGCAATTAGATTAAAATGTGAATTGATAATTTAAATTATCAAGTTTGGAAAATGAGCGAGAATGGAGTACCACCAGTTTTGCTCCAAGCGACAGTTAAATCTTTAATTAGATTTGAACGTGAAATGGTAATAAAATTTACCGATAACATCGTGGTGTTAGGTGTGGAGTATCACCAGTTTTGCTTCATGAGATGAATAGGTTGGGATTGGGAAATAAAATAAATAATTACTTCGGTGTGGTTCGCTAATCTCGACTAGTTTGGAAAAACCATAATTTGGTTTGATACGACATCCAATGGAAGATTAAAGAATAAATTTTAAAGAATTTATCTTGGATAAAATTAATGGGAATCTTTCCCTAAGAATTGAGATTTAGAAACTAGCTGTAGGTTAGTTAAGAAGAATGGTTTCCTGGTTATTGATCTGATGTTGGTTTCGGCCTTCGGGGTTAATATTTGGGGAATTTCTCTCTTACTGATTTACGGTTAGTGACTAATGAATTGGAATGAGGCGTATGTTGTGTTTGTGTAACATTTGTTTTTTAATATACGTAGGTTGTTCGGAAAGGTCGGGTTTACACCCATTCTGAATAACCGATTCGACGATAAGTCGAAAATGAGGACGGTGGTCAAAGACCGGAAGTCTTCACATCGTTTGGGTGATTACTGATGATCTTGATTGGGCTGTAAACCCAAGATGAGGGAATCAGTTGGTGGTCGTCCAGACGTACTTGGAGATCGATGGATATGCGAGGAAAGTGCCTCCGGTTTCGTTCAGACCCAGAACGAACTTGTAAATGGATTGTGTGCCTGACATTGGATTTTATTCTGTGTTGATTGTTTTCTGTTAAATATATATCTGTTTGGCGGCGGAGAATTTATTCTCTTGCTTAACACCCTTCTCTGAGACGTACGAGCTTAGAGGTTATATATCGATAGATATCAATCGCATGGCATGAATTGCCTGTGTGGCACGCTAAGTTGCATGGATCAAGGCTTCTGTTGAAAAGCAAAGTCTTGTGGTTGATGATCAAAGCACGGCCTACATGGAAGCTTTGTGTATAGCGTGGATTCGCGAGCCTCACACCTCGGTATGAGTTAAAAACGGGATAAGGACTGCAGGGAGAGCACGACGTTTCTTTCTAGCTTTGGTGGTGTCAGTGACTTACCAGCCCTGACATTTATATACTTTTCACCTATATGGTTGTTGGATGAGGCGCCTCGATTTTAGGTCTGTAAGGACCGGGAAACGTGTGTTCAGGAATTGCCAATCCTCAAACGTAAGAGAGGACCGGCCCTGAAGCATCCAAGGGTTACCCAGAGTGTGTAGTCCTGAGGCATTTGCTAGAGTGTCTCGAACCGGAGAGGAGCTTGCCCCTTGCCTCGACTCATGACGGAAATCCAATTTCCAATACGTGATATTGCGGTTTTAATTGTAGAACTAGTATGGCGACATGATATATGGTACCCATGCCGTCTATGATTGATATTTATGATTGAAATTGTTTTGACACTATACACTTAAAATAGTATCAAATGATTTGTTTTAAACGTACCAAGCATGTTTGGCTATTATAAGGGAAAACCCTATCCTCCGGCTTGCGTTGCATTGTGTGATGGGACCTGGGTCTTATAATAGCTTCATTTTTTGAAAAAGCATTGCGCTGTTTATTCTATGCACTGGTATTCTTGGGAGGAAACCCGTTCCGTGTTATACGGCATGGTCCCTTGAATTACTCTCTTTTAAAGTAAAGTTTTAAATAACTGTTTTAGTTCTCACACCAGTCACATGACTGACCTGGAGTTTATTGTTTTAACCTAAACTCTGGGTGTCCTTATTTTGACACGGGCAGCTAGTAGTTTTGGTTTTACAGATTTATATTCACAGGATCCTGATTTACAGCTGGAACGATGCTCGGAAAGCTCTGTATCTGTGTATTACTTTCAGTTTTGTTTTGTATTATTTTTCCGCTGCAATACTGTATTTAAATCTCTAATATTCTTTGTTGTATAATATTCATTTATACTCTGTATATTCTTGTATCTGATGAATTGTTGTAATAGCAATGAAATGTTCTTCCATCTGCGTTCTGATTTGTCTTGTACTCACAGTAATTCGTTCTTTCTCATCTCTTCGGAGATCAGGGAAGTTACGGGTCACTACATATTCAAATTTGATTTGAAATTTGAAATGGAGTTGAAATCGATTTAAAATGAGTTTAAAACGAATTTATAATGGAATATTCAATTTTGATTCAAAATTGAAATGGAAAAGGAAATCATTTTTAAAATGAATTATAAAATTCGTTTTAAATGGAAATCGATGATATATATATATTATAATGGCCTGTATAGAACGCGTCGCGCTGCGACCATTCGAGAATTTCGACCATTAACTTCAAATTGATGTTATGGGATATCCGACCGTCATATTCTCCTAAAACCAGAACCGTTGGGTTCGTATCGAAAAGAGCTTTCCAATGAATATATGAGATTTGAAATCTAACGATTGGATTTTGAGATATGTCCAAATCAATTTTAGAAAAGGTCGTTATGGTTGTTGTTCGTTGGCCGTTATTGGAAACCGACTGTACGGGCGTTAATAAAAATTTTAAAAATATGGAAAAATTATGTAAAATCATAATAAATGATTTGGAAAGATTTTGGAAGAAAAATTCCAGTTTCGAAAAGATAAAAATATATTTTTATCGAAATGAACTAGTTATTAACTAGAACAATAGTTTAATTATTTTTAGAAATAAATAAATTGGATTTGAAAATGGTTTTAATTTTAAAATAACCAGAATTTTCCAACAAATAAATTGGGATGGATTTGGAATGGAAATAATCTTCGGAATATTTCGATATTGGATTCCATGATTATACAGATATTATTGAGTAATTTGGAAGATATATATATCGTTATTCCCAATACGATATTGGTTGGTTTCAGAATTTGATATTGAATATAAGCCGATATAATTTCTATTCAGAGCCTTGTATTTGATATAAAATTTGATTTTGGGTTTGTCGTGAACGGTGTCTCCATTAACACCATTCTTAAACCCAATAGAGAAAAGAATAAATTTTTTAATTAAGATTTAGTGAAAATTTTCCAATTAATTAACATTTAATTGGAATTGAATAAAAGAATTGGATTTTTGGGTTTCTAGTGAACGGTGTTTTAAATAACACTTGTTCTTTAACCCAATTAACATTGAAGAATATGATTTGGAATTTATAATCTTTTAATTAAGATTTATGGAATTTTCCAAAGTAAAGATTTCCAATTTAATATATTAAATTGGAATTGAATGGAATTCGATTTGGTAATAATCGAAGTGATTTTCTGTGGAGGAAGACTGTTAATACATATGGAATTTAAAAGGCTTTGTCGTTATTCCATTTATATTATTAGTCGGATACGGAAATTGATATCGATTATATATTGATCTGTTTTCCGTGAAGATTCCATAATTAGAGGAATGTGATTTCGGGCTTATCGTGAATCGTGTTTTAAAGGACATTGGTTCTTTAACCCAGTTAAAGACAGGAGTACAAGTCTAACATTGTATTTCGAATGGTATTCGTTGATCTTTGCTAAATATATATTTGTCTGGTGGGGGAGAATTTATTCTCTTGCTTAACACCCTTCTCTGAGACGTACGAGCTTAGAGGTTATATATCGGCAGAAATCAGTGGTACGGTATGGATTGACAGTGTGACATGCTGAGATGCAGTGATCCAAACTTTTGTTGAAAAGCAAAGTTTGGTGGATGATGATCAAACCACAGCTTTGTGTAGCGTTAATTCGCGAGCCTCACACATCGGTATGGTGACAAACTGATGGTTAGATCAGTATGCTTTAGAGATGAGGATAGACATCCTATAGGTTGTCATGGATTTGGTCGACCGTGGTGATACTAGGTGTGGTCACTCCACACCAGTAGGGATAGGGCATACCCCCCAATTCCCAGATGGATAAAGTTAGCGGTATTTTCCACTGCTTGGACGTAAGCCACGGTAACTTGTTTCCTAGATAGTGCAGATGTGCATTACGGTGTTTTCGCATGCCTGCGACGTAAACCGTTGGGAATTGCACAACGCGGTAGATCTTTCAGATCAGGAGCCACCAGTACGGAAATCCAACCTTCCAATACGACATTTTGCAGTTTTGATTGTATACTATATATGGTGACATAGTGGGATGGGGTGCTCATGTCGTCTATGATTGATATATTTATATTTGAAGTTGATTTCTTCACGTATAGTAATAATAAAAGATTTGATTTAAAACGTACCAAGCATATTTGGCTATTATAAGGTAAAAATCTATACTCGACTGCGTTCATTGTATGATAGGACATGAGTCTTATAATAGCTTCATTTTTCTTTATTTAGCATTACACTGTTTGTTTTAGGCAATTGTATTCTTGGGGGTAAACCCTTTTCGTGTTATACGGCGTGGTCCCTTGATTTACCTTATTTTAAAAGTAAAGTTTTAAATAAATGCTTTAGTTCTCACACCAGTCCCATGACTGACCTGGAGTTTATTGTTTTAAACTAAACTCTGGGTGGTACCCCTATTTTCCACACGGGCAGCTAGTAGTTTTGGTTTTGCAGATTTATTTATACAGGATCCTGGATTTACAGCTGGAGCTATATTCGGAACGCTATGTATCCGTGTATTTCTTTCGGTTATATTTGTTAATGTATTTCCGCTACGCATCGTATTTTTACATTTTATTTCCGCTGCTATGTATTTTAAATCTCAGATATTTTTCTATGTAATATTTAATCATACTCTTATATATTCTTGTACTCTGATGTAAATTGTTGTAAATAACAATGAAATGTTCTATTGTTTGTGTTCTGATTTGTCGTGTTCTCAATTCAATCCGGGCTTTCCCGTAAGGGTGAGTTTGGGTCATCTCAAAATCAAACCCACCAACTATCATCCCTAGCTAAATACCCCTATTCCAGACACAATGGGATATGTCCCGTATGCCAATTCAACTGTTTCAATTGGTTTTTCTTTAAATTAAAATATAAATCAATATAATAGTCGAACTTGATTTTAACGTATATTTTAATTCACCGGGGCCACATATTGACTTCGAAAATTCCAGAAAAATAATTCTAGCTATGTTTTGATGATACGGTCCTAACAAAACTAATTTCGTTGAATTTGGAAATCGTCTGAAAAACAGTCATTTCCCAGTTGATTAAATTCAAACTAAATTGACCAAACACGTTTAAATTTACCATGCTCACATATTGATTCCAAAAATTATGAAAATTGGAATCTAGCAATAATTTGACATTGCAGATCCAACAAAAATGGTTTTGTCGAAAACAGAGGTCATTTGCAAAATGGCTATTTTTAAGGGCTATATATTATATTAAATTCCATAGCGACTATTCTGAATTTTAGACTGGACATAACTTTTTATTCCCGTTATGAAATCTGGATTTTTCACATTCGTTGGAAAGATATTTTTAAACAGATTCAAATATTTCTTGTTTTACTGAAATCCAATTTATTTTGAATCCTATACATTCATTTGAAATTTGAAATCGAATTTTCAAACTGCCGCGTCATTCCAGGCTCGTTATATAATTAAAATAAATTTATTCGTTCTAACTTTGATTTAAATAAATTTTTAGTCGTTATTATTTAAAATAAATCATTTTAAATATTCGAAATTCATTAAAATTACTAAAATAAAAATTTTAAATTGGTTCTGATTTTCCGGGTTGTTACGATCTCCCCCACTTTACATCTTTTCGTCCTCGAAAAGGAACGGAGTTGAAAGTTGTTTAACTATCCAGCTCAATTTTCATTCTGGCTTTCATTCTTCAATTTATCAGTTTCTAAATATTTTCAAAAATTTCACTAATACCCTAAATTTTCGAAAAATTTCGCCATAACCTCCTTTGTACGGGGAGACCTTTAAAACCGCAACTAGCCATGCAGGGCTCTCATCAATCCCAAAAGAAAAAGAAAAAGCCAAGCGGCTAGCTAATTGGCTCATAAAATCATCCAAACCAAATAAATTAGTAAATATGTACCTATTTGTCGGGCATACAATTTTATTCCTCTAAAATCATCCAAATACAATTTTACTTCCTTTGTACCTATTTTTCATGATATGACCTATTCGCATAGATATTAATATGTACATGTACTCAATTTCAAATTCAATTCAGTATTGATTCCATTTGACTAAATTTACCATTCATTCACATGTTGGTTTAAATGAATAATCACCCAACACAGTCATCAATCAATTAGTTGATTAGCTTTTCAAATTCATAATTTTTTTATATATTCAAAAATCCACTTTTTGATGCCAAATCACAACAATAACCCTATCTAAATTTTGGTTCTCACACCAGTCAATTGGAAATATATAGATATCCCACTTTCGAGACTCAAACATAAATGCCGATGATGCTTTAGCGATCATCAGAATCATCTCCAGGCGACTAGAGTGTGATTCTATATCTATCCAATATATTTGAGACATCGAATACACGTTAATTACGCGTATATTCAAAATCTTCATATACTCAATTGTCCAAAATCAATTTAAAATAAATATTCAGATATGTATAATAAGATTTAATTTTTCAAAACAAAATTTGTCTTTTTATTTTTTTTATTTTAAACACACTACTCTTCACACTCGTTCTAGGATACTGCTGATCCTATCTCTAACGAGTCATTCTCATTAGATATTACTAATTCAATCTCTGATGTATTCCTTCTTTCAGTTCTAATATGTCTTGTTCTCGAGCTCTGTAAACCAAAACTCTGATACCACGATGAAACAACCCAAACTTGCCATTATGGGAAAGCCCGGATTGAGTTGAGAACACGACAAATCAGAACACAAAAAGAAGAACATTTCATTGCTATTACAACAATTTACATCCGAGTACAAGAATACACAGAGTATGAACAAATAATATACATTTGATAAATATCAGGGATTTACAAATTATTATGTAGCGGAAAATAATACAAAACACAACTGAAAGAAATACACCGATCAAAGCGTTCTGAATATAGCTCCAGCTGTAAACCAGGATCCTGTGAATATAATATCTGCAAAACCAAAACTACTAGCTACTCGTGCGGAAAATAGGGGCACCCGGAGTTTAGAATAAAATAATAAACTCCAGGTCAGTCATGTGACTGGTGTGAGAACTAAAACAGTTATTTAAAACTTTACTTTAGAAATAAAGTAAATCAAGGGACCACGCCGTATAACACGGAACGGGTTTTCTCCCAAGAATACCAGTGCATAAAATAGTTTATAAACAACGCAATTCTTTTCGAAAAATGATGCTATTATAAGACTCAGGTCCCATCAAACAATGAAACGCAAGCCGAAGGATAAGTTTTTCCTTATAATAGCCAAACATGCTTGGTACGTTTAAAACAAATCCTTTGACACTATAATAAGTGTATAGTGTCAAAACAACTTCAAATATAAATGTATCAATTATAGACAGCATAGTACCCCATGCTACTATGTCTCCATATAGGTTTACAACTAAAACCGAAATGTCACGTATTGGAAATTGGATTTCCGTCACGAGTCGAGGCAAGGGATGTACTCCTCGCCGGCTTTGAGACACTCTTGCAAATGCCTTAGGATCTCCCGCAGTAGACCCTTGGATCCTCCAAGGCCGGTCCTCCCTTACGTTAGAGGATTAGTTATTCCTGAACACACGTTTCCCGGTCTTATATGACCTATCTATCGGCTCCGTAGTAACCGATATATCTGAGGCGCCTCACTATCCATCATCCACATAGGTAAAAATATAATAAATGTCTGGGCTCCATACCATGATACCACCCATAGCTAGAAGGAAACGTCATGCATTCCTTGGGTCCTTCATCCCCTTTTTGACTCATACCGAGGTGTGAGGCTCGTGAATTAACGCTATACACAAAGCTATGCTATATTAAAACCGTGCTTTGATCATCAACCACAAGACTCTGCTTTTCAACAGAAGCCTTGATCATTTGCATCTAAGCTTGTCACACTGACAATTCATGCCATGCAACTAATGTCTATCGATATATAACCTCTGAGCTCGTACGTCTCGGAGAAGGGTGTTAAGCAAGAGAATAAATTCTCCGCTACCAAACAGATATATATTTAATAGAGATCAATCAACATAGAATAAGATCCAATGTCAGACACACATCCATTTAATAGTTCGTTCTGGGTCTAAACGAAACTGGAGGCACCTTATTCCTCGTCTCATATGTCCAATACAGGAGAGAGGTCCTCGCATATCCGATCGATCTCCAAGGACATCTGGACGATCGCCACTTATTATCTTGTCTTGGGTGTACCGCCCAATCAAGACATCAGTAATCATCCGAATGATGTGAAGACCTCCGGTCTTCAACCACCGTCTTCATCGTCGACTTATCGTCGAATCAGTTATTCAGAATGGGTATAAACCCGGCCTTTCCGAATAACTCGCGTATATCATAAACAAGTGTTACAAAACACAACATATGCCTCATTCCAATTCTGAATATTCTTTTATTTAATTATTCATATCCTTTGGGAAAGGTTCCCATTAATTTTATCAAAGATAAATTCTTTAATCTTTTTTTGGATAATCAATTCAAACCAAATTAAAGTTTATATACTAGTAGAGATTATCGAACCATACCGAAGTAATCATTTCTTTTATTATCCCAATCCCAACCTATGCATCCCATGGAGCAAAACTGGTAATACTTCATATCAAACACCACAGTGTTATCGATAAAATTAATCACCACTGCATGTTCAAATATAATTAAAGATTTAACTACCGCTTGGAGTAAAACTGGTGGTACTCCATTCTCTATCATTTCCCAAATTTGATAATCTGAATTATCACATTCAGATTTCAATCTAATTACAGATTCATTAAAACTCCACTTAGTTTTAATCTTCCCAAAAACCAATGTTAATGATTATTTAACTTTGGGAATCAAACATGTCGCATCGACAATCTAAACCGTACCATTGATTTCTGCCTATATATAACCTCTAAGCTCGTACGTCTTAGAGAAGGGTGTTAAGCAAGAGAATAAATTTGTGACGACCCACATTCTACGTATCGAAGGATCGTAGAATATTTATTTCTTTCACATACGAAGTCGTATGGTCATGTAACTTTGGGAGAAGACTATTGGGGTCATTTCCCATATTCATGATTTTTACCGATTTTTAAATGACCATTTTGCCCCTAGCTGATCTTGTTTCGGCCATTACTTTTGATTGGAAAGGAGCTTTGACCTAAAACCACTTCCATTAGATCCGAATGATGGTTTACCTTTCCATAGATTGGTCATACGTGAAAAGCGGACTCACCGTTTGGGAGACATGGCTGAAATAAGGTTTAGAAGATGAAAAACTGCTTAACCGGGCCAAATGAGGTGATTAGTGAATGGGCCCATAACCCATTTCGGGATTAGGGTTATGGGGAGACTGAAATGAGCTAGGTGTTCATTTCATTTCAGTTTTCTAGCCGCCACTTTCATTCTAAGGACCTTAACAATGGCCTCCAACCCCTTGAATCACCTCTAATCACTTTCTAATCAAGTATTAGCCTAATCTGCGTCAAATCAAAGGGGAATAGCACCAAAGAAAGGTTAGAACTACTGTGTTATCTTGGGAACATCGCCAAATCAGAGGATAGTTCAGTTTTGAAAGTTTATTTGTGGCTAAGGTGAGTGATTTGCATAGTTCCTCACAGATTATGGTTAATTAAGGGTAATTAGTGTTAATTAGCGAATTTAAACATGATTAAATTCTGGAAAAATGTTCATAAATTTTGAAATATTGTTTTAGGCCTTTGTTAGAAAATTTGGTTAATTTGGTTAAGTTTTACTAATCTTATCATTAGTTTTGCTTAAACATGCTTAAGGGAAAATATGAGATTTTGGCTATGTTTGATCCGTTTTAACTTATCAAGTTGTTGTTTTGGTGTTTATTTTTGATTATACATGTTGCTATGACTATTTCTTATGCTTTGTGATTGCTTAGAAAAGTTATATTGGTCGAAAACGCCGTCGAATGGCGTAAAACAGTCGCTGGAAAGAAGTGCAGGAAATTACCCGAACCGGATCGGATCAGAGGGGGAAGCACGAACCGAACCGCCCCAAACTGTTGCATCACAAATCGCCATAAGGTAAGAGCTCCCGACCCACTCGCCCTGAAAGCTCCACGATCCGACCCGAATAGAGCACGTCGAACCGATCCGCTTGAGAGTAGGATCCACGAGTTGGTCCACATGCCACGACCCGATCCGACGGAGGATGCACGAACCGATCTGATGTGATGACCACGAGTCGACTTGGAGTTCATGAACAGAAGGAGGGTAACCACGACCGATCCGAACCGCCCCAGGAGAACCGAACCGAATCGAATGGAGGTCGAACCAAGATGAAAACCCAAACCCGAGATGCAAAGGTAGTCCAAATGAGAAGTTTGTGCCTAGTATCCAGTTGGGAACCAACGGGTCAACTTCATGAGTTGGGATTTGCTGTGGGACGTATACAAAGGGGTTATCGACGTTCATAGCTTTGACTCACCACCAAGACGGAAGTTAGGCTACATATCAGTGCAGTGGGGTGGTTATTACTCCATGGGGCAGAGTGATCGTAGCATGGCTATGAGCCAGTGCAGTGGAGTTGTTATGACTTCATGGGGCAGAGTGGACATTGCAAGGACTAGTGGCTATGGATCAATGCAGTGGTGTCATTATGACTCCATGGGGAAGAGTAATCATAGCAAGGAATGGGTGGTCAGAGCGGTGTATATCGTATGCTTTACGCACTGAGTGAGAGATGTGAGGATGGTTGCTATGCTTGATTGTTTGTTATCACTATGTCATGCACACCCCTACCCCCGTATTCTTTACACCTTATGTTTAGTGGCACCTTAGAGTATTGAGCGGTATGTTGTGCTAATTCTTTGGTTGCAGGTTCAGGTATGGTTTAGTACACCTGTTATTGTTTAGTTTTGATGCTTATCGCTCATACCAGACTTTTTTCTGACCCAGAGTTTTATGTCTCTTCTTATTAATCTGAGTGCTCTTAAACGGGAAGACTAGAGACAGGTTAGGTGGTATGCACGGGTAGCTGTACCGGAGACGAGCAGGAGGCTCCCACGTATGATATATATAGACATTCTCCTTGTGTCACTGCTGGTCACTACTTTGGGCATTAGTAGTGTACCTTTCCTTTCTTTTGCTTTAGAGACAATTTTAAAGTTGTAATAATGATGATGTGGAACATAAGCTATAATTGGATTTTCTGCTGCTATGATGTTTAATTTTCAGCTTATGCACTGTCTCACGTGTTTTATGTCAAAGTATGTTATTATTAAATTTTATTCCATGCGTTGTGATATATTCTACAGGTTCTTTGTTAGTTCACCAGTAAGTTCTCTTCTTTTTCCTTTCTTTGGAGACCGTCCCGTGCTGGTTGGACATCGACACAGCGCACTTTCATGGGAAATGTCGGCTGGTGTGGGGCGGGCCATCACATTTGGTATCAGAGCTCTAGGTTGCGTAGTTAACCTAGAGAAAGACACCAGAGAGAGATAATACGTATATGAGAGCGTGTATTTGTTATTGTTTTGGTTTTCAAAAGCTATATATATACTATTAGTATAGGTAAGGATGAAGTCGCACTGCACTGACACCACAAAGAGGATGGTTAATCGTTTCTCTTTACAGATTGAACGATGAGCCGATATACGAGGGGTGTTGGTAGAGGAGCCAACAATGGGAATGCTCCTGACATGAGGGCTATGTTTTATGACTTCATGAGAGAGATGCTTAGAAATGTGCAAGGAGCAGTTCCCAATGCTGCAAATGGTGGTGGTGCAGCGGTGCAGGCGCCTAGGGCCGATTTCGCCAAGCTATGCAAGGATTACACTAGTCTTGGTGGAAAGCCGTTCCATGGAACGGAATCGGCCATAAATGTTCAGGATTGGTTGGATAGCTGTAAGCGTATTTTCAAATACTTAGGTATCGAGGATGCGATGAAGAGAAAGCTAGCGTCCCGTCAGCTACAAGGACAGGCGATGAATTGGTGGAATGCTATTAAGGCAGTTACTCTAGAGGACCAAGTTACATGGGATCAGTTTAAGGCCCGATTCGGTGAAAATTTTATCCCAGCTGCCCAGAAGTCAGAGTTATTTAGAAAGTTCTAGGAGCTAAAGCAGAATGGTAGAGCTGTCTCGGAGTATATTACTGAGTTCGATACTTTATCAAAGTATGGATTATCTCTTATCGACACTCCCGAGAAGAAAAACGAGAAGTTCATGATAGGCTTAGATCAGTACTTGGGGGAAAGGCTTGTTAACCACATCGATGAGATGTTTGAATAGATTGTGGGGAAAGCATTGAGGTCAGAGAGTCTTTACCCTAAGTCGAAGACCGAGGTTGCATCTGCAGAGGAGCCAAAGCCGCAAGCAAGCGGTGGAGGCAAGAATGGTTCTCAGAATAAGAGAAAGTAGAATCAGACCAAGGATGGCCAAAAGAAAAAGAATAAGAAAGATGTTGAGTGCTTCAGCTATGCTAAGAAGGGCCACAATGCCAAAGAATGTCGGGCTAAGCCAGCGGATAGGAAGTGCTTCAACTGTGGCCAAGCGGGACATCACAAGGATAAGTGTCCGCAACCCCCTAAAGAAAAGCAGATTGTGAAAGCATATGCTATCAATGCTATTCCTTCTTCGTCGAATGCCCCAACCGCGGCGGAGAAAGGAAAGAATGTTGTTATTCAAGGTATGCTTTCTGTTTATGATGTTCCTGTTTGAGTATTGTTTGATACCGGAGCTTCCAGTTCCTTCATATCTAGTGACCTGGTAGATAGGTTGGGATTGGAGCCCGAGATTGTCGATAGACCTTTGGTAGTGACGAACCTGATTGGTGGTTCAACTAGCCTTAGCATGATTTGTCGTAATGTGGTCTTATCGAGTCATGGATGCATGTTTGTTTGTGATTGCTTTGTTTTGGGCTTTACTGGGTTTGGCATTATTTTGGGACTCGATTGGCTCCAAAGATACGGGGTGGTGGTAGACTGTGAGGGCTTTTTGGTGACAGTTAGAGCGGATGATGGGCATAGGGTAGTGTTTGATGGTCTACCTAATGATGGGGTAATGGCTAGTTTTCTAAATTCCCTCGACATCCCGCATGATGAGTTGTCAGATGTGCCCGTGGCTGGCCAGTATCCGGACATCTTCATGGAAGTGACCGGACTTCCACCACACCGAGCGATTGAGTTCGGTATTGACTTAGTGAAAGATTCTAGACCTATAGTGTTGACACTTTGTCGTATTGCGCCAAGGGAGCAGCGAGAGCTCGGGGTGCAAGTAAGCGATCTGTTGAAGAAGGGGTTTATCAGAAGAAGTCTTTCTAAGTGGGGAGCACTAGTTGTGTTTGCTACCAAGGCACATGGTTCCCTTCGATTGTGTGTGGACTACCGCTAATTGAATAAAGTGATGAGGAAGAATAAGTATCCTCACCGCGGATAGAAGATTTGTTTGATCAGGTAAGTGGCGCGAGATTGTTCTCCCAATTGGATCTTGCGACAGTTTTTCATCAGCTTAGAGTGGAAGCTGACAGTATAGCTAAAATGGCCTTTCGGACACCGTCTGGATTTTATGAGTGGCTAGTCATGCCATTTGGATTGTCCAATGCATCAGGATATTTTGTGGATCATATGAATAGGGTATTCAGAGATCAGTTGAATAAGTTTGTTCTTGTGTTCGTGGACGAAATCCTTGTTTATTCGAGGACAGAGGAAGAACACAAGGAACACTTGAGGATAGTGATGGAGGTGTTAAGAAAACACCAATTGAAAGCAAAGTTTTCTAAGTGTCGCTTCTGGAGGAGGGAAGTGAGATTCTTGGGCCATGTCATTTCAGAGAATGTTATTGCCGTGGATCCTACGAAGGTGGCTACGGGTGGCTACGGTACAAGATTGGTCTACACCAAAGAATGCAACGGACATAAGAAGTTTCTTGGGATTAGATGGATATTATCGCAAGTTTATCCAAGACTTCTCCAAGATAGCAGCACCGTTGACTCAGTTGACTAAGAAAAATCAAGCTTTCGTCTGGGACGAAAAGTGCGAGAATGCATTCAAGAGTCTAAAGGAAAAGTTGACATGTGCACCAGTGTTAGTCATTCCTAAGGGGAATGAAGAGATGACAGTATATACAGATGCATGTGGTACCGTACTAGGTGTTGTACTGATGCAAGGAGGTAGGGTTATAGCTTATGCAAGTCGGCAATTGAAACCGCACGAGAAGAAATACCCTACCCATGACTTGGAATTAGCAGCGATCGTATTCGCGTTGAAGATGTGGAGACATTATCTCTTGGGAGAAAGATTCGAGTTGTTTTCCAATCATAAATCATTAAAGTATCTTTTCTCTCAAAAGGATCTAAATCTCCGACAGCAAAGATGGTTAGAATTCTTGGCTTCTTACGATTTCGATATCGCATACACACCAGGAAAGGGCAACGTGGTAGCTGATGCATTGAGCAAAAGACATGCTAGTTTAGGGGCTATGTTTCTTGAGTGGAAGCAACTGGAGTACATCGCTGGGTATGATTTCAGACCAAAGTGCGAATTGGATCGAGAAATGTTAGCAAATTTGACAATCAGACCCACTTTGATTGAGCGGAACGGCTCCAGTCAGAGGGAAGATCCTAACCTATTGGAAATCATCTCAAAGTTAGAGATGGGAATCGAAGAAGAGATGAACAAGTATGGGCTTGATCGAGATAGATGGCTTAGAAAGAATGGAAGACTAGTTGTGCCCAATGTCAATGGATTGAGAGATGAAGTGCTTAGAGAATGTCATCACTCAAAACTGACTATACATCCCGGTGGTAATAAAATGTATCAAGACATGAAGCAGACCTACTACTGGGAAGGGATGAAAAGAGACGTTGGGAAGTTTATATCTAAATGCATGAACTGCCAGCTAGTTAAAGCTGAGCAGAAGAAGCCTAGTGGTTTGTCGCAACCATTAGAAATTCCAAAATGGAAATGGGAACAAATCTTAATGGATTTCATTGATGGGTTACCAAGAACTAGGTCGGGCCATGATAGCATTTGGGTAGTTGTGGACCGATTGACCAAGAGTGCAAGATTCATACCCATCAAGTCAAATAGAAAGGCAGCTAAGTTAGCGGAACTATATGTAAAGTGGGTAGTGAGATTTCATGGAATACCCAAAGGCATTGTGAGCGACCGAGATCCGTTGTTTACTTGTGGATTTTTGAAAAGCTTACAAGAGGCGTTAGGATCAGAATTACATCTCATTACCGCGTATAATCCTCAAACCGACGGTCACACAGAGAGGGTGAATCGTATATTAGAAGATCTCCTGAGAGCTTGCATATTGGATTTTGGTGGATCATGGGATGACCATTTGCATCTAGTAGAGTTTGCATATAATAATAGTTATCAATCCAGTATTGGTATGACTCCATTTGAAGCTTTGTATGGAAATCTGTGTAACTCACCATCATGTTGGTTAGAAACTGGTGAGAAGTTTGTGCTTGGACCAGATGTGATAAGAGAAACTTCAGCTAAGATTAAGAGTATCCAACAACGAATGAAGGCTTCCCAAGATAGGAAGAAGAGTTATCCTGATAAGAGGAGAAGAGAATTAAAGTTCTCCATTGGCGACTTGGTGTTTGTCAAGATTTCTCCGTTAAAGAGCGTGATTCGATTTGGCAGGAAAGACAAGTTAACACCAAGATTTGTTGGTCCATTCCCAGTTCTTGAGCAAATTGGGAATCTGGCTTATAAAGTTGAATTACCAGAGAAGATGGCAGGACTTCATAATGTATTTCATGTTTCCCAGTTAAGGAAATTCATGCATGACCCCGATGTGACTATTTCACCTGATCAGTTGGATGATATCGAGGTTGAACCCGAGGTGGTTGGGAACCGCAGGCCTATGCGTATTGTTGGGAATGATACGAAGCAACTTCAAAGGAAGGCGGTGAAATTAGTCAAAGTTCAATGGGGTGAGAATGAGAATGACTGTACTTGGGAGACAAAGGAGAGCATTAGGAAGACGTATCCAGAACTCTTTGCTTGGTAAGATTTCCGTTTCAATTTAGTCTTTCCGCATGCTAGGATAGGTTTATTTTGTTTGTTTTGCATGTTTGATTATTGTATATTGTAATGACCCACATTTTTCAGCGGTATAATAATTTATTTATTTAATTATTTAAAAGGTGATTAAAAGAATTTAATGGTCGTTGAATTAAATAATGGTGAATATTTAATTAAAATAATATATTTAATTCTGAAATAATCAGAATTGGCTGAAATGGCGATATGGTGTGAACTAGATCATCTGTGATATTTAATTCAGTTTATAATTGAATTGGAATAGCGAATATATTATTTGAACAAGAGTTTGAACGTATAATTATATTATAATTAAAATCGAGCTTGAAATGGCGCGGTAGTTCGCGATTTGGCGATTTGAACTTCAACTGGATGTACAAGGTTCGTTTTAAATTGGATTTTTGTGAAACAAGAAACGTTAGGAGCTGGTGGAGTATATCTTTCTAGTGGAAGTGAAAAATCGGGATTTCGTCGTGTAGATTTTGATTTATGTCCAAATCAAATTTTAGAAAGGTCGCTGGGGAGTTCCTTTATAATTTATAAAGGAATTTATTTATATTTTAAAAAGGGATTTCATATTAAATCGAATATAGATTTAATCGGGATTTGAAATATCAAGTTATAAATCCCAGTAGAGCTGTATGGTATTCCACTGTGAATACATACGATAATATAAATTTATTTATATTTAATTTAATTATATTTAAATATATTTATATATTTAAATGGGTCATTCCAAGCTTTAAAATAGCCAGTTTTGCAAACGAAGTCGGAATTCGACGAAACTAATTTTGTTGGATCCGCAACATCAAATTATTGTTAGATTTCAAGTTCCGTGTTTTTTGGGGTCACAGTGTGGCCGTACAGATTTTTAGAGTGAAAAACAGTCAGTATTTTGACTGTTAAAAATACACCGTGTGAGCAAACGGAGTCGGAATTCGACGAAACCAGTTTCGTTGGAACCGTAATGTCGAACTGTAGCTGCGTGTCTATTTTCATGATTTTTGGATATCATGTGTGACCACAGGTATTTTTAAACAGCGTATATAGACAATGGTTCAATATATGTTAATATAAAATTCGAATTAAAAATATTAAAACTACCATATAAGTACCTTAACCCTTTAACCCTAAGTTCATCTCCTCTAAGTCAACACAGAAATGTGTCGCCACCGTATTCTTCAGCAAAAAACATTTTGTGATGTAAAAAATACAAAATCAAACCAAATAAATTCCTAAAATTCTTAAAACAATTATAATTGGAATCAGAGGGAGATGCTCTTCACTTTCAGGTCTGTTTCAAGGAGTTCGAAACCTTTTTCCGCACCTGTATAACGTGCTTGAGCTCCAAAGGAACCTAGGGTTCGTATGCAATGGAATTTTAGGCAACTTTCTTCGATATCGAGTTTGATTTAGATCTCAGCACGTTATTTAGGGATTGTTGGCAAGATTTGGTGAGGTACGATAGTAATTTTGGTCGTTGTCTCCTTCAGCAGTGCTGCTCGAACGCGGTTGCCATGGGGAGCTCGAGTGGCATGAAAGGGGTATGAGGTTGAAGGGATTTCGAAGAGGAGAAAGATGGTGGTGATGTTGTGGTGTTCGGTTGAGTGATGGAAGGAGGATTGGGATTGAAAGAATGGTAAATGGCCACGTTGTTTTACTGTTCAGTTTGAGAATATACGATGGAGGAAGAAAGTAAAGAGCGAGGGTCCATTTAATTGAAATGGGCTAGGGCCTAATTACCATGGTCAGCCCGATAATAAATTAGAGTTTTAAATTTCAATTTTAATCGATGTACAAACTTGTATAAGCTATAACTTATTCATACTGTATCAGAATTTCGAACAGTTTGATCCGTTGGGATCGTATGGACGGTGGCTACACCATGGAACGGAATAGGAGTGAAGTGCTGCTCGTTACAATTTATAGCAAAATAAATTGTCCGTCTGAATCAACAGACGCAAATCGTTATTTAACGGTTAACGCGAAATGTGAGTAAAACTCACCAACTCTGAACAGTTATATTTTTCTAACGTATATTTAGAACTGATAATTAGCTGTTGATTGATGTGTGTTAACTGTTTGGTTGAATTGCGTACGTATTGGTTGAAATTATAGATAACGATATTTATATATATCGTTAATCAAATATTGATTCTGTTTATCAGAATATTTCATATCGAAATGAAATCGTTGTTATTATGTTGATTAACATCTGTGATGCAGGGAAACAAGTTGGAGGGGTCCAACTGGACTCCTCAATATTTATAATATTGTTCTGTTCATATATTGTGTTATATGATGTGATATGAAATCTGTTGATGATTTTACATGTTTGAATGATACTGATCATTGTTATATGGTATGTTAAATACCATAAGAAATATTGGGATGTAAAAAGGAGATTTTCAAAGTATATTTGAAATTAAATTATTTATATAAAATCAATGGATTTTATATATAAAAGGAAAAGGATTTTATAAAAGGAAGGGATTATAAAATGAAAACAAATATAAAGGAAATTATTTGTGAAAACAAATATAAAGGAATATTTGTGAAGAAAACATATATAAAGGATCATTTATTTATAGGAAATAAATAGAAGTAAAAAGAAATATTTATTTGTTAAATAAATAGAAGTAAAAGGAAATATTTATTTGTTAAATAAATAGAAGAATTGAAAGGAATATTTATTTGCTAAATAAATATAGTTAAAAGAGTTATCGAATATGGTTTATTCGAATAGAGTTGAGACGAGTTAATCAAAAGAAGTTAATTAAAATGAGTTAATCGAATATTAGTTATTTGATTAAAGTTAATTCATTTGAGTAAATCAATTAGGGTAATTGATTAGAGTAAACACATTTGAGTTAGAGTTAGAGTTAATCAGTTAGGGTTGACCAGTCAGAATTAATCAATTAGAGTTAATCGAGTTAAAAGGAGTTATCGAATATTAGTTATTCAAATAGAGTTAAAAGGAGTTAATCGAATCAGAGATATTCGAAGTGAGTTAATCGAATCATAGATATTCGAAGTAAGTTAATCGAATCAGAGATATTCGAAGTAAGTTAATCGAATCAGAGATATTCGAAGTGAGTTAATCGAATCAGAGATACTCGAAGTGAGTTAATCGAATCAGAGATATTCGAAGTGAGTTAATCGAGTCAGAGATATTCGAAGTGAGTTAATCGAATCAGAGATATTCGAAGTGAGTTAATCCAATCAGAGATATTCGAAATAAGTTAATCGAATCAGAGATATTCGAAGTAAGTTAATCGAATCAGAGATATTCGAAGGGAGTTAATCGAATCTAGTTATTCGACAGGAGTAAATCAAATATAGTCTATTCGAAGAAGAGAGATTATCAAATATAAGTTATTCGAATAAGAGTTAATCCACCAAGAGTTAAATAGAGTTAGAGTTAATCGAATAAGAGTTATTAGATTGGAGTTATTCGAATAAGAGTTATAGAATAAGAGTTAACCAAATAGGAGTTGATAAATTAGTTGTTCGTTATTTATTCGAGTTAAGAAATAAGAGTTAGATTAAAGTTATTATATTTCAGAAGCAGGAAATTATAACACCACTGTTATAATCAAGTGATTCTGTAAAGGAGTTGGACTCGTAAATTATATTCGAAAGTTACGTAAGGAAGTGTTAAAGAGTTAAATGTTGAACTTACCCTATTTCGAGATTTGAAATGTTGTTCAGTTAAGGTCTGAGAGGTAGTTATACCCCAACTTGATTGACTTCGTTTTTAATTTAGAAATGGTTAAGGTTCGAGAGTGAAAGTGGTTAAGTGATTTTAGTAAATAAGTATAGTGGTTTGAGTTGTCGTCGCGATGTTGATTTAAACATCTATTTAAATCCAAGTAAAGAAGATTTGGAAATGATTTCCAAATAGAATCAGAAATGTAATCAAATATTGAAATTTGAAATATGAATTAGAAAAGGAAGTGTTCATGAATAAGGAGTTAAGAAATGGAGTTAAGCTAAATCAGAATTTGACTGGAGACTTGTTAAGTTGAATTGTTTCCTAAGTGTCTATCTGATGTTGGTTTCGACCTTCGGGATTGGTACTTAGGGAATTGTTCCTCTACTAGTTTACAATCAGAGACTGATAGTTGTAGAAGAACAGTGATACGTAAATAAGTTATGGAAATGTTTTCCAGTGTTAACGTATATTTTCTAAACATAGAAAATAAGGAAATATATATATATATATATGATTGATGATTAATTGATAGAATTTCCATCTGGAAATAATATCGTTGTTTGCACACCTGTTTTTCTTTGATGGTTAAATCACAGACTATCGAAGTTTTGACCATTTTAACGTTGTTAATATGGAGAGACCGGTTGGATTATTATCCAAAGAACCACTCTGTATTGGCATAAGCGTTGCGAATCATATATGCCAAAGATAATTAAAGACAGATTAAAGTGCAAGGGTTATTGTATAAGTCTTAGATAACAGTGCCTAAGATGGATGTACTGAACAGTGCCTTCGGTTCATCCTGTTCCTGGATGACTTGTATGGATGAATGTCTGACAGAGTATTTCCAAAAAGGTCGCGTACATTGATTTCTTCAACCGTACCAAGAGTGGAAGCGGAGAAGGAAACTTCTTTAGCTAACTCGTAATGTACTGTTGTAGACGTCAATTAGTGATTTTCGATGGATCTGACAATGTGGCATTCAAAGTGAATCTGATGTGATGATAAAGCGTAACCTCAAGCCTCACATCCGGTAAATGACAGAAATCGGGCAGGTAGCATGGCTATGTAGGTCGCACCTATTAGGCTGTATAATCACCTGATCTAGAGTTTCATTTACTTCTAAAAATCTATTGTTGATGTTGTCCCATTAGGGAAACGGTTGCTGATCCCAACCGTTGGTGATATACATTCGATACACTCAAGCGAAATGAGTGGTATGTCATGTGTGGCCGGGTTGCGAGATGTTCTTGTTGAACCCAGTGTATTCCTTTCTAGAAGTACACTAGCGAAAGGTGGTTCAATATCTTGTCATAGTTGGAAATCCATTACCCAATACGTGCTTGCAGTTTTGATGGTATACTATATATGTAGAACGTGAGATGAAACCATTTCTGCTAGATGATTATTATATTGTGGTTGATAGACACTATTATAATATCAATGAGTTTTGATATAAAGATTATTTTGGATTTTCATAAGGGAAAAACCCGTTCCGTTATACGACGTGGTCTTATGAGATATCGTTTACTTGTTCAAACTGTTTTAAACTGTTTTACTCATACCAGTCCCATGACTGACTCGGAGTTTATTTTGTTTTGTTTTCCCTAAACTCTTGGGTGCCCAATTTTGTACTGGCAGTCAAGTAGCCGGGATTTACAGATACTTGAAGAGCTAGAGCAGGAGGCTTCAGGATCATATAGCTATAGTGTATTTCCGCTGTGTTGTAAGTGATGTACTTTGAAATGATATGTATATTCAAATACAGATTTATATTTCAAAGATATGTTATCTATTATATGTTATTCGTTCCGCTGTGAGGTTCGTGTTACTCTGATGTTGTGTTCTTCTTCTTCTTCTGTTCTAAGTTCTATCTTATCATTTCTCACCCTCTAATTTCTTTCATTAACTTTCTGGTATTTTTCGATGTTTGGTTAGTCATCATTGAGTTTATGGCGATAAACAAAGTCGACAAAATCCGGGTCGTTACATATATGGCTGGTAGGCATGCGGGATCCTTTGTATGTTTTGGGTTAAGGAATTTCGGGGACAAATTTCTTAAGGGGAGAGAATGTAACAACCCGCATTCTACGTATCGAAGGATCGTAGAATATTTATTTCTTTCATATACAAAGTCGTATGGTCATGTAACTTTGGGAGACGACTATTGGGGTCATTTCCCATATTCATGATTTTTGCCGATTTTTAAATGACCATTTTGCCCCTAACTGATCTTGTTTCGGCCATAACTTTTGATTGGAAAGAAGCTTTGGCCTGAAACCACATCCATTTGATCCGAATGATGGTTTACCTTTCCATAGAGTGGTCATATGTGAAAAATGGACTTACCGTTTGGGAGATATGGCTGAAATAAGGTTTGAAAGATGAAAAACTGCTTAACCGGGCCAAATGAGGTGATTAGTGATTGGGCCCATAACCCATTTCGGGATTAGGGTTATGGGGAGGCTGAAATGAGCTAGGTTTTCATTTCATTTCAGTTTTCTAGCCGCCACTTTCATTCTAAGGACCCTAACAATGGCCTCCAACATCTAGAGTCACTTTTAATCACTTTCTAATCAAGTATTAGCCTAATCTACGTCAAATCAAAGGGGAATAGCACCAATGCAAGGTTAGAACTATTGTGTTGTCTCAGGAACAATGCAAAATCAGAGGATAGTTCAGTTTTGAAATTTTATTTGTGGCTAAGGTGAGTGATTTGCATAGTTCCTCACTAATTATGGTTAATTAAGGGTAAATAGTGTTAATTAGTGAATTTGAACATGATTAAATTTTGGAAAAATGTTCATAAATTTTGAAATATTGTTTTAGCCCTTTTTTAGAAAATTTGGTTAATTTGGTTTAGTTTTACTAATCCTATCATTAGTTTTGCTTAAACACGCTTAAGGGAAAATATGAGATTTTGACTATGTTTGATCCGTTTTAACTTATCAGGTTATTGTTTTGGTGTTTATTTTTGGTTATACATGTTGCTATGACTGTTTGGTATGCTTTATGATTGCTTAGAAAAGTTAGATTGGTTGAAAACGCCGTCGAATGGCGTAAAACAGTCGCTGGAAAGAAGTGCAGGAAATTACCCGAACCGAATCGGATCGGAGGGGGAAAGCACGAACCGAACCGCCCCAAACTGTTGCATCACGAATCGCCACAAGGTAAGAGCTCCCGACCCGACCCTCTCGCCCTGGAAGCTCCACGATCCGACCTGAATAGAGCATGCCGAACCGATCTGCTTGAGAGGAAGAGCCACGAGCTGGTCCACGTGCCACAACCCGATCCGACGGAGGAAGCACGAACCGGTCCGATGTGATGACCACGAGTCGACTTGGAGTTCACGAACAGAAGGAGGGTAACCACGACCGATCCGAACCGCCCCAGGAGAACCGAACCGAATGGAGGCCGAACCAAGATGAAGACCCAAACCCGAGATGCAAAGGTAGTCCAAATGGGAAGTTTGTGCCCGGGATCCAGTTGGGAACTAACGGGTCAACTTCATGAGTTGGGCTTTGTTGCGGGACGTGTGCAAAGGGGTTATCGACGTTTATAGCTTTGACTCACCACCAAGACGGATGTTAGGCTACGTATTAGTACAGTGGGGTAGTTATTACTCCATGGGGGCAGAGTGATCGTAGCATGGCTATGAGCCAGTGCAGTGGAGTTATCACTATGTCATGCACACCCCACACCCCCGTATTCTTTACACCTTATGTTTAGTGGCACGTTAGAGTATTGAGCGGTATGTTGTGCTAACTCTTTGGTTGTAGGTCCAGGTTCAGGTATGGTTTAGTATACCTGTTATTGTTCTGTTTTGATGCTTATCACTCATACCAGACTTTTGTCTGACCCAGAGTTTTATGTCTCTTCGTATTACTCTGGGTGCTCTTAAATGGGTAGACTAGAGACAGGTTAGGTGGTATGCACGGGTAGGTGTACCGGAGACGAGCAAGAGGCTCCCACGTATGATATATATAGATATTCTCCATGTGTCGCTGTTGGTCGCTACTTTGGGCATTAGTAGTGTACCTTTCCTTTCTTCTGCTTTAGAAAAAGTTTTAAAGTTGTAATAATAATGATGTGGAACATAAGCTGTAATTGGATTTTCCGCTACTATGATGTTTAATTTTCAGCTTATGCACTGTCTCACTTGTTTTTTGTCAAAGTATGTTATTATTATATTTTATTCCATGCGCTGTGAGATATTCTACAGGTTCTTTGTTAGTTCACCAGTAAGTTCTCTTCTTTTTCCTTTCTTTGGCGACCGTCCCGTGCTGGTTGGACATCGGCACAACGCAATTTTATGGGAAATGTCGGCTAGTGTGGAGCGGGCCGTCACAAAATTCTCCGCCACTAAACAGATATATATGTAGCAGAGATCAACGAATATGGTATAAGGGAATCAATGTCAGACATGTAATCATATCTTTAACTGGGTTAAAGAACTAATGTCATTTAAAACACGGTTCACGATAAACCCAAAATCCCTTTCCATTAATTATGGAATTTTCACGGAAAACGGATCAATATATAATCGATATCAATTTCCGTATCCGACTAATAATATAAATGGAATAACGACAAAGCCTTTTAAATTCCATATATATATTAACAGTCTTCATCCATAGAAGTTCACTTCGATTATTACCAAATCGAATTCCATTCCATTCCATTCCAATTTATTTTATTGTATTGGAAAACTTTACTTTGGAAAATTTCCTTTAAATCTTAATAAAAAGATTTATAAATTCCAAATCATATTTCACTATTAATCGGGTTAAAGAACGAAGGTCATTAAAAACACAATTCACAATAAACCTGATACACATTCCATTTTTTTCCAATTACTAAATATAATTGGAAATTCTAATAATATTAATTAAAAGATTTATTCTTTTCATACGTAGTTTAAGAACAGTGTTATTTAAGACACCATTCACAACAAACCCAAGATCCAATTCTTTTATTCAATTCCAATTAAATATTAATTTATCGAAAAACTTCACTAAATCTTAATTAAAAGATTTATTCTTTTCCCAACTGGGTTTAAGAACAGTGTTACTGAAGACACCTTTCATGACAAACCCAAAATCCCATTTGATATCAAATACAAGGCTCTGAATAGAAATTATATCGGCTTATAATCAATATCAAATTCTAAAACCAACAAATATCGTATTGGGAATAACGATATAAATATATCTTCCAAATTTCCATAAAAATATCCATATAATCACGAAATCCAACATCGAAATATTCCGAAGATGATTTCCATACAAATCCACTCCAATTCATATATTGGATATTCTGGTTATATTTAAAAACCCATTCTCAATCCAATTTATTTATTCAAAAATAATTGGATAATAATTCTAGTTAATAACTAATTCATTCCGATAAAAAAATATATTTTTATCTTTTCAAAAATGGAATTTTTCATCCCAATTCTTTCAAAATCATTTATTATGATTTTACACGAATTATTGATATTTTTAATAATTTTATCCAGGCCTGTACAGTCGATTTCCATAAACGGTCATCGAACTGCACTTACAGCGACCTTTTCCAAATTTGATTTGGACATAATTCCAAATCCAACCATTAGATTTCAAATATCTTATATTCATTGGAAAACACATTTCGATATGAACCCAATGGTTCCAGTTTTAGGAGAATCCGACAGTCGGATCTCCCGTAATGTCAATTTGAAATCAATGGTCGAAATTCGCGAACTGCCGTCGTGCGGCGCTTTCTATTCAGGCCATTTAATATATATAGTATATATATTATATATATTTCGTTGATTTTCATTTAAAACGTATTTTTTTAAAATGTTTTAAATTCATTTTAAAAATGATTTCAACTTCATATTCAATTTTAAGTCAAAATTGAATATTCCATATCATTAATATATAAATGATAATATTTTCAAAACATAAGATTTTGAAATCACTTCCTTTTCGATATTCACTATAAAAATGAATAAAATCGATATAAATATCGATCACGTCAAAATAGCGCATATCTAATCAACACGGCTTCATATATTTCAATACTTTCTTGTTCATCCCAAATCGGACATCAACATCATATTTTGATCCATTACTGAATATTATTTTAAAATATTAGTTATTTTAAAATATTCATTATTTATCAATTTAAAATATTCGTTAATTTAAAATATTCTTTCTTTCCGAAATGGAATTAGACATAGTCAATTACCGTATAATTTTATTTATATGGATTTCATACACACATACACAATAATAATCAAACACAGTCAACCATCATCCAGAGTACATTACACAACTGCATAAGTATTAAATATAAATAATTAACGCTTACAATAGCCTGTCAAACTATCGATTGACATACAACTAAACAGTTGGGATTAGTGTACGTCAAATATCATCCCAATACACGTGTGGGGTTTCAATCAGCACAAACAGATTTTATTTGTGTAGTTGGGCGATGTGTAAAATATATCGTCCCAATCAATATCAGTCAAACGAGTGTACATAAACAAATCGTCCGATTTTTAAATGAATATTTATTTTCATTGCAAGGTAATTTTATGCCCTTCATATATACGTTAAAAATTATATTTTAACGATAAAATATTTTATTCAACACATGAATATTTTATGCAGTTCATTTATACAATAAAAATGATATTTTTATTGTCCTAACATATTTTGGAAAATTTCGGTAGCATAACGGCGCGATACTAAAATCGGAATAAGGTCTAGCTTTATCCCTACCCTAATACTGGCTCGCGGCATACACATACCAATTCTAATCAATTCCATTCACATCCCAAACCAAATTCAACCAATTAAATAAATCAAACAAATAACCAAACATACATGGTTTTAAACAAAGGTGTCGGGTGCTACTAAGCACCGTCTGCATCGTAGTATATATATATATTTAACTATAAACAAAGTTAGAGTGAGAAGATCTCACCTTGGGGATCCACTCCGCCGTGCTTTATTGTCGCTCAAATTCGCTGTTCTGATTCCAACGCAATCTGTTTCACACAGTTTATATTAAAAATCACATTTTTAATAACGCTTCATATATTTAAAAATCATATTTTTACAGTGCTATGTATACATTAAAAATCTTATTTTCACACTGTTCCATATATAAAAATCATATTTTTATATCGCTACTATGTATATAAAAATCATATTTTTGTAACACTGCTGTATATATAAAAATCATAGTTTTATAACAAGGTTATTTAAATAAAGATCACATTTTTATTCTAATGATAAACATATAAAGATCACATTTTTATTCTAATGATAACATATAAAGTTAACATTTTTATATCACTGTTATGTGTATATATATATATATATGTGTGTGTGTGTGTGTATATATCATATTTTTATTTCTCTATTCATATAATAAAAATCATATTTTTATCCTATGTTTTCATATATAAAAATCATATTTTTAACATGCCATTCATATAAAAAAACTGATTTTTAAACTAATTACATTAAATAAAAATAATTAAATAAAAACTCACTATTCAGAGATGGAACTGAGGGGGCGCCGAAGTCGGTAGGTGGCGAGGGAGGCGCGGCTTTGATTGTCAGCGGTGGTGGCGGCGTCAGCGGCTAGGGTTTCGTTTTGATTTGGGGATTTAGAAGAAGGAGGAGATAAGAGGTAGGGTGGTGTCAATGGATGAGAGGAGGGGGTTGGAAAGGGAGGCGCGACGTCGCCTGGGTGGTGCCGCGGTGGTGGGCAATGGCGTAGGTAGGGGGCGACGGGGTAAAGGAGCGGGGGTTTATTTTTTTATTTCGGTCTGAAAAGAATGACGGGTGAGTGGAGAGGAAAAGCATTGACTAATTTTTATATATTATTACTAGTGTGAACCCGTGCTACGCACACGGTATAGTTATATTTTTTTATTTTTATAACAAAAGAAACCATGATTGCAATAACTTTATCATATAAAAAGTACGAATACATCTTAGGATACAACACCAAATGTTATATGCTTACAGTTCTCATTCTTATATACCTCATCATTTTACACCTGGATCGCATTATATAATTTCAAATTTTCATGCATTTCATATGCAGAGTACAATTTTGGCAAAACAGATAATTTGACTATAACATACTGATATAGAAACAGCAACGACCAACCTTATGGACCACGGAAGCCCCAGAGGCTCCAAAGGTGAGTTCTCGTTTATGTATTATGAATAAAAGAACCCTGCAACATTTAATGACTAAATGTGAACATATAAAAATTAGTGAATTGATGGCCATAAATGTAACATCAGCCATGCTTTGCTTCAGGCCAAAACATATCAATTCTAAGATAATCACAGATCATAAATATTCCACATAACCGCCAAACTTTTATTTCAACAGACTTTAGTTCAAAACATGCAAAGCCAATTCATTCCAAAACATTCAAATATATAATCGATACATAATACCATGTTTCACTAAAGCATGGTACTTATTTAGAAAAAAATTATTTCATAGTTGTGCTACATAGCTAAATATAGTACTCGCAGCTCTATGGTTCTATCCGTCATAGCTTTTGCCTTCGAACCAAATCCACATGTAATTCCAATAACATACATAATCTAAAAACAGTAACACATAATTTGAAAATTTAATGACTCAACTAATAGACAATCATGTGAATTGATACATAATATCAGCTACGTACGTTTCAATTTTTCTATGGCATCACTATGTGATAATTTTTGATCCATTTTACCATTGTTTTGCTGTCCATTTTGTCGTATCAACTCCCATCCACATTAGCTTGATAAATGCATTATTGCTTAGGAATATATGACAGTTAGAAACTGCTATATGTACAAATTGGGAAGGCTCTTCCAACTTTGGCACCAATGATGTTCACCAATGTTCCTGAACACATTCCAAGTTAAGAAGATTTAAAAGAATCCTTTATAAAGAAGACGATAAACCGAGTAAGGAATTTAATATAAGATTATCATGTGTTTTGCGAATTCTTAATGAAGGTTTAGTTTCTCATTAAGCCATTTATGGTAATTAAATAAAAATCAACTTAATCGATGGATTTTTATGCATGCTTATATGCAAAATAACCAAAAAAATATTTTAGTTATTCTTTCCACATTAACCGGACATATAACATCTTTGGAAAATTTAGCATAGTGGGTTTACATCTGCACTTGGTTGGCACCTTACTCCATTAATTCCAGGTTCTTTATAACAACTCCATTTGTAATGCAACCTATATTATGTGAATTTGTGTTGATTTCATTGCTTGAGAATGTAGTAAGCATATATAATTTTTCCTGCACTCATTGGTAACATGTATGAGTTGAAGATCCTTAATGATTTGCAGCTGTCAATGGTAAGGAACACGTTTGACAATTTATTTTCACCAGCATGAAAACAAATATTTACCAAGCAAACCATGAACAAAAATACAAACAGTCTTGGATGCGTTTGGCTTTAAGATATATCACTATAACGACATCTGTTCTAGATTTTATGATTCAGGTAATTTTGTTGCACAAAATATTAATTGACGGTTGTATTATATTGTTTTTAGTTATAGTTTAACCCATTTTATGAAATTTAAATGTGAAGATAATTAGTGGTTGTAATTTAGTTGGGTATACTAATTATGAGGCGGGAATTGTAACACCCCACGTCCATTAATGTCACTCACAAAGGGAATGCATTAACTTCCATGGAGGTTATAAGTGAATATAGAACAGAAAAATTACAACAAGACAGATAATAAATAGTACTTGGAAATCTAAAACTTCATTTTATTGCAGCGGAAATTAAACATGTTTGTTTCATCATAAAACCATAGATCATAACCAAGTACAATATCCATCTTCATAAAAACAAAATACATAATCCCATTACATAAATAGCCATTAAAAAGATAACAAGCTGGACTTTACTTCAACGGTCCAAGCTTTCCAAAGAGAGATGAAGCAATTCAATCAAACTCCACTAGAGCTGGGCCCAACCTGAGGACCTGGAGGGGGAAAAAGGATAGAAATAGAGGGGGTCAGACATAAAGTCTGGCGAGTATGATAATTCTAACAATACTATTATCAAAATAACTAGACTAAGGAATAAGCTGGAAGACAAGTAAATGTCTATGAACTCTTAGGAAGATAAAGATAGCGTTTAAGATAATGTTAAAGATAACGGTAAAGGCACACCTAATTAGTAACGAATGATTACTACATTGCACCGCACATTACTACACTGCACCACACATTACTACACTGCACCACACCCGTCACCCTATTGTTTGATCCCACTTGCTTCACACATAAACTTTATAAATAGCCTTACGTACCGCTAGCTGACTACATAGCATCCGTCGGCCCCTATCTCCACTAGGTGTACCCCACTACCCACTTTCGATCGGCTCTCTACTCGTAGATACCCGTGCTGGCCCCACAGTGGGGTGTATCACTCCTCTAAAGTGGCAACCTGATACAACTTGAGAATGCACGGCTTATACCTACACGATGCAACAACGTCTTACCTACCAGCCCGGGTCCACACACGCATACGAAACCCGTTGGACTTGCGTTGCCACCGCTCCCCGTTTTGGCCTCTTACAGTCGAACCCAGCATGCGTGCCCCGTCCTCGACTTGGGTCGAGCCCACAAAGATACGTTTGGGATACTTGTCGAAATGGGCCCCCACAAGCTACCCACCTAAGCTTGTCACTAGTATATCCCACTTAACCCTCTTAGTCATGTTCATTTACATGTGTGTTTGGTTAAGTCTTACTAATCGTATTTCACATGCCACTAAGGGCACCCCCTAGATTCCTCGTGCCACCCAAGGCACCTACTTAACCCCTATGTCCCACTTTACATGTTTATCTGTATTTCTTAATTCATTCAGGCCATAACCTCATAAAGACCTCTCACATTAGACTGGCATTTATGGCAACTGGATTTGTCGGGCGGGTCCGGGCAGTCTTACACCATAAAAGAGTCTAACCTCGTGTCTTTACAACTGTTATGCTTTAGTTTAGGCCTAGGACCTCTCACATTGGGCTGACATTTGTGACCACTGGATTTGCCGGGCGGGACCGGGCAGGTTTACGTCACAAATGAGTCCAACCTCGTGTCCTAAGCATTGATTAACACTTAAAATCTTTTACCCCAGTTTTAATAATTCCCTATTCAAATTATTAATTAAGTCAACCTTTAATGATGTCCATAATTGACTCAATTATGGCCATCCACTTATGGCATGCAAAATCATATCAATTGCACGCCAACTTTTTAATATTAAATCCTTAATATTACCCCTACCCCACGTTTATACGTTCGCTTATTCAACGCATAATATAGGCTAGACTTGTATAGTCTAACACCTAGCACAAAGATAAATTATCACAACATATAGACAATTAAAATATATCTAATCATAATAGGGGTGAAACTTGCATAAACTACACATGTTAAGGATCAAAAGGTGTCAACTTGTTAAATGTCTCAATTTACATGATATGATCATAGCCCAAATCTATACATACACTTGCATATGGGGTTTTTAGGCAACATAATGATGGTGTGAACTAGCATAGGATATCACATATGTCATAGCATAATTCTAGATGTCATAATGGATGTCATGGCATATGTTCATAACTTTTCTAATCAATCTAACTTGCATATGTGACTTGTCATATAGATCAACATAACCCAAACATGATGATTTAATTAATATGAACTAACTAGCATAGATGGTAACATCATGGCCTTTTTAACATGTATGATTCATCACAACTTAGCATAGAAACTTTCAACATACATAACATCATCATAGCATGATTTACAACATATAAGATATCATCATCACGTAACATTGGATTTACAATATACATGATAGCAAAAGGGGTTTACAACAACATATATGATAATTCACATCATCTACTCATAATCCATGCATAACTCAACCTAATTAAAATGATAATAATCTTGTTAAGACCATCATACTCACAATTTAGAGAAGAAAAGAGAGAGTTTTGCTTTGCTTTAGGGTTGAGAGAATTAGAATTGAATTTGCTTTTCTTCTTTCTTAGTTGGCGGCGGCTCCATTGATTTCCATGGCGATGGTATGACGGTAACTATTCTATTTTAATTAGGTTTAGGGTTAGCATTAGGATGTATTTATAGGTGTAGGAAGTTATTTAGGACCATTAGATTAACCCTGAACCATGAGAACCAATCAAATGCAAAATCTGCATTTGAGCGAATCGGCCCACGTGTTGACAGCCAAACACCCTGGATTAACCCCTAGTCGACCCAGCGGGGCTTGGGTCGACCTCAAAAATGGGCCGGTTCGGTTATTCCCCCTCCCAATTCGCTGTTTTGAACTTTTTCGCATATTTATTTATTTAATTTTTAATTTATATATATATATATATATCAATATATATATATATATTTCTCTGCGCAACCCATTTCACTTAATTTTTTTCTTAAAATTAAGTATACTTTAATTTATGAATTTTAATGTTATAAAATTACGGGGTGTTAAAGGAATGTTGCTTGATTTTACCAGATCAATCAGCATTACCACCGACCAACGGATTGTGTATTACCAGTCAGTAAAATGACATTGGTAAAACAATATAATATCAAAAGATAACGTACTTAGTCAGCCAAATCATGCCTAAAGGCAGCATTAACACTAGTTCAGTTACATGACATGCATGTTAAAAGCATTTGGATAATATGAAGTAAAGAAAAATAAAGACCAGGTGACACAAAAGGACAAAGTGGTATATATTTAGCATGCCCTTAAGTATTAGGTATGAATTATTTTATAGGCTTATCTTATTGAAAATAACACATGTATATAACAAAGTCAACCAAAATGGAACTTAACAATAAGATGGGATACTCTGAGAATAAAGATAAGTAATTCAAAGGCAGAAATATTGATCTACACTATTCATAGTTTGAAACAGTCAATATATAACTAATTAATCATCTCAAAGAAACAACCAAAGAAATTTGTGCAAAGGAAAAATGCATGATTAGATCAACAACAACGGCTTAGCATTCCACCATCGTAAAAACAGCCAGTTCAGGGACTGTTTAATTTGCTAGAGAATGATGCACAAATGACTGAAAATAGTTAGTTGAAGCAGGTTTTAAAGTACTCTCTGGAAAAAAATTATGGATTCATAGGAAACGACAACACAACAGTATAATAAAATTGGTCCATTGTGGATATATTTGAAACAATTAGTTTGAATATTATTATCCAATGTAAATGCTTCTTATAACTATGAAGATGAGTTACATAGCAGTAAATTTAATATGATACAGTTCAAGGTTAATGAAAAACACTTGCTTATTACAAATTAAACATTTAATCATAGAGCATAATTATCACAGTTGCAAATTTATTGAAATGTGAAAAAGTAGAGATTTTTTCTAGGATCCATTGGATTCAAATCGATCCATTCATTAAAATGAGAGGAACAAATGAAAATTCAGCATTTAATTTAAGAAGTTCAAAAGCTAGAGAGCAATTTAAAGTTTAATATTTTAAACATTTAGAGAACTCCATGACCGATCATATTAGAAGGAAAACAAACCATTACTTTCAATTTATATATTGTGTAAATGAAAACAAAATCACTAAATATACACTTCTAATATACCAAGTAATTCAATCACATTCAACTAACCACAGTGCTATTAAATCGACAGTTGCCATAAAATTCCCACACTGTTCGCACATATATGAAGGTGAGCAAAAGAAAAAAATATTTACCTTTGCCCCATCCTTTTTCTTACAAAAGCAAATAATAAAAGACAATCTACGTGGCTGATATAGAAATGAAGACGTATAAATGGGGGAAGACGAAACTAAAATTTTGAGAGGTTAACGACTTTATATCAATGACATAGTACGATGACCACTGATGTAGGAAAAAGGAAATTCACACTTAATACCATTAAGCATGTTTAACCCTTTTCAAGTAACGTAGAGAATATTTACATGGTTGAAAATCACTAAACAAATGATTTTAATTTATATTTCAATTGAATTTTTTAACAATGAAAATGAATTTTCAAACAACGAAAAGATTAATAAGTCAAAACGTCCAACATGCATTATTTTATTAAGTATCAACTTGAAATCCGAATAAAAAAATCTTTGATGAAAGAGGTAAATAATCAATGTTCACCATTATAAATTTATATTATCTTTAAGGATTTGATTTATTCTAAATTTGGTTATAAGTATTAGGAATACTATTATACAAGTGCGCACCCGTGCTTCGCATACGGATGTTGCGAAATAAATGTAGTTGTATTATTATTTGTGGGTACAACGTTAATGAAGTGTTACGCATGTTGATTTATGTCATAGTTCACAGGGAATATTTTTCAGTGGATATTCTATACTGCTTAAATCCATATTCCGCTGCATTATATGGTAAAATTTTAGTAAGTTTCTAACTTAATTTTCAATTTTTGCTTCAATATAAGTTGTGGAAATGCTTAATGCTCCCTTATTGTAACAATTAATATCCAAAGTAGTTTTAAACAAAAACATAAAAGTAGTTTTAGGAATAGTAAAAGGTTAAAATAATAAAAAATGTCGAAACTATGATGGAAGTTGGTTTAAAAATTCAAACAAATCATTTGTAAGATTAAGGGGGTTTACAACTAATCAACTCATTTAATTTATGTCCAATCATAAAGTTAACTTGATAATGGTTGCAAATTGCAAATACATCTTTAAAGTATTTTGAAATGTATAAATTTGTAATTGCGCACGCTAAATCTAAATCATGGATATGTTATCAAAACATTCGAATGGTAGATATGTGACATCATTTCTTGCCGCTAACTGAAATGAATCTCTCAAGTAGCATGGAGGGAAATGTTGCCTTGAATGATACCGACCATTAGAAATGGGGTATCTCGGATGTACTGTTAACGGAATTCATTACTACTTTCCATTATACATGTGTCTTTCCATAAGTTTCCATTATATCGACGAACGAAACATCAAGGCAGTAGGTATGTTCACAACCTAAATAATAGGCACAAACCAATTGCACACTACTATACTAAAAACTGTTATGCATACCTTTTAAGAAAAATGAGTATCTGTTGCTTGTTTTTTGAAATAATGAGTATTTTACTTTTGAAGTGTAGTTATAGCGGTGTGCATTTATATGCATGAATTACATATGTATGTATATGTATATGTGTATATATATATATATATATATATATGCATGTATGCGGTACATGTGTATGCACCTGTGCATATATGTATGTACATATATTTATAATTAATATATATTATAAATGCATGTGTGTGTGTATGTAGATAGTTTAAAATAATACGGCAAAAGTTAAAAGGATAGTAGATTTATAACGTCTCTACTAAGCATTGCTTTTGTGTTCTTTAACTTCAGCCCAGCTAGAGCTTAAAGGGTACAAATGTTATCTCTATAAGTGTAGATAAGTTTGACAAAAATATAATACGGTAATCATTTTATTTATAGTCATATTAAATTGTGTGAATCTGTGCTACACACACGCAGTAGAACAATAATTTTCATAAGATTGTTCGTTACTTTTCTCTTATTTATTTCATATAATTTTATGATGATCAATATATCGGCTCATTTATTCAATGTGCGAAAGGAAAAAAACAGGAAAGGCAATGTTATCATCATTGTTGCATGATAAAATTTTAATTTATGGGCTTTATTCATTTTTTGCACTTTACGTTTTTTTATAAATTCACTAAAGTTTGTACTACAATGTTCCATATAATATTTGTATTTTAATTAAATGTGGTAAATGTGATGCTAGTTATATCAATGTACGTCAGATCGAATTTGTTATGAATTTATTGATTTCATTCCCGATAACAGTAGCATGTTACATATAGAAAAGCAGAAAAGTTTAAGAATATATTTACAGTAAAGTGAATAAGAACTCGAAAATAAAATGATATATGTTTTGCAATTTGTAGTGAATCATGCAATATAAATATCATAAGGATAAAAAATGTCCTTAGATCATTGTTTCCTATTATGATACACATTGAAGCTATAATTATGATAATAAGCCTGAGATACCATTACATAAAAAAAGAGAACTATTTTGCCATTTATACATATTTTATTATTCTTGTGTCCATCTCGTATCCAAGAATAAGCAAGTAGCAATGGAAAACGTTATCATATCGACGACAAATTAAAATAGTAATACATAATATTAAACTATTTAAGCATATGTGGTTGCCTCGTAAAATGGTGTATACAGATCAATGCATTTAACATGGCATTGGCTTCAAGCTATTAATATATTTATGTAACTTTCATTCTAATTTAAATCTCCAAATAGTCTCCATTAAATAAGCAAAATATGGTAAATAAAATTTGTGAATGTGAAATAAATGACTACTCCTTTTTACATGGATGTGAGGATAAGAATAAATTACACATGAAAAATACCTTGCAGTTGAAAATTCCACTGAACGTAGAGAATTGTCCATTGGAACAAATAGCTGAAACGTATTACAGTACAACCTTAGTGATGGGTAGTACATTTACTTCATGATGACTTAGTAGTATAGAGTCCGAGTTTGTTCACACTATTTAAGGTAGTGTGAACAAAACACCTAATTTAATTGGTGGAAATCAGAGGGGTCCGTGTAGGTTTCTCTGATTTCAACCAATTAAAAGTAGTGATTTGTTCACACTACCTTAAAGTAGTGTGAACAAACTACTACAGCTATAGCTGCACCAATTGCAAGATAATCAACTGAAAAAGATAAAAACAATGAATAAAAATATCTAAAAAAAATAATATCTTTTTGCATTCATTAGTTGTCATAGATCAATTACGAAGCGCATTTCGTTGTTGCTTTATTCTAAATGTAATAGAACTGATTTTTTGAAACGTCCCCAATAATTGCAGGAGCAGTTGTAAAAAACTCTCTTATGATTGCTTGTGGCAACCTAAAGAACGGATTTTTGTTTTCCACTCATTTGCAGCAATTGTTCTAACAATGAGAAATTTTTATATTTTATGTAATAAAATATCTTACATGATCAAATTCCAAACATGCAAACTATAATGCAAGGTTACAGAATTAACTGAAAAAAACTAAGATCTAGTGCTTATGGCATAATCATTGCTACTTCCCAGCAAACCAACAAAGGGAAAAAAAAACGTAAACCTGCTGTTTGAAAACAGTTGTATATCTCAGACAATAAGAAGCGTTGAAATTTGAAAACAATTGTATATTTTTATACATAAGAAGCGTTGGGCATAATCATTGCTGATTGAACACTTGTATATGCACTGTTATAGAGCCCCAAAAAAACCCGGACTTCTTTACCATTATATTCTGATTCAACTTTTCAAATTACAAAAGCATCTTGACAAAGAATACACAACCAAATTTCATCCCAATTTCCTCCAGCCCTTCAATCCAAATAGGGCCTCTTAGTCTCCATAATAGTCCCTTCCCACGAATAGTAAACATTCGTTCCGAACTTACATGCAAACCTCAAGAAACCATCTTACTGGACCCAGACCCAAATCCGTTATCCTTTCCTTTCATTCCGTCTCCGTCACTTTTACATGTTCAAACACCCCCTTTTAACTCATCAACTGTGCTTTGCATGTTGTCCAAATCCAATTTAGCAGCCTGATTCTCCCATACTGCTGTTCTAGTGGATTTTCAGTGCCGCCCATGGCCTACTACAGTCTATAATTGTGAGTTCTGATTTGTTGCCTCACGAAGTGGAGATCAGTTCATGGTTCAAAACCCAAGTTTAATTATAAAACTGATTTGAAAATTTAAAGAACTAAAATAAACATACAAACTCCCCTTAGTCCTATTGGTAATACAAATGTAAATGAAAGTAAAAATATATAGGACTAAATCAGAGAAAAAAGTAAGCTAGCCTACATTTGGAATACTAAAAGAAGAGAGATTTACATATGTAACATTGTCTCATCCATAAATTATGACTCTTGAATTTATTAATAGGAGAATTGAACCTATATTAAACAATTTGGAAGTCTTCAGGTGATTAACTGTACTTTGAAAAACATACAATTTCTCAGGAAAAACAAAATAGGTAAAGCACTATGAACCACCTTGGGTGAAAAACTTATGAAGTTAGGATTAATTTTCTAATACTTGAATTCAACCAATTACAAAAGAACTACGGATCACATGCTAGAATGATGCGTCATCCTACTTCACTAAATGAAACAAATCATCTTCTTTTTTTTTCAAATAAAATATAATGCAACATTTACCTCATTTACTTGACTAATATCTTAAAGTCAAAATCAAATATTTAAAAACCAATCTATGTATCTATACAATAAATCATAAGAGATAGCTGGAAGTAATCGTTACATGATCGGAAGAAGAAAAATTGATGAAGGATCAAAAATATATTAAAATATAAAACATAGGAAATAAAATATTACGTATACCATGAACTAAATGAAAAAAAAAATTCAAAAAGGATGAAAGAAATTAATTCACTGTTAATGGAAATGACAGATCCTTCTTTTCTTCCTCTTTCTTTAAATAGTCATCTGCAGTATTAAAATCAAAAGCAAACAAACATATAAAAGAAACATTAAGAAACAAAAAGCCCACGAACAGTTTTCCCAAATCATTAGAAAATGCTAAAAACCAAATAAGTCATGTTGACTTGCATCAATTTGGAATGAAAAATGAGGAATTCTGATATTTGTTATCTCTCTCTTTATGGGAAAATCTAACCGATAGGTGACTTAAAGGCAATCAGCTATTTTATTTGTCAAATTCAATCATGCTATATAAATAAATACCCACAAATAAACAAACAACAATATGAACATTTAAACCCGGTTTCTTACCAAATACCGGATCTAAAAAATTAGGCAGTCGCACCTAATGCACAATCCAGATTCCAAAATGAAAACGACTGGAGTAGAAATTAGAACAGCAAGCAAATACAGTAGAAATAAGGTAAAATATAAAATGCATGCGAATTAGAAGTAAGAAAAACTAATGGACAGGTTTTAATATAACTTTAAACCATAGAAAATAGGAAATTAAGCTATATTTTACCTTATTTCCGAATGGTTTCTTTCATCCATTATTTCTTCCAAATGGTTATGAAAAGAAAAGCATTTGGATAATTTTTATTTGCACTTCCAGATATGGAAGAAGAAAAAACTCAGATTTCAGCCAAATACTATTATAAGGTGACCTTTTAGTTATTAGTATCCTTTTATACCTCTCACTAATACAATCATTGATTTCATTCCTACATAAAAGATAATAAAAAAGGAAAATTTCAATCAATGGCTCAACGTATATTCATTCTAGGTTTTGTATCTACTAATAGCCCTGTGTGGTTAGATTATCATGGATTGTGTAAGCAAATTGCAGTTTAATCACATATTGATTTTTGAGCTGAACTAAATTAGCATGATATGTAAAACTTATAATCTTTCTGTTTAGCTGTAAACTCATTTTTCCTGATGAATGGTTCCAAACAGGGTAGCTCCTCAAAATAGATATTTATAAAACTAATGCTTTTTTTAAGGCTCCTATGCACATTAGGTGAAATCAAACTTTCAAAACCCACAGTTGTTGTCCTGCACAGGAACAGCTATTAATGGTAGTTTTCAACTTATTCTCAGATTGTTGAATAATTATTTTCAAACATATCAAAATAGGGAATACATTTGTGTCAACATATAGTGCCTTAACAGTGAAGATACACAAAAAATGTAAGCAAGTTAGTAATCATAAAAAATATCAATGTTGATATTACGAAGAAAGCGACTTCATCAATTTTGTATGTCCCTCTATATCCATGATGTTCCTTACAAACTTGGGCCAGGTTTTCTCGTTGTGTTGTATATACTCTATTGACGATGCCTTATTATTACCTAAAGCCATTTACTCGGTTTTCTGTGCAGAAGTTCAAAAGGTGCCTTTCAAAATGATTGGAAGATGAGTTTTCCTAAAATGCATTCATGTTTCCTATAAAATCCCATGAATTTAGTGATGTGAATTTTTTCCAATCTTTATTCATTATTTCTCCTTATCCCAAATCTTTGGAGTAGGTATTTATGTTATCTGTTTTTTTTTTTTTTTTTTTTTTTTTTTTTTTTTTTTTTAACAAACTTACGCTGAGCTAAATTTGCAGTTATGTATAAATTAGATAATTTTTTGATTCATATTGGCTAATAAGCACTCTGCATCCTATTTCTGCCAATTTTTGTGACACAGGATCAAGTTCAGTAACTTTAGAATATATATTTTTTGATTGAGTTATAAATAGTCTATTATATTATAATACAGTTGGGTTTACATTACAGTGCCTTTTCGTTTCTTGTTTTATGAGAAAATCAATAGTGCTCCACATATTCTTTCCCCTTTGTCCTGAAGTTAACTCATTATCTATACAGTTCTACCTGTGTCTGGCATACAAACCTTATTAAATAATTTCAAGTGATTCTTTTCCTCTTTCATGGTCTTACCTATCTTTTCCGTCAATATTAAAATTTTCACCCTTAGCTATTAGCAAATTCTTCTCGAATTCGGTGTAAAGTAATCAAATAGCGTAACCCTTGTAAACATAATGTAACTAAAGCATTAAAAAAACTGAACAATACAGAGAAAAAGAGCATAAATATAACATGAAACAAAAAGAGAAAATGGAAAAAGAAGACAATATTTTAAGCTTTGGAACCAACAAAAACAAAACATATAATGGTTTGAAAAGCAACTTATTTTTTATGCATTACTTGATTTTATATAGGAGCAGCTGGGTTTATTATTTTAATTCTAATAAAACATTTTTTTTTATTACAATGGAACTAAGTTCGTCCATTTGTGTAACCAAATTTTATGAAGAAAAAATAGATTGACATTGAATATCGGTAAGAAAAGGAAATTAACTAATTAAGCACTTTAAGGAAAAAAGGACAAATGACATTTTGCACAACATTTGCGTTGAATTATTTCAATATAAAAGACCATTTTGTTAAAAAAGTATGTATAAATAGCTTAAATATAAAAAATGACCCGTTTAAAGGGGCATTTTTAATAGGTAATATATGGCTAGGCTAAAATTAAAATTCTTTACAAATTTAATAAGAATCTTCCATCCCCGTGGCAAAATAAACAACACACGGCTTATAATATACAATTCAAACGCTAGCATGTGTGGATTATAAACAAACCTTAACTAAAAAGAACTAATCATGTAAGGTCTAATTCTTCGTGAGCTAATAGCTGTCATTTTTTCAAACTTCAAATACGGAAGTAAATAAATAAATGCAAAGCAAAAGACGTCAAGCACGTCTGGTGATCGTAAAAAAAAAAGAATGCTAGCTTTGAGTGCAGTTATCATATTGTATGTTAAGAGAAAAAAGAACATAAAGAATACAAAAAAGGCTAATATGGAAAATATGACCTGTTAGAAGGGAAAATAGAAAACAAACTACCCACTGACTATTGCATCCCGTCCATAACAGCAGTTGAGGCACTCCCTTGTTACACAGCCTTATCATATTTTGATGGAGCATTGAACAATTACCTAGGACTTTAAACGAACGTAGTAAGATTGAACAGCTTTGCACGTATGTATTCATTAATTTCTATTGTATACACTGGATGAGATATACATATGGCATAAGATTGTGGAGCAAGGAAAACACATTTAAGTGAATTATTAGACAAATCTATAACTACCTTGGGCCATGAGTCGTCTTCCGGTCATTTCTTATATAAACATAATTATAACTTTCATACTATTTATGACATGAATATGGGTAATATGAATGAAAACATTCCATACCTATAATTTGCTGTTGAAATCCAACCAAAGGTAATATCCATATAAAGCTACCACAACTCAGCTCCAAAACAAAACAACTTCTTTAATGCAATTTGGTACAACAAAGGAACTAAAATATAATTAAGAAAGCGACGGCTATAGCATATAACCATTACAACATCCAATGGAAACATAGTGTGCATCGTCGTTCTTCATATACTGTGTATAAAATAGAAGCATAAGCATAGAGGAAATGTGGAGGAATAAATGAGCTACAAAAACGTCAATAACCCATAAAGTTCTGACATTTTATTAATGTTTCATGGTTGAGAAATGATGTGCAAATTTCACTTGTCCTTATGTACTGCATGAACCAAAATTGAGAATGATTTTCCTATACTTTTACAAAACGCGTTACTAATATCCATGCCAAGCTGTGTATAACAGGCAAACAATTGTACTAAAAATGGTTCAAAGTCAATTTTCAATTTACAACCTGCATCGTTTGCTGAAGCTAAACACAGTTCAAGCAGCACAATGCAACATAATTATCAACTGGCGGACCTAGGTATATACATTTCAGTTAATCACAAAAGAAAACATTCTCAGTTTCAACACTTACGTAATGTGAGTGCCATACAGATAACCTAAAACATATTTACATATCTTCTAATTCTTATTTGTTAAAATTACGGGATGAATCCATGTTTCCTATGTATCTACACAAAACCACCTAATTATATGTGATTTATCTTCTCATGCTTTTATGTGTCTATACACGGAACAAAAACAATTCACGTGTGGGAAACAATTCACATGCAGTTTAATTTCTATAATAATGCATGCCAGACTTACACAGTAGAAGGACATTATTTTCAGCATTTAGGTAAAAATATGTAGGATGTGAACCAATTCATTGCAAATAATTCAACCAATTTTAAAAATCAATAGTGGAATCATTTCAAGCTGAATGAAAATTTACTACTCCCACAGCCAGCATCTGTATTAGTAGAAATATGTGAAATAGTGCATGAGAAAAATTAGACATGCATACCTTTAGTAAATTCTGTGGATTCTATTTTTTAAGGTAACAGATGCATGTTTTATTATGTTTGTATGCTGCATTAACTTATAATTCACATAATATATTATTAAACTATATATGTGTATTATATTTTTTATAGAGTCAAATGAACATTTGTGAATTTTATGTACCACCTTTCTATTATTTCACATAGATCTGTTTTCAAACAATACGCATCATCGATTGGAATGATGCACATATAAATATCATTCATACGGGAAAAAAAAAGAAAATACGGAAAAATGCATGAAAATACCTTCATTATATCCAAAGCACAAAATTCAAGGTCCAATGGATGTTTATTTTGCTAAAGCCAAGCACAGTAGTCTGGTATCATCCTAATAGCATATTAAAATCATCTCCAGCCTGGCAACATTAAAACAGAAGATATACAATACTAAGTTCAAGAAAATATTCCTAAAATATCCATATGTATCTATGAACGCTAATATAGCATGCAAATTTAAACTGTAATCATAATCTGTACAACATGAAAACCTGAAATAAAAAACCCAAGCATATTAGTCATACTATTAGCTGAACTGTAGAGATATATGAAAGAAACTTCTAACTCATTTGAATATGTTGGCATATAATTACTTTAACAACAATTTGATAACTAAAGTCTTGAACTCGACCTTTTGGATCTCTAATCCACACCTACATTCTAGTTTCATAAGAAGTAGAGTAATTTTTGTACGACGTATAAATAAGTATTCTAATAAAATTACCTAAATAATTAGTTTTATAAGCACAGTTTAATGTTCAAATTAATTTGAATAGTTTAGCAAATGTAACAGAGTAAGGGTTTTTCACTCTGTCATGCAGAAGTGCACATATTCAAAACAAAAGTAAACAAAGTACTATTTTAAATAAAAAAAAACAAACTTTTCATTTTGAAGATAACATACACTATAATCATTTCAACCAAAGGATAATTATTTGTTACCAGTATATGGAAATTTTTATATTCCAAAAACGTTTTTTTAGTTTCAAAAATTTAAAACACCGTAGAAATGTTGTAATGGGTGAATGAGAAATAAATTCAAGCTAGATGTAATAAATATAAATATGTTGATTAGTGCACATGAAGTGCATTCACGTGAGCTGAATATATATAAAACCAGAAAATAGCAAACCTTTGGAAGGAAAATAAAGTGGACGATGTTAGATGAGGTTAACCAATTTGTTTTTTAATCTTTAAGTATGGATATTACAATGATTTATTTAATATGGTTATTATTAAATTAATTACTGTTTCACGGGCAGAAATTCCAATAGGTACTAATGATATTGGCTGTGAAGGTCGGTTTGTAATTGGTGTTATGTAGAAAATTGAATGAGTTAATAAACATAAGATAGTAATCATTCATCGCACCTGACTTTACGAATTTCAAGTGCATTTGCTGGTGTAATATGCAACATGATCCATCACCTTCCAAATATTCCTATAATTAAATTGCAGTTCAACAGCTTTAAAAATAGTTGAAATTATCGTTGAGGTCTCTCATGAATGTAAATAGAATAATCTCAAAAACAATGTTGGATAAGGTCAGTGAATAAAATCCTAGTAACGTTTAATTCAAACCTAAAATGTGAAAGTGTGAAACAAAATAAATTCCATTCAACTGAAATTTTATGCACAACATGCATAAAGGAAATGATGTGGTATAAGGTAGAAATTGTTGGTTCATAATCAAAAGGGACTGTTTATGAATATGAATATCAATATTGTTTGAATGCTAGCACAAATTTGTATTAAAGACAAATGCCCAATGATACTGTTGATGAGAGATTAGCTATTATTACCTATTATTGGACCTTCATCAACTAAATTTTCGTGGTATGTTAAAGTTCCAAAAGAATAGTTCTTATTCTAAGAATTTTGAACTACTGAGTACTGATATGCTTGCAAAATCAGTCGTTATGTAACCATTCATAGATATGGGATATGGTCAGGTTTGAAATGTTGTCGATTGTACCAATGGTCAGGAAGATTGCATTTAGTTAGAGTGGACTCAACATTAAATTTAGTTGACAACCGCATGGAAAACAACAATTCCAACGGTACTTATTGGTAATCTTTTTTCAATTTCCACTAATTAATTTAATTCTAGTAATGAGTTCTTCTCTTGTTCCTTTCTTCCTAATGAAAAAAGGAAAAATATCATAGTATCCCTTGGGTTAGTAGTACATGCCAACACATCGTGTTGCAGGCAATTATTACCTCCGTAACTTTAATTCAATACAGGTATTGCCCAATTACGATAAACTTAAGAATAATTACATGACTATAATAACAAACAAAACTTTGGTACTTGATGAATACATACCAAATTCGATGGCTTATCATATGGGAACGATTCTTTATTGAGGATGATGAATTGCTGATCCGAAATCTTAGGCTGCAGCTTTCTCAATAATCAATGAAATTGAATGCCCTGAAAGATTCGAGACAGTAATGCGATGATGGTCCTGTGCAACGCAGAGTTGAAGGAAGATGAAAGTGGACTGTTAGTATCTCTGAAAAATCAGTCATCAGAGAGTCAATAAATATCGAGGCATCTTAAATTAGGGGTTAATGAAGACAGATGTTCAGATCCGAAATACCTTGGTGTCACCGCTAAATGTCGACATCGGTTAGGGAGTAGATGGGAAAAAGTAAGGAAAGAAAGCTAAAGGAAAAGAGGGATGATTTGGGATGAGGGCGGAGATGTCGATTATTCAATTGGAGGAGAAATGCTTTTTCGCGTTATTGCAGAGACGATTGAGTTTTATTTAGTGAGGAGGGCTGTGAGCTCTTCAATCCAAACTCAGTAATTATAATATAGTATAGATAAAGGCAAAAGAATTATCAACTCAAGTAGGATTTGGTTATATAAATGCAAATATAATTTGTGTAATATCCCGTATTTTTAGTAGCCACATGTTTAATAATTAATTAGAATATTAAGGGATTTGTATATATTATTTTATTTGGGTATTTACGATAATAATTTAATGAATAAAATATACAGTTCGAACAAACTAAATAAATTTCGTATTTAAAGTTATTTGCGTTTTAAATTTTGATCCATTGTAACTGTTCGCTCTTTGTCATGCTATTAGTTCTAGAATCATCATTGGTTAGAAAATTGAATAATACGTTTTCTTTTATTTGTTAATAACGCCGACATGTTGGGCATTTTTCAGTCATTTACTTTCTTTAATTCTCTGAACTGCTTCAATGCCCTTTACTTTGAATCTTTGGGTTTTGATGACTTTAGCTTTGAAGACCCTTGCTTTAAATATTTGGCGATAACTATATTCCTCTTACAGATTAAACCCAGTAACATTCTTTGATCACATAATATTAGCATGTGTCATGAACATATATACGCATAGAAACATACATTTCTAATTTCTATATTAGTATAATATTCAATTATTTTAGAGAATAGTATACGAACATAACCATTCACAGACTTGTAGTGATTAAAGACTCAAAATTAACACAAATATATACATATATTTATGTATTAAATTGTGTGTGTGTGAAATTTTGATAGTCAGATATTACCATTTAAAAGGGAAATGGTATTCCAGTCAAGCAACTTGTTCTGATTGCAAAGCATGGGAGTTTCTTTAATGACTGGACCTGCGTTTACTTTATTTTTGTATATACTATCTATACCCATTTTCATCTTCATATATATTATACTGTCACTCACTAGCCAAGCTAATATAGAAAACCATGAATATAAATCCAAGTATGTTCTTGCACTTTGATTATTTCACGTTTTGGATCTGCACTTCAACTTGTAAAGGGACATATACATTAATAACAAGACAAACAGAGAAAAACAAAATATTTTGCCATAAATGTATACGCAGGAAATCAAATTTGTACATTGATACAACAAATCCAATAATAGGAAAATCTAAAACAAAATCCTCTTCCAACGTCACTTCTTCATCACCAACAGGTTTAACCTGAAAAGAGAGAAAAATATACAGCTATTAATAGCTAATAATAAATATAGGTAGAGTGGAAAGATTTCGAATAAGAAAAATCACATGCACCAAATTAGACAGAACAGATATATTTACATCAATGAACAAAAAAAAGGGGATAAACAAATCAATAGCTACAGACCATAAGAACAAGACAACGTATAGCTGTGCCTAAGCTACGTATAGTACTGATGCCATTCGAAGACCATGTGAATGGATGTGACGAAAAGGGATTTCGCTCGGTCCGAACCAGTCGCTAAACCGATCCAGACCGTTCGAAACGCCCGATCGTTTCGAGAACAACACACAACAGAACGCAGACGGAAGAACATTTCATGTATATTACAACAATGCATCAGATTACAAGAATATACAGAGTATAAATGAATAAATATTATACAGAAATATCAGAGATTTAAATTACATTTAAATACATAGCAGTGGAAAATAATACAATACACAACTAAAAGGAGATATACGGATACAAAGCTTTCCGGATATCGTTCCTGCTGTAAACCAGGATCCTGTGAATATAAATCTGCAAAACCAAAACTACTAGCTGCCCGTGTCAAAATAAGGGCACCCAGAGTTTAGGTTAAAACAATAAACTCCAGGTCAGTCATGGGACAGGTGTGAGAACTAAAACAGTCATTATTATTTATTTTAAAGTTAGGTAAATCAAGGGACCACGCCGTATAACACGGAACGGGTTTCCTCCCAAGAATACCAGTGCATAAAACAAACAGCGCAATGCTAAATAAAGAAAAATGAAGCTATTATAAGACCAGTTCCCATCACACAATGCAACGCAAGCCGGAGGATAGGGTTTTAACCTTATAATAGCCAAGAATGCTTGATATGTTGAAAACAAATCATTTGATACTATTATAAGTGCATAGTGTATAAAACAACTTCAAATCATAAGTATCAATCATAGGCGACATGAGCGTCCCATGCCACTATGTCGTCATATATAGGTTTACAAATAAAACCGCAAATGACACGTATTTGGAAATTGGATTTCCATCTATGAACCGAGGCAAAAGATAGTCCTCAACCGATTCGAGACTGTCTAGCCCGAGTCTCAGGAACAGCCGCAACTGCCCCTTGGATCGTCAGGGCCGGTCCACCGATGTGGATTATTATGCCTGAACATTACGTTTCCCCGCCCTTTGGGGGCGTAAATGAGCCAACGAGTGACTCCATCGGACCTGGATCGTCCGATCAAACCGAGGCGCCTCGCAACAGCAACAACCACACAGGTGAAAAGTATATAAATGTCAGGGCTGGTAGGTCACTGACACCACCCTAGCTAGAAAGAAACGCATGCCCTCCCTGAGGTCCTTCTCCCGTTTTTGGTTCACAACCAGGGTGCGAGGCTCGCGAATTCACGTTACACAAAGCTGTGCCACACGGGCTGTGCTTTGATCATCACCATAAGACTTTGCTTTTCAATAGAAGCCTCGATCAATTGCCACTTAGGCATGCCACACAGGCAATTCACTCCATGCGTTTTATATCCATCAATATATAACCCCTGAGCTCGTACGTCTCAGAGAAGGGCGTTAAGCAAGAGAATAAATTCTCCGCCACCAAACAGATATATATTTAATAGAGATCAATCACACGGACTAAAATCCAATGTCAGGCACACAGTCCATTTACAAGTCCGTTCTGGGTCTGAACGAAACCGGAGGCACCTAGTACCCCGCATATCCATCGATCTCCAAGTACGTCTGGAAGATCACCAACTGTTTCCATCTTCTTGGGTGTACACCCCAATCAAGATCATCAGTAATCACCCAAACGACGTGAAGACCTCCGGTCTTCGACCATCGTCTTCATCTTCGACTTATCGTCGCATCAGTTATTCAGAATGGGATAAACCCGGTCTTTCCGAATAACTCGCGTATATTTTAAATAAGTGTTACACAATCACAACATACGCCTCATTCCAATTCATCAGTCACTAACCGTAAATTAATCAAGAGAATAATTTCCCAAATATTAACCCCGAAGGCCGAAACCAACACCAGATCAATATCCAGAAAACCATTCTGCTTGGCTAACCGACAGTTAGTTTCTAAATTTCACATTCATAGGGAAAGGTTCCCATTAATTTTATCAAAGATAAATTCCTTGAATTTATTCTTTAATCTTCTTTTGAATTTCGATTCAACTAGTCGGGATTAACGAACCTTACCGAAGTAATCATTTGTTTTAATTTCCCAATCCCAACCTATTTATCCCATGAAGTAAAACTGGTAATACTTCATATCTAACACCGCGGTGTTATCGGTAAATTCAATTACCATTTCACGTTTAAATCTAATTAAAGATTTAACTATCGCTTGGAGTAAAACTGGTGATACTCAATTCTCGATCTTTTCAATCTAATTAAAGATTCATTAAAACTCCACTTAGTTTTAATCGTTAACTGGGTTAAAGGATCAGTGTCATTTAAAACACGGTTCACGATAAACCCAAAATCACATCAATTCAATTCCAATTAAATATCATTTAATTGGTACACTTCATTAAATCTAAATAAAAAGATTTAATCTTTTCTCAACTGGGTTCAAGAACAGTGTTATTGAAGACACCATTCACGACAAACCCAAATCACATTTGATATTAAACACAAGGCTCTGAACAGAAAATATATCGGCTTATATTCAAAATCAAATTCTACAACCAACAGATATCGTATTGGAAATAACGATATATAAATACCTTTCAAATTTCCATAACAACGTCTGTATAATCACGAAATCCAACATCGAAATATTCCGAAGACAATTTCGATTCAAATCCATTCCAATGCAATCATTGGAAATTCTGGTTATTTTCAAAACCATTTCAAATCCAATTTATTTATTTAAAAATAAATAGAATTTTAATCCTAGTTCAAAACTAGTTCATTTCGATAAAAATCTATTTTTATCTTTTCAAATATGGAGTTTTTTATCCCAATTCTTTCTAAATCATTTCTTATGATCTTACAAAAATTATTACTATTTTTAATAATTTTATCAAGGCCCATACAGTCGATTTCCATCAACGGCCATCGAACGACACTTACAACGACCTTTTTCAAATTTGATTTGGACATAATTCCAAATCCAACCATTATATTTCTATTTTCTAATATTCGTTAGAAATCTCTTTTCGATACGAACCCAACGGTTCCGGTTTTAGGAGAATCCGACGGTCGGATCTCCCGCAATATCCGTTCGAAGTCAATGGTCAAAATTCGCGAACTACCGCGGCGCGGCGCGTTCTATTCAGGCCATTATATTATATATATATAATATATATAATATATATAATATATACTTCGTTGATTTCAATTCAAAACGTGCTTTATAAATCATTTTAAATTCATTTTCAAAACGGTTTCAACTTCATATTCAATTTCAAATAAAAATTGAATATTCCAATTTAAATTCATTTCAAATTGATTTCAATTCAAATTGATTTCTTATTCAATTTCAGTTCATTTTCAATTCAATTCAATTTCAATTCAATTCAATTTCAATTCGAATTCATTTCTATTCCATTTCAATTCGAATTCATTTATATTCAATTTAATTCGAATTCGTTTATATTCAATTTCAATTCGAATTTATTTATATTCAATTTAATTCGAATTCGTTTTACATTCAATTCAATTCGAATTCGTTTTACATTCAATTCAATTCGAATTCGTTTTTATTCAATTTCAATTCGAATTTCAATTCTTTTCAAAATATCAGATTTTGAAATCATTTTCGATATTCATTATAAAATGAATGAAATCGATATAAATATCGTTCACGTCAAAATGGCGTCAATCTAATCAACACGGCTTCATATATTTCTATTTTCAAATATTCTATTTCAAGTATTTTTATTCAAATATTTCTATTCAAATATTTCTTTTTCAAATATTTCTTTTCAAATATTTCTATTTAGAACTGGAATGAAGCCCAATCAATTACCATATAATGTTAATTATATGGATTTCCTACACCACAGGTACATAATAACAACGATGAATAATCAACCGTCATCCAAAGTGCATTCTACACTGTATAAGCATCAAATATAAATATTTAACGCTCATAACAGTTTGTCAATCAATCGATCGACATACAACTAAACAATCGGGATTAGTGTACGTCAAATATCATCCCAATACCCGTGTGGGGTTTCAAACAATCAAACACAGATTTTATTTGTGCAGTTGGGCGATGTGTAAAATTTATCGTCCCAATCAATATCAGTCAAAGGTGTGTATATAAACAAATCATCCGATTTGTTTATTTTTATTTCATTTCATATACACGTTAAAAAGTCTATTTTTAACCATAGAATATTTTCCACTATAAAATATTTTATTTCACATCACATCACACAATCAACTACACAGCAAAATCAAACAAACAAGCATACAAGCCGTCCATGGTCTGTGGACGACGGGTGTCGGGTGCTACTAAACACCGTCTGCATCCTAGTATATATTTCAACTAGAAATAAAATTAAAAAGTGAGAAATTCTCACTGAATAGCTAATCCAATCCCACGGCTCTTCTTATGTAGGAAATCTTCATCGTCTCTTCTTTTATCACCTTCGTATTCACTACATATATAAAAATCGAATTTTCACTTCGCTATTCAGTATATAAAAATCGAATTTTCACTTCGCTATTCAATATATAAAAATCGAATTTTTACTTCGCTATTCAATATATAAAAATCGAATTTTCACTTCGCTATTCAATATATAAAAATCGAATTTTTACTTCGCTATTCAATATATAAAAATCACAATTTTACGTTGTTAATTTATAAAGAAAGATCAAATTTTTATACTGCTATATATAAACGAAGATCAAATTTTTATATTGCAATATATAAACGAAGATCAAAATTTTTATATTGCTGTAAAAATTACCTTTTCATTTCTGCTCTATGAATATTTACGTTTTTATTCTACTCTATAAAAATTTATCCTTTATTACTATTCTATAAAAATTCCATCTTTATTTTTATTCTAAACAAAGTATATTTTTTTATGTCTCTCTCTTCTTCTACTAAAGATTATATTTTAAAAAAATCTCGTCTCTTATACTTTAAAAATCTCGTCTTTTATATTTTAAAACAAGGGTCTTTTTTTTTTCAATACATTGCTAATTTTATTTTTCATCATTTCTGAAATAACTATGTTTATTTAAATTAAAATAAATAAAAACATTGCCTTGGTTAGGCTTAATCACATCATTAAGGGGATTACCCTTCGTTCTTCTCTCTGGAGCATGACAGAAAAAGCTCCAATGGTCTTCCTCCTCGCGCAGGCCACCCTGAGCCACTGTCGGCCGATTCGAAGTTGCCATCCCGTCGCCGTTGAAGCCAGCCTCCGCCGCCATGAACGCTGGCGAACCCGAAGCACCCCAGCGCCGCAAAATCCGCTTCGACCTCGAGCCCTTCTCGAAGAAATTCAGGTCACCACGAAGCAATAGGCGCCATCACCACCGTACAGTTTTACCATCTCGCTAAGACGAAGGGAATTCTCTTTTGAGTGGGTTGATTCGAGGAACGGAATTCAAGATTGAAGGTGAAGAAGGGAGGGGCGATTCTGGACGTCGAAATAAAGCTGGCGGCGGATTTTCTTAGTGCTAGGGTTTTAAAGAAAAGTGGGGTTATTTATATTATTTTAAATAATAATATTTTATTCATTTGATTTTCTAATTAATTCGTTCCACATCTGAACTCCAATCGAACTCCAACGAATGTCGCCCCTAGCCAAATACCCCCATTCCGAACACAATGGAATTTGTATCGTAAGCCAATTCTCTCGTTTCGATCAGTTTTCGCCTAAATTAAAATATAAATCTTTATATTGAATTATAAACGCACATTTCAATTTACCGGGCCACATACTAACTCGAAAAATTCCAGAAAAATTATTTCTAGCTTCGTATTGACGATACGGTCCTAACAAAACTAATTTCATCAAATTATGAGACCGTTTGAAAAATGGCCATTTTCCAGTCGATTAAAATCAACTGAAACTAGTCAAACACGTTTTCCTTTGCCACGCTCACATATTGAATCAGAAAATTATGAAATTTGAAACCTAGCAACAACTTGACATCACGGATCCAACAAAAGTGGTTTCGTCGAAATCCGAGGTCGTTTGCAAAAATTCCATTTTTAAGGGCCTGAATTCTATAGCGACTATTCAGAATTTTCAACTGGACATATCTTTTGATCTCCGCTGTGAAATTTCAATTTTTCGGATTCGTTGGAAAGATATTCACAATTAGATCCTAATGTTTTTGGTTTCACTAAAATCCGGATTATTTTGCACCCGGTACATTCAATTGAAGTTTGAAATCGAATTATCGAACTACCGCGCCATTTTCAATTCCTTTTATAAATATAAATAAATATTTATATTCTAACGACGATTCGAATAAATATATACGTTTTGAATTTTATTCAAAATAAATTTCTCGTCGTTTTTATTTAAAATAATTCATTTTAAATAATCAAAATTCGCTAAAATTGCCAAAATAAAAATTTTAAACTGGCCCAGATTTTCGGGTTGTTACAATGGACGTATCCCAAAAAGGACGGCATGCCATGTTCTTGCCAGTAAGCAACAGTAGAAACCCAAGTTTTTCAGAACTTGAACAGTAAAGAAATCAATTTTTTTTACATCAAATCCATATAGACAATTCGAACAGCATAAGTATCTACATAGGGATGGCTTGATCCACATATATTTGAGCAGGATTGTACATGAAAAATCAATACAGACCTAGTCTATAAAGCTGAAATCCAACATAAAGTCTCCACAATTCACTGTTAAATATCACACAAACCAAGTTCTATCGTGCACAGTTGATCTCACAGCAAAGCTGAGATGAAAGATCAAACACCTAAGAAACTATAAACTGCAAAACCTAACCTAATCTACACCGTATTCCACTATTAAGCATCATTCATCCATCAACACTTCAATCATCTTCAGTTCGACTACACGACTGAAATGAAAAGGGAAATATCATCTAGGATCCTAAGCACTGTAAAATTAAACCTAGGATGGAAAAATTCGAAAATCCACTAGTATAAATACACTAGCAAAGTGATGAAGTTGCCACAGCGAACTAGATCAATACAGCAAGAAAACCGAATTCAACTAAAAGGGAAAATCAAAACAGAATTAAATTTGGGAAAATTACTTAGCTTTTAGTAGCTAGGGCTCGGTCAGTCTCGTCTTCGTGGGACACGATGGGTGACGGAGCAACTGGATAAGGTCGATGCAGTAGCAGGGCGTCGTGATCTGTTGTGGTCGGAGAGGGCAGCGATGGAGTGATTTCGGTGGTAGGGTTTTCTTTCTTTCCTCTTTGTGGCGGCGGAGGGATTATCTGAGGGTTGAAAAATGATAAGGGGATCGGCTGTTTTGAGGGTTTTAAGTGGAAGTGGGTTCGGGTTTTTACGTGGTGGGCTGGACGGCTTTAAAGTAAGGCCCAATATAATTATTATTTTTAAAGTTTAATTAGTTGAATATTTTATAAAACTTTAAATATTAATTTCGAGAACTCACGTGGTCAGATTTCGACGAAACGAAAAACGTCGGGACCGTGAAGACGAGTACTACGCGATGGATAAGGACTGAGCAAGGCAGGCAGCAGCTGGTTTTTTCAGAAAAATGAAACGTCATTTAATTCAACTGAAAACAAGCTGATTTATCGACAAATCAAGTTCAGAGGTGAGTTAAACTCACTCAGTTATTCCCGCTTATATTTTATAAGTTGGGTTTTTATTTTTATGTGTTATGGTTGCTAGTGTTTGACTGGTTGATGGTAGATATTCAGATATCGTTGAACTAATGAAGTTAAACGTCGTTTAATTTCAGAGAAACCCAAATCGTTATTTTAACGATTGGTCCCAATTGGGGTAAGTTACCTCATTGGTCACGTTTATAAAATAAACTTGTTTTAATAAATAAATTGTTTTGATTGAATGTTGTGGTTGACATTGAATTGTCGTTATAAACTGTAATGAGACCATTATTGAATTATTTTGATTTGATGGTTGAATATTGATTTGACGGTTCATCACTTGTTTGGTTTAAACCAATGGGTATTATTGGTTAAGTGATTGGCAGTACATGGCCTATGAATTAACCGTTTCTAAATATCGGTCTACCGTCTGGTAAATCGACGAGATAAAGTTATAAAATTTGTTTTATAACTGAAAATGGATTTTTAAATCTATTTATTTGAACTAAAGTTTGTAAAAGCAAATAAATATTTAATATTTATTAATTGAGTTTATAATTGGTTTTTAAATGATTTTATAAAGGAATTTATCAGATTTTTAAGTAAATGGGCAGAAAGTTTATTTAATGATATAAATTGGAATAATCGTTTTTGAGAGGTAATTAAAGGAGAATTCTAAGCAAACGCATGAGCTTTAATTAAGTAAAAAGGGAAGTGATAAAGAAAAGGAGTTATATAGAACCATGATTTATAAACGAAATATACAAAAGGGAAATGAGATGTAAAGCACTACTTAAGAGTAGTATTAAGTAGAATTGCTCGAAATAAGATTCCAAGCAAGGGAATTAAAGGTAAATTTGGTAATGGAGTGAATGATAGGATTTTTAACATAAATCCGAGAAGATAAATGAACTGTTTAAAGAAGTAAAGGAAAGGTATTATTTTTCTTAATAAATGAATTAAGAAAATAGGCATACTCGAGAAAAAACTTCCTTTAAAAAAATAAGAGGTATGGATGAGATGTATTTGGTAAATACTGGTTTGTGAATTAGAACTTATGTCTATCTGAAGATGGGAACGTGGTTGATCAAGGTCTGAGAGGTAATTAAATACCCCAACTTGAATGACTTCGGGATTTTCTGCGGATGGTATTAGTTTGTAATGGGAAGTGGGTAATAATAATTTATTATTTCCATATGAAAAATAATAACGTGATATAGATAAAAGGGTCAAGAATATAAAATGTGATATCCCAGGTAATGGAAATGGATAGATTTGGTATTTTGATATGTAATGATATTTCCAGAAGATCTCGTGAAATGAGAAGGTTTTTGAATCGATAATTGAATAAAGAATTGAATATGATGTTTTCTTAAACATGGAAATGAAATGGTTGAAATAAGAACCTGACGTCAAATAAGTTATATCTGAAATGTCTCAAGAGTTTAAGATTAACTATCGTTAATCGTCTTTAATTAAAGAGACCATGTGGTATTGATACTGAACTGGTAGACTCGTGTTATTTACACAATTGTTTATTTGATAGTTAAATCACCGAACATCAAACCTGACCATACGCTTGTTGGTACGGAAAGACCGGAATCGAATTTATATTCAAAAACCATTCCGACCAGCGAATACGTAAAGGAGGATGGTTGGAGATGGAGCAAGTGAAGACCGTTGATCTTCCTGAGCGGAAGAACTACTGATTGAATTTCTCCGGTTTAGCGGCCGGAGATATTTCGACAGTGATTCTGTCGTGATTGGAATCTACGGATTGCAAGGACTTTTCGCTACTGATCTTTAGGGTGATTCCTAGGATGCAGTAGGAGGGTGCCTTCGGTTCATCCTGTTCCTGGATGAATCGTATGGACGAATATCTGACAGAGTATTTCCTTATAACAACGTACATTGATTTTTACAAATACACCGAGTTGGTGGCGAAGAGGGGCACCTCTTCAATACCCAGAGTATATTTGTGGACGTCAATTAGTGATTTGGTGGATCTGACGATGTGGCATTTAAAGAGAATGAGGGCCAGATGTTCAAAGAGATGAATTCTAGCCTCAAGCCTCATCAACCGGGAGAGGAAAAAAATCGGGCAGGCAGCATGGCTATGTGGGTCGCTCCCATTAGGGTGTATAATCACCTATCTAGAGAAATTCCTTTTGTTTCTTATCCTATCGATTCTGCCCATTCGGGAACGGTGGTTTGAGTCCAACCGTTGGTGATATACATTCGGTACACTCAAGCGAAATGAGTGGTCGGTCATGTGTGGGTCGGGTTGCAAGACGTTATTGTTGGACCCAGGTGTATTCACCTCTAGAGATACATCATCGAAAGGTGGTCCCATACCTTGTCAAGGTCGGAATCCAATCTACAATAAGCGCCTGCGGTTTCGGTTTGCATACTAAATATGGGGAGCGTGAGATGCAAGCGTTCCTCTAGTTTATTATTTATCTTTATTTAGACATTACGATAATATCAGAGCAAGCTATGATTTCAAAAACTGGTTTGGGTCATCGTAAGGTAAAAACCGTCTGTGTTTATGTGTGGATTCGGTCTTACGATTATCCTTTTCTTTTGAAAAGATTTCGAACTCTAAAGTCATGATTGGATGATTTACCTTAATACTGTGCGAGTTTATCTCATTCTGGTTCACCAGACTGACCCGGTGTTTTGTAAATGCTCGGGTTAGCTCGGAGTTGTTCAGGTTCAGGTTATCGAATGCTGTGAAGAGACGGGCTGGAAGAGTTCAGACATATGACATTATTCCGCTGTGATATATATAAGGGCAGATTATTATAACTGTCCAGGTGTGTTGATGTACTCTGATAATTGTAAGTTTTATTTAAAGCTCTCAATAAAGATTTATTTCTATATTATATTTTGTTCCGCTGCGATGTGAGACTCTGTGTTGTGTTCTTCTTCTTCTTCTATTCTTATATTTCTTTCTCTCTTATCTCACCCTCTAATTTCTTTCATTAACAATCCGGTGTTCTCGGTGTTTGAAAGGTCGGCATGAGATACAGTAAAGGTATTTATGTCGATTTTCGATGCTGAAAACCTGGGTCGTTACAGTTGGTATCAGAGCTATTGGTTTAGTAATAACCTTGGCTCTGTGGCGTAACTCGATAGAGATGGGGTTAGTAACACCCTAGATTGAGTTTGAGTGTATATATATGAGAGCGTATTTGTAAATTTTATATACAAATGTTTTGTATTGTGTTGTGGATCGGTTCAAGTGTTGAAAAGCGTTAAACTGGTAAGGAACACAATATTGTTTTGTAGAAGTAGGTAAATGAAATAATTTTACCCGAAATTTATTTTTGTACTGAAAGGAAATAATTTTCTCAAATTATTTTGATATCATGTGTTGATTGATTTGAATAAAATTCAAAATTTTGAATTGAAACTTAACTAGGTTAAGTGAAATCGATTTAATTATATTGGAATTAAATTAAGAAATGGTATTGAAATTAAATAGATTTGAATTGAATTTGGAAATTTCATGAACAGTAATTTAATAAAAATCAATCGAATATAATCGGTTGACGTTCAGTTAATTAAAATTGTAATATTGAATGTGGATTTAGTTGATTTGATTGGGTTGTGTATTTATTGATTGTTGTTGCTTGTTAGATTGGTTGAATAAAATTCGTCCATTGGTTGATAAGGAATAAAATAAACTGAAACCCGAAAAAATATGAAGTGTTATTTAAATATATTTTACTGGAATTTATAAACTTTTTCTGACCTTAGTAATTTCGAGGACGAAATTATTTTAAGGGGGGAAGAATGTAATATCCCGTATTTTCAGTAGCCACATGTTTAATAATTATTTAGAATATTAAGGGATTTGTATATATTATTTTATTTGGGTATTTACGATAATAATTTAATGAATAAAATATACAGTTCGAACAAACTAAATAAATTTCGTATTTAAAGTTATTTGCGTTTTAAATTTTGATCCATTGTAACTGTTCGCTCTTTGTCATGCTATTAGTTCTAGAATCATCATTGGTTAGAAAATTGAATAATAAGTTTTCTTTTATTTGTTAATAACGCCGACATGTTGGGCATTTTTCAGTCATTTACTTTCTTTAATTCTCTGAACTGCTTCAATGCCCTTTACTTTGAATCTTTGGGTTTTGATGACTTTAGCTTTGAAGACCCTTGCTTTAAATATTTGGCGATAACTATATTCCTCTTACAGATTAAACCCAGTAACATTCTTTGATCACATAATATTAGCATGTGTCATGAACATATATACGCATAGAAACATACATTTCTAATTTCTATATTAGTATAATATTCAATTATTTTAGAGAATAGTATACGAACATAACCATTCACAGACTTGTAGTGATTAAAGACTCAAAACTAACACAAATATATACATATATTTATGTATTAAATTGTGTGTGTGTGAAATTTTGATAGTCAGATATTACCATTTAAAAGGGAAATGGTATTCCAGTCAAGCAACTTGTTCTGATTGCAAAGCATGGGAGTTTCTTTAATGACTGGACCTGCGTTTACTTTATTTTTGTATATACTATCTATACCCATTTTCATCTTCATATATATTATACTGTCACTCACTAGCCAAGCTAATATAGCAAACCATGAATATAAATCCAAGTATGTTCTTGCACTTTGATTATTTCATGTTTTGGATCTGCACTTCAACTTGTAAAGGGACATATACATTAATAACAAGACAAACAGAGAAAAACAAAATATTTTGCCATAAATGTATACGCAGGAAATCAAATTTGTACATTGATACAACAAATCCAATAGCAGGAAAATATAAAACAAAATCCTCTTCCAACGTCACTTCTTCATCACCAATAGGTTTAACCTGAAAAGAGAGAAAAATATATAGCTATTAATAGCTAATAATAAATATAGGTAGAGTGGAAAGATTTCGAATAAGAAAAATCACATGCACCAAATTAGACAGAACAGATATATTTACATTAATGAACAAAAAAAAGGGGATAAACAAATCAATAGCTACAGACCATATGAACAAGACAACGTATAGCTGTGCCTAAGCTACCTATCGTACTGATGCCATTCGAAGACCATGTGAATGGCTGATATCCCAAAAAGGACGGCATGCCATGTTCTTGCCAGTAAGAAACAGTAGAAACCCAAGTTTTTCAGAAGTAAAGAAATCATTTTTTTTACATCAAATCCATATAGACAATTCGAACAGCATAAGTATCTACATAGGGATGGCTTGATCCACATATATTTGAGCAGGATTGTACATGAAAAATCAATACAGACCTAGTCTATAAAGCTGAAATCCAACATAAAGTCTCCACAATTCACTGTTAAATATCACACAAACCAAGTTCTATCGTGCACAGTTGATCTCACAGCAAAGCTGAGAAGAAAGATCAAACACCTAAGAAACTATAAAGTGCAAAACCTAACCTAATCTACACCGTATTCCACTATTAAGCATCATTCATCCATCAACACTTCAATCATCTTCAGTTCGACTACACGACTGAAATGAAAAGGGAAATATCATCTAGGATCCTAAGCACTGTAAAATTAAACCTAGGATGGAACAATTCGAAAATCCACTAGTATAAATACACTAGCAAAGTGATGAAGTTGCCACAACAAACTAGATCAACACAGCAAGAAAACCGAATTCAACTAAAAGGGAAAATCAAAACAGAATTAAATTTGGGAAAATTACTTAGCTTTTAGTAGCTAGTGTTCGGTCAGTCTCGTCTTCGTGGGACACGATGGGTGACGGAGCAACTGGATGAGGTCGATGCAGTAGCAGGGCGTCGCGATCTGTTGTGGTCGGAGAGGGCAACGATGGAATGATTTCGGTGGTAGGGTTTTCTTTCTTTCCTCTTTGTGGCGGCGGAGGGATTATCTGAGGGTTGAGAAATGATAAGGGGATCGGCTGTTTTGAGGGTTTTAAGTGGAAGTGGGTTCGGGTTTTTACGTGGTGGGCTGGACGGCTTTAAAGTAAGGCCCAATATAATTATTATTTTTAAAGTTTAATTAGTTGAATATTTTATAAAACTTTAAATATTAATTTCGAGAACTCACGTGGTCAGATTTCGACGAAACGAAAAACGTCGGGACCGTGAAGACGAGTACTACGCGATGGATAAGGACTGAGCAAGGTAGGCAGCAGCTGGTTTTTTCAGAAAAATGAAACGTCATTTAATTCAACTGAAAACAAGCTGATTTATTGACAAATCAAGTTCAGAGGTGAGTTAAACTCACTCAGTTATTCCCACTTATATTTTATAAGTTGGGTTTTTATTTTTATGTGTTATGGTTGCTAGTGTTTGACTGGTTGATGGTAGATATTCATATATCGTTGAACTAATGAAGTTAAACGTCGTTTAATTTCAGAGAAACCCAAATCGTTATTTTAACGATTGGTCCCAATTGGGGTAAGTTACCTCATTGGTCACGTTTATAAAATAAACATGTTTTAATAAATAAATTGTTTTGATTGAATGTTGTGGTTGACATTGAATTGTCGTTATAAACTGTTATGAGACCATTATTGAATTATTTTGATTTGATGGTTGAATATTGATCTGATGGTTCATCACTTGTTTGGTTTAAACCAATCGGTATTATTGGTTAAGTGATTGGCAGTACATGGCCTATGAATTAACCGTTTCTAAATATCGGTCTACCGTCAGGTAAATCGACGAGATAAAGTTATAAAATTTGTTTTATAACTGAAAATGGATTTTTAAATATATTTATTTGAACTAAAGTTTGTAAAAGAAAATAAATATTTAATATTTATTAATTGAGTTTATAATTGGTTTTTAAATGATTTTATAAAGGAATTTATCAGATTTTTAAGTAAATGGGCAGAAAGTTTATTTAATGATATAAATTGGAATAATCGTTTTTGAGAGGTAATTAAAGGAGAATTTTAAGCAAACGCATGAGCTTTAATTAAATAAAAAGGGAAGTGATAAAGAAAAGGAGTTATATAGAACCATGATTTATAAACGGAATATATAAAAGGGAAATGAGATGTAAAGCACTACTTAAGAGTAGTATTAAGTAGAATTGGTCGAAATAAGATTCCAAGCAAGGGAATTAAAGGTAAATTTGGTAATGGAGTGAATGATAGGATTTTTAACATAAATCCGAGAAGATAAATGAACTGTTTAAAGAAGTAAAGGAAAGGTATTATTTTTCTTAATAAATGAATTAAGAAAATAGGCATACTCGAGAAAAAACTTCCTTTAAAAAAACAAGAGGTCTGGATGAGATGTATTTGGTAAATACTGGTTTGTGAATTACAACTGATGTCTATCTGAAGATGGGAATGTGGTTGATCAAGGTCTGAGAGGTAATTAAGTACCCCAACTTGAACGACTTCGGGATTTTCTGCGGATGGTATTAGTTTGTAATGGGAAGAGGGTAATAATAATTTATTATTTCCATATGAAAAATAATAACGTGATATAGATGAAAGGGTCGAGAATATAAAATGTGATATCCCAGGTAACGGAAATGGATAGATTTGGTATTTTGATATGTAATGATATTTCCAGAAGATCTCGTGAAATGAGAAGGTTTTTGAATCGATAATTGAATAAAGAATTAAATATGATGTTTTCTTAAACATGGAAATGAAATGGTTGAAATAAGAACCTAACGTCAAATAAGTTATATCTGAAATGTCTCAAGAGTTTAAGATTAACTATCGTTAATCGTCTTTAATTAAAGAGACCATGTGGTATTGATATTGAACTGGTAGACTCATGTTATTTACACAATTGTTTATTTGATAGTTAAATCACCGACTATCAAACCTGACCATACGCTTGTTGGTACGGAAATACCGGAATCGAATTTATATTCGAAAACCATTCCGACCAGCGAATACGTAAAGGAGGATGGTTGGAGATGGAGCAAGTGAAGACCGTTGATCTTCCTGAGCGGAAGAACTACTGATTGAATTTCTCCGGTTTAGCGGCCGGAGATATTTCGACAGTGATTCTGTCGTGATTGGAATCTACGGATTGCAAGGACTTTTCGCTACAGATCTTTAGGGTGATTCCTAGGATGCAGTAGGAGGGTGCCTTCGGTTCATCCTGTTCCTGGATGACTCGTATGGACGAATGTCTGACAGAGTATTTCCTTATAACCACGTACGTTGATTTTTACAAATACACCGAGTTGGTGGCGAAGAGGGGCACCTCTTCAATACCCAGAGTATATTTGTGGACGTTAATTAGTGATTTGGTGGATCTGACGATGTGGCATTCAAAGTGAATGAGGGCCAGATGTTCGAAGAGATGAATTCTAGCTTCAAGCCTCATCAACCGGGAGAGAACAAAAATCAGGCAGGCAGCATGGCTATGTGGTTCGCACCCATTAGGGTGTATAATCACCTATCTAGAGAAATTCCTTTTATTTCTTATCCTATCGATTCTGCCCATTCGGGTACGGTGGTTTGAGTCCAACCGTTGGTGATATACATTCGATAAACTCAAGCGAAATGAGTGGTCGGTCTTGTGTGGGCCGGGTTGCAAGACGTTCTTGTTGGACCCAGGTGTATTCACCTCTAGAGATACATCATCGGAAGGTGGTCCCATACCTTGTCAAGGTCGGAATCCAATCTCCAATAAGGGCCTGCGGTTTCGGTTTGTATACTATATATGCGGAGCGTGAGATGCAAGCATTCCTCTAGTTTATTATTTATATTTATTTAGACATTACGATAATATCAGAGCAAGCTATGATTTCAAAAACTGGTTTGGGTCATCGTAAGGTAAAAACCGTCCATGTTTATGTGTGGATTCGGTCTTACGATTATCCTTTTCTTTTGAAAAGATTTCGAACTCTAAAGTCATGATTGGATGATTTACCTTAATATTGTGCGAGTTTATCTCACTCTGGTTCACCAGACTAACCCGGTGTTTTGTAAATGCTCGGGTTAGCCCGGAGTTGTTCAGGTTCAGGTTATCGAATGCTGTGAAGAGACGAGCTGGAAGAGTTCAGACATATGACATTATTCCGCTGTGATATATATAAGGGCAAATTATTATAACTGTCCAGGTGTGTTGATGTACTCTGATAATTGTAAGTTTTATTTAAAGCTCTCAATAAAGATTTATTTCTATATTATATTTTGTTCCGCTGCGATGTGAGACTCTGTGTTGTGTTCTTCTTCTTCTTCTATTCTTATATTTCTTTCTCTCTTATCTCACCCTCTAATTTCTTTCATTAACAATCCGGTGTTCTCGGTGTTTGAAAGGTCGGCATGAGATACAATAAAGGTATTTATGTCGATTTTCGATGCTGAAAACCTGGGTCGTTACAATTTGTGTATAACAGTCACAAATTTATATAAATGCATTATTTTATTTGCACAAATCAAACAAGGATTATTATAATCGCAAAATTGGTCAGACTCTATTATAAATTTATATGTACATAGGCAAAGTATTATTCCTTAATGCTTGAAAATAAATATGATCTAAAGTATTAAAGCATATATGCCAAAAAGTATTGTTATTGTATTGCAATGCATTATGTTTTTTTCACTAATAGTCAAAGAATCAGTATATTGATCGTGGAAGGCGTAATAAAATACGATTAGATTGACATCTAAAATCATTTGGTACCATTAAAGATGAACAAAGCAACTTTATGAACTTGTAAGTTTCAAAAAACTCCAATTTCCCACTTAAGAAAGAATATCGTATTTTCAAAGTTATTGTTTAGAGATATACAGATACATAAAGCTATGCAAATATTTCACCACCATATTTGACCGATGAATCACATTTTAGATACCGCATTTCATAAGTGTAAATCAGACAAAACATTTGAGAAGTCTTAATAAAGGAAAAGCTAAAATTTGTCTATAAATACCTGTTTTAAAAAGAATGGAAACATTGAACCTGAGAACGGATAAAAATGATAAAACCTAACTTAAAACGCTTTTGAAATTCATAATATAGATAACTAATATGTACACTCTGAAACATACAGATCCTTAATTAGTAAAGTTGCATTATGATCCAATCATACACGACTCTAACTTTAGAAAAACAAAAGTCATATTTCCTCACGTAGTAAATTATCGAAGAATCTTACATTGCGAAGATCTATTGTATAAGATAGAGAACATAACGTGCTTCCTTAAACAGAATTTTGACTAATGTTAAAACATTACAATTTCGTTAACTGTGCGAGGTCAAATGGAACCGAACGATTAAATTTGTTTACTCCAAAGTGAAGGTAAGGAAGAAAGGATAAACAGGCAAAGAAAGTAGATATATTACCTATAAAATTAAGTGAGCCAAGATTCACAAATGTAACTCGATCATGACTTTTAGGATTGTTGCATGACACTCCAAGCCATCTGTATGGACTTATATGATATTAAAAAGTTAATACATTGTTTGGATTAGGTAGAAGAGATTCAGAGTTTAGGAGAGTAATCTGAGCATCGCTTAAGCTTGTTCAAAACATACAGAGAAATGGAAGGAATACAAAGATTAAGGTGATATCGTGTTTCATTTGTTATTGCAAAAAAATGAGTGTAATCTTCGTTAATTCTTTGTTTTATATAAATAATGAGCACTTACCTGGAGTGAACAACTTATGATTGACTTCCAGCTTTAATAATAGATTATAGAAAAAGGGAAGAAAGATAAACGGCCTCATATTATACCGAGTCATACATCGAATAAGTAAAACTCTGGATTTTTTCATTAGACCAATATTAGTTGATAGGTTTACTGGGACAGGAAAGAGCTTGCATTTGGTAAAGTTAAACATAATATGTAGACAGGCAAAAAAATTTATTATAAAACAAATTTTAAAATGAAAAAAGAAAAACATTTCATATGATTTAGCATAAGAGAACGAAAATCCTTCAATTTAGAGATTAATACATAGAAGTATAGATTTAGTCGAAAAAATTGTATAAACAGGCATGCCATACTCATCGTAGCTATGATTAGATTAAAACAGTAGCAAGCAATGGAAACCTTTAGGCTTAGTGTTTGACAAAAATTATAGCCATTAACTATTAAATTATAAAGACATACACCATATATTGGGAAAGTTCACCGAGTCCAGTCACCATCACATCTCACCAACATCATGCATCCTTAACAAACTTACAAAATATGAGATAATAACAAAAAACAACATGTTCACAATCAAATACTGAGGAAAAAAACAAAAAAGTCAGTTACATCCTCCTCAAATTATAGATTTAATAGATCCATTAATTTCAAACAAAGAGCAGAATAAATACGCATATCTAAAGACATAATACATAATATCCTATTATCCTAATTAAAGACAATGTTTAGAAAATAAACATTTTCCCAAATTGAAATTTCTACAAAATATTGTTTTTTAAAAAACAACACCATAATAGGTATGTGTTTGTTAAAATTGAGCAAATGTAACCATCGCAGAATATGCCTTTCCCAAACTGTAATTTGTACTTATAAAAAAATAGCAACATAATAAGTACGTGGTTCTAAAAATTGAATAGATATTACCATAACATCCTAAATACTGCATGAGCATCAGATTTATATATGATATGAATGTTTGAAAATTTTACTCTGTTAAAAGTTAATCTTCTAAAAGTGTAATGACCCGCATTTGCATAGGTATTATAATTAATTTATTTAACTATATAAATAGTGATATAGTGAATTAAATGGTCGTGGAATTAAATAATGATGAATATTTAATTAAAATAATAAATTAAATAATATATTTAATTCTGAAATAATCAGAATTGGCTGAAATGACGATATGGTGTGAACTGGATCATCTATGATATATAATTCGGTTTAGAGTTGAAATATATTAATGAATATATTATATAAATGAAGTTTGAACTTATAATTATATTTTAATTAAAATAGAGCTCGAAATGGCGCTGCAGTTCATAAATTGGCGATTCGAACTTCAATTGAATGTACAAGATTCGTTTTAAGCCGGATTTCTATGAAACAAGAAACGTGTGGAGCTGGTGGAGTATATATTTCTAATGGAAGAGAAAAATCAGGATTTCGTCGTGTAGATTTTGAGATATGTCCAAATCAAATTTTAAAATCGTCGTTGTAGAATCGTTTATCGACCGTATCGGTTTATTCGATATAACTAGAGATCGGGTTGGAATTTAGACAAGGTTCTTTGGAAACATAACGATAATTTAATTTTTAGAATTTTACTGAAATTTTTAATTAATTATATAAGCAACTTTTTATTTGGAGTATTATGCACCCTGTAATCAATATTTTTGGGTTTCACAATATGAGTTGAACTACCGGTATTATTATATTTTTGGAATCACGACACCGTACTAGACTCAAGGATATTTTTATATCAGTCCATAGACAAACGGAGTTTGACAAAAAGGGGGACATAACTTTACTAAAATTCATGTCACCTACCCGGAGACTTCAATATCACGTAACTTCAAATGATCGGATAAATTAAATAAAATAAGCAAAAATATCCTAAGGGATTAGTGAACATAATCAAGCCACACACCCGTGCTCTTAGCCACACAGATCGGATCAAGTGAAAAACAAAAAAATATCTAGATATTTTTCTTCATTATAAATACCCCCTCGTAAAAAGCCTTAAGACCTAGTACTGAAGTTCAAGCCGCCAACATTTTTCCTCTCAGCAAACAAAAACACCAAAAAATCATTCGTTCATGCCTCTATAAACAAAAACAAATGGCGTCGGTGGACATAAGTGTGAGGTACTCTCTGTACATCCATGGAGCAGCGTTTGTTTTCACATATGGGAGAATGCTTTCCTAGCAACTAAACAAAACGCAAGGCAATGGAAGGGAAAATGAATACTGAAGCACGGTTTGAAGATGGAGGAAGTACATGGTGTTAGTGTCTGGAGCGTTGCGGTAACGGATGTAAGGGGGGACATATGGATCTGAAATGGTTACAAGAGAGGAGCAGCGTTTATCATGTGATTCCAGGGTATGAAGTAGCGCGACTGTTATGGAGGGGGAAGGCTGCTTCATATTTGTGAACGGAAATGGCAGGAGAAGTGCGAGTTGTGTATGATTGGGAGGATGTGAAGGAGATGTTCGAGAGGAGAAAGATGGTGGTGTTTACTTTGGATTCGGTGGAGGCATGAATGGGAGATGACGGTGATGGTGGATTCGGGATTTACTGGAGTTTGTGGAAGAAAAGGGATGAGTGTTTGATTTAGTGTAAACGTGGATTAAGGGGAGCGTTTCAATTAGTTAAACGTAGGCCAAGGGTGCAGGCCGAGAAAATCAAGGTGAGGCCCAATAATAATAGAAATGGTTAAAGTTTATTTTTAGTGTATTTATTTGTATAAAGCATAACAAATTCATACGTAAACGAAATTCAACGAAACAAGTTGGGTTGGGATCGTATGGACGTTGGCTATGCACTCGAACTGACTGGAAGTGGATTGGGGCTCGTATGAATTTATGGCGAAATAAATTGTTTGATTCAAATAAAATAATAGTTTATCGTTATTTAACGATGAAATGCCGAAGTGAGTAAATCTCACTAACTCTGAAAAGTTTATAATTTCATGTTGTATTTTTAGAACTGTTAAATATTGGCTGATTGACTGTGTGTTGACTGTTTGATTGAAATGCTAGTCAGTTAGTTGAATTTTTATATTGATTCTATTTAACAGAATATATCAAATGGAACTGAAAGTGATGTTATCTATATTGTTTAACATCTGTGATGCAGGGAAACAGGTTGGAGGAATCCAACTGGATTCCTCAACATTTATTTTATTGTGATTCATATATTGTGATATATGATGTGATATATAATCTGTTGTTGATTGTGTGTGTTTAGACGATATTTATCGTTGTTATATGGTATGTTAAATACCATAAGAAATACTGGATGTGGGAAGGGGGATTTTCAAAGTGTTTTTTGAAAATGATTTATTTATATAAAATCGATGGATTTTATATAGAAAAGGAAAAGGATTTTTATAAAAGAAAATAATTATAAAATCGAAGGATAATTTATAATAAAGGAAATATTCATCTGTTAGAATAAATAGAATAGAATAAATGGAAATATTTATTTGTTAGAATAAATAGAATCGAAAAGGAAATATTTGTAAGTCATGTACAAATAGAATTGAAAGGAAATATTTATGGGGAATAAATATGTTAAAAATAGAATTGAAAAGGAAAATATTTATGGGGAGTAAATATGTTAAAAATAGAATTGAAAAGGAAAATATTTATGGGGAATAAATATGTTAAAATAGAGATGAAAGGAATATATGTGTAAACCATTTACAAATAGAAAAGATAAAGGAAATATTTATTTGTTAAATAAATAGGAAAGATAAAAGAAATTTTTATTTGTTAATAAATAGAATTGAAAAGGGAATAGTTATTTGTTAAGTAAATAAATAGAAAAGGAATAAATTAAAGGAGTTAATTCAATAGAGTTAATCGAAATGAGTTAATCGAATATTGGTTGTTCGATTAGAGTTAATCGAATAGAGTATGAGTTAGAATTAACCAGTTAGAGTTAATCAATTTGGGTTGATCAGTTAGAGTTAACTAGTTAAAGTAGAGTTAACCAATAGAGTAATTTAATAGAGTTAATCGAATTAGAATAAATCGATTAGAGTTAGTCGAAAAGGAGTTAGTCGAAGTTAGTTAACCCAAAGGAGTTAGTCGAAGTTAGTTAACCCAAAGGAGTTAGTCGAAGTTAGTTAACCCAAAGGAGTTAGTCGAAGTTGGTTAATCTAAAGAAGTTAGTCGAAGTGAGTTAATCTAAAGGAGTCAAGATGAGTTAATCAAACCGAGGTAATCCAAATGAGAAAATCGAATATGAGTTATTCGAAGTGCGATATCGAATATGGTTTATTCGAAAGGAGATATCGAATATAGTTTATTCGAAATGAGTTTTTCGAATATAGTTTATTCGAAATGAGTTATTCGAATATAGTTTATTCGAAAAGATTTAATCGAAAGGATTACTCGAGAAGAATTTATCAAATAAAGTTAATCGGTTAAAGTGAATGCAATAGGGTAAATCGAATAGAGTAAATCAAATAGAGTTAATCAAATAGAGCTAATCAAAAAAGGAGCTAATCGAATATAGTTATTCGAAAAGAAAGGTTAAGTAAGGAAGTTAGTTAAAGAAATATAAAGTGAACTTTGCCTATTTCAAAGGTAGAAATGTTGTTCAGTTAAGGTCTGAGAGGTAGTTCTACCCTAACTTGATTGGCTTCATTTTTAACTAAGGAATGGTAAAGGTTCGATAGTAAAGGATGGTTAAGTGAATTTAGTAATTAAAGGAAATGGTTTGAGTTGGCATCGCGATGGTTTGTTTAAACATCTGTCTAAGTCCAATGAAGAAGCTTTGGAAATGTTTTCAAAAGAAGAAACCAGAAATGTTTTCTAATAAAGAAAACAAAAAATGGAAATGTTTTCCATTGTTAATAACGTATATTTTCCCAATTTAGAAAATAAGAAGCATTGAACATAGGGAAACAGGAGATAAGTAAATTAATGAAATAAAGAGATAAATGTTGAATGATGTTTGATCGATATAAATTTCCATTTGGAAATAATATCGTTGTTTGCACACCTGTTTTTCTTCGATAGTTAAATCACGGACTATCGAAGTTTTGACCATTTTAACGTTGTTAATATGGAGAGACCGGTTGGATTATTATCCAAAGAACCACTCTGTATTGGCATAAGCGTTGCGAATCATATATTGCAAAGGAAATTGAAGACGGAGTTATGCAAGGGCTATCCTGTTTATAGAATAGTGCCTTCGGTTCATTTTTAACTAAGGAATGGTTAAGGTTCGGCAGTAAAGGATGGTTAAAGGAATTTAGTTAATAAGCGTAATGGTTTGAGTTGGCATCGCGATGGTTTGTTTAAACATCTGTCTAAGTCCAATGAAGGTGTTTTGGAAATGTTTTCCAACTAAGAACCAGAAATGTTTTCTGATATAGAAAACAAGAAATGGAAATGTCTTCCAATGGTAATAACATATATTTTCTAAATTTAGATAATAAGAAATGTTGAATATAGGGGAACAGGAGATAAGTAAATTTATGAAATAAAGAGATAAATGTTGAATGATGATTGATCGATATAATTTCCTCCTGGTAATAATGTCGTTGTTTGCACACATGTTTTTCTTTGATGGTTAAATCACAGACTATCGAAGTTTTGACCATTTTAACGTTGTTAATATGGAGAGACCGGTTGGATTACTATCCAAAGAACCACTCTGTATTGGCATAAGCGTTGCGAATCATATATGCCAAAGATAATTGAAGACGGAGTAAAGTGCAAGGGCTATTGTATAAGTCTTAGATAACAGTGCCTAAGATGGATGTACTGAATAGTGCCTTCGGTTCATCCTGTTCCTGGGTGACTTGTATGGATGAATGTCTGACAGAGTATTTCCAGAAAGGTCACGTACATTGATTTCTTCAACCGTACCAAGAGTGGAAGCGGAGAAGGAAACTTCTTTAGCTAACACATAATGTACTGTTGTAGACGTCAATTAGTGATTTTCGATGGATCTGACAATGTGGCATTCGAAGTGAATCTGATGTGATGATGAAGCGTAACCTCAAGCCTCATCAACCGATAAATGACAAAAATCGGGCAGGTAGCATGGCTAAGTCGGTCGCTCCGAAGTAGGGTGTATAATCACCTGATCTAGAGTTTCATTTATTTCTAAAAATCTATTGTCGATACTGTCCCATTCGGGAAACGGTTGCTGATCCCAACCGTTGGTGATATGCATTCGATACACTCAAGCGAAATGAGTGGTCGGTCATGTATGGCCGGGTTGCAAGATGTTCTTGTTGAACCAAGCGTATTCCTTTCTAGAGATACACTAGCGAAAGGTGGTTCCATACCTTGTCATAGTTGGAAATCCATTACCCAATACGTGCTTGCGGTTTTGATTGTATACTTTATATGTAGAACGTGAGATGGAAGCGTTTCTGCTAGATGATTATTATATTGTGTTGATAGACATTATTATTGTAATGACCCGCATTGGCAGAGGTATTATTATTAATTTATTTAATTACATAAATAGTGATATAGTGAATTTAATGGTCGTGGAATTAAATAATGGTTAATGTTTAATTAAAGTAATAAATTAAATAATATATTTAATTCTGAAATAATCAGAATTGGCTGAAATGGCGATACGGTGTGAACTGGATCATCTGTGATATTTAATTCAGCTTGGAATATAATTTGAATACCGAATATATTATATAAACGACAGTTTGAATGTAGGGTTATAATATAATTAAAATCGATCTCGAAATGGCGTTGCAGTTCGTAAATTGGCGATTTGAACTTCAACTGAATGTACAGGATTCGTTTTAAGCCGGATTTCTGTGAAACAAGAAACGTGTGGAGCTGGTGGAGTATGTCTTTCTAGTGGAAGAGAAAAATCGGGATTTCATAATGTAGATTTTGATTCACGTCCAAATCAAATTTCAGAAAAGTCGCTGTGGAATTCCTTTATAATTTATAAAGGAATTATTTATATTTTTAAAAAGGAATTTCAATATAAATCGAATATCGGGTTGACCCAAAAGTGAATATCGAGTTAGAAATTCATATAGGAATATTCTAGAGCTGTATGGTATTCCACTGTGGATATATACGATAATATAAATTTATTTATATTTAATTTAATTATTTAAAATATATTTATATATTTAAATGGGTCATCTAGAGCTTTAAAAATAGCCGGTTTTGCAAACGAAGTCGGAATTCGACGAAACTAGTTTGGTTGGATCCGCAACATCGAATTATTGTTAGATGTCAAGTTTCGTGATTTTTAGAGTCACTGTGTGGCCGTACGGATTTTAAGAGTGAAAAACAGTCAGTATTTTGACGGTTAAAAATACGCTGTGTGAGCATACGAAGTCGGAATTCGACAAAACCAGTTTCGTTGGGACCGTAATGTCGAACTCTAGCTACATGTCCACTTTGTTGATTTTTGGGTATCATGAGTGATCACAGGGATTTTTAAGGACTAGTATGACATTATAGTATAAAATAAAATAATTGTTTATGGACCTTAACAAGCCACATACTCCTCGTTAGAGCCACACAAACTTAGTCCCTCCCTATAAAACTGATCTCTCAAGGCCGCCACTTATTCTCGTTTACCAGGAGAACGATGAAAAAAAAGAAAATCAAAGAAATAGAAATCAAATCCCTTAAATCATGTTATACACATATTTGAGTTCCCACTAAGAAGGGCTTTAACCTCGTACCAATCTTCGTGGGTTCGACCTTGTCTCCGTTCGCTGAAGTGAAGCTGCCGAGAATTAGCGTTCGAATTTTGTGGAGAAGGGAGCGTTAGTTCGAGAATCGAAGTTCAGTTTGGGATTCGTTGTGGAAAATGGAGTTGAGTTTGAATTTTTGGGATGATTCAAAGAAGAAAAAGGTCGCTGAAAGTTTCTGGAATCTGCGTCAGGGCTGTTCGAATGCGATTTCAGGGAGGGGTGCGAACTTGATTTGTGTGGTATATGTTGGTAGAGATTTTGATGCTAGGATAGAGGGTGATTTTTGTTTTGACTAATGTTGAAGAATGAAGGAGGAATGCTGGAGAGAGGATCGACATTTGGTACCTTGAAATATCTGGAGCTCGCATTGAGGAAGAAGGGACGCCAGGCGGGTATGTGCCTTTATGTGGTTAGTGGGCCAGATTTTGGGGTAAAGGCCAATTTAAATTAGTTTAGTTTTAATTTAAATTTATCTTAACTTGTAAAATCCATAACTTGGACATACGATATCAGATTGACGAACCGTAAGTTGCGTTTGGATCGTATGGACGGGCACTACAACATGGAACTGACTAGGAGTGGATTGGAGCTCATTTGAATTTACGATGAAATAAATTGTTTGATTCAAATCAAACAACAGTTTGTCGTTCTTTAACGATGAACTGCTAAAGTGAGTAATTCTCACTAACTCTGAACAGTTTATAATTTCATGTTGTATTTTAAGAACTGTTAGATATTGGCTGATTGACTATGTGTTGACTGTTTGATTGAACTGCTAGTCAGTTAGTTAAATTTCTATATTTGATTCTGTTTAACAAAATATATCATATGGAATTGGAAGTGATGTTGATTTTTTATTGTATAACATCTGTGGATGCAGGGAGACAGGTTGGAGGAATCCGCATGGATTCCTCAACATTTATTTACTATTTTCATATATTGTGATATATGATGTGATGTATATTTGTTATGGATTATGTGTGTTAGAATGATGTTGATCATTGTTATTCGATATTTTACATATCATAAAAGACCCTGGGATGTAAAAAGAATTATTTCAATGTATATTGAAATAAAAGGGTTTTTTATAAAGTCAATAGATTTTATAAAAAGGAAATATTTCGAAAGTAAATAAAAGGGGAAATGTTTATAAAATGAATAGAGTTTTATAAAAGGGAAATCATTTGTAAAGTGAAGAACCGTTACTAAAAGTAAATCTTTATAAATGAATAGTTTAATCGAGTTAAAAGGAGTTAATCGATGTTAGTTTAATCGAAAGGAGTTAATCGATGTTAGTTTAATCGATTAGAGTTAAAGCAAATGAGTTAATCGAATATAGTTTATTCGATAATAAAGTAAAAGGAGTTAATCGAATATAGTTTATTCAAATAGAATAAAGGAGTTAATCGAATATAGTTTATTCAAATAGAATAAAGGAGTTAATCGAATATAGTTTATTCAAATAGAATAAAGGAGTTAATCGAATATAGTTTATTCAAATAGAGTAAAAGGAGTAAATCGAATATATAGTTTATTCAAATAGAATTAAAAGAGTTATCGAATATAGTTTATTCGATAGGAGTTAAGTGAATAGAGTTAGAGTTAAATCAAAAGAGTTAAGTTAATAGAATAAAGGAGTTAATTGAATATAGTTTATTCAAATAGTAAAAGGAGTTAATCGAATATAGTTTATTCAAATAGAGTAAAAGGAGTTAATCGAATATAGTTTATTCAAATAGAATAAAGGAGTTAATCGGATATAGTTTATTCTAATAGAGTAAAAGGAGTTAATCGAATATATAGTTTATTCAAATAGAATTAAAAGAGTTATCGAATATAGTTTATTCGATAGGAGTTAAGTGAAGAGAGTTAGAGCTAAATCAAAAGAGTTAAGTGAATAGAATAAATTGAATAGAGTTATCGAATAAACCTTATCGAAGGAAAGAATTATTGAATAGAAAAGATTTGAAAGAGAGTTACGTAAGGAAGTTTGTAAAAGAATTAGAAGGGGGAACTTTGTCTATTTCAAGGTTAGAAATGTTGTTCAGTCAAGGTCTGAGAGGTAGTATTACCCCAAATTGATTGACTTCATTTTTAACTAAGGAATGGTTAAGGTTCGATAGTAAGGATGGTTAAGTGAATTTAGTAATTAAAGAAAATGGTTTGAGTTGGCATCGCGATGGTTTGTTTAAACATCTGTCTAAGTCCAATGAAGAAGCTTTGGAAATGTTTTCCAAAGAAGAAACCAGAAATGTTTTCTAATAAAGAAAACAAAAAATGGAAATGTTTTCCATTGTTAATAACGTATATTTTCCCAATTTAGAAAATAAGAAGTATTGAACATAGGGAAACAGGAGATAAGTAAATTAATGAAATAAAGAGATAAATGTTGAATGATGTTTGATCGATATAAATTTCCATTTGGAAATAATATCGTTGTTTGCACACCTGTTTTTCTTCGATAGTTAAATCACGGACTATCGAAGTTTTGACCATTTTAACGTTGTTAATATGGAGAGACCGGTTGGATTATTATCCAAAGAACCACTCTGTATTGGCATAAGCGTTGCGAATCATATATGCCAAAGGAAATTGAAGACGGAGTTATGCAAGGGCTATTCTGTTTACAGAATAGTGCCTTCGGTTCATCCTGTTCCTGGATGACTTGTATGGACGGATGTCTGACAGAGTATTTCCAGACGATCACGTATATTGATTTCTCCAACCGTACCAAGAGTGGAAGCGGAGAAGGAAACTTCTTTCAGCTAACACATAATGTATGGTTGAGGACGTCAATCGGTGATTTGATGGATTTGACGATGTGGCATTCAAAGTGAATCTGGTGTGATGATAAAGCGTAGCTTATAGCCTCACATCCGGTAAATGACAGAAATCGGGCAGGCAACATGGCTAAGTCGGTCGCACCGAAGTAGGGTGTATAATCACCTGATCTAGAGTTTCATTTATTTCTAAAATCTATTGGTGATGCTGCCCCATTTGGGAAACGGTTGCTGATCCCAACCGTTGGTGATATACATTCGATACACTCAAGAAAAATGAGTGGTCGGTCATGTGTGGCCGGGTTGCAAGATGTTCTTGTTGAACCCGGTGTATTCCTCTCTAGAGGTACACAAGCGAAAGGTGGTTCCATACCTTGTCATAGTTGGAAATCCATTACCCAATTCGTGCTTGCGGTTTTGATTGTATACTATATATGTAGAACGTGAGATGAAAGCGTTTCTACTAGATGATTATTATAGTTGTGGTTGATAGACATTATTATAATATCAAAAGGTTTTTGATATAAAGATAATTTGGATTCTAATAAGGGAAAAACCCGTTCTGTTATACGGCGTGGTCTTATGAGATATCGTTTACTTGTTCAAACTGTTTTAAAATGTTTTACTCAGACCAGTCCCATGACTGACCCGGAGTTTATTTTGTTGTTTTCCCTAAACTCTTGGGTGCCCAATTTTGTACGGGCAGTCAAGTAGTCGGGATTTAAAGATACTGGAAGAGCTTGGAGCAGGAGGCTTCAGGATTATATAGCTATAGTTTTTCCACTGTGTTGTAAGTGTTGTACTTTGATAATGATATGTATATTCAAGTACAGATTTGTATTTTAAAGTTATGTTATGAAATATATTTATTCGTTCCGCTGTGAGATTCGTGTTACTCTGATATTGTGTTCTTCTTCTTCTTCTTTTCTATAAGTTTCTATCTTATCTTTCCTCACCCTCTAATTTCTTTCATTAATTACCGGGATTTTTCGAGCATTAAGACCTAGTACTGAAGTTCAAGCCGCCAACACTTTTCCTCTCAGCAAATAAAAACAACAAAAATTCATTCGCTCATGCCTCTATAAACAAAAACAAATGGCGTCGGTGGACATAAGTGTGAGGTACTCTCTGTACATCCATGGAGCAACGTTTGTTTTCACATATGGGAGAATGCTTTCCTAGCAACTAAACAAAACGCAAGGCCATGGAAGGGAAAATGAATACTGAAGCACGATTTGAAGATGGAGGAAATACATGGTGTTAGTGTCTGGAGCGTTGCGGTAACAGATGTAAGGGGGGAGATACGGATCTGAAATGGCTACAAGAGAGGAGCATCGTTTATCATGTGATTCCAGGGTAAGAAGTAGCGCGACTGTTATGGGGGGGGGGGGGGGGAGGTCGCGTCATATTTGTGAACGGAAATGGCAGGAGAAGTGCGAGTTGTGTATGATTGGGAGGATGTGAAGGAGATGTTCGAGAGGAGCAAGATGGTGGTGTTTACTTTGGATTCGATGGAGGCATGAATGGGAGATGACGGTGATGGTGGATTAGGGATTTACTGGAGTTTGTGGAAGAAAAGGGACGAGTGTTTGATTTAGTGTAAACGTGGATTAAGGGGAGCGTTTCAATTAGTTAAACGTGGGCCAAGGGTGCGGGCCGAGAAAATCAAGGTGAGGTCCAATAATAATAGAAATGGTTACAGTTTATTTTTAGTGTATTTATTTGTATAAAGCACAACAAATTCATACGTAAACGAAATTCAGCGAAACAAGTTGCGTTGGGATCGTATGGACGTTGGCTACGCACTGGAACCGACTGGAAGTGGATTGGGGCTCGTATGAATTTATGGCGAAATAAATTGTTTGATTCAAATAAAATAACAGTTTATCGTTCTTTAACGATGAACTGCCGAAGTGAGTAAATCTCACTAACTCTGAACAGTTTATAATTTCATGTTGTATTTTTAGAACTGTTAAATATTGGCTGATTGACTATGTGTTGACTGTTTGATTGAACTGCTAGTCAGTTAGTTGAATTTTTATATTGATTCTATTTAACAGAATATATCAAATGGAACTGAAAGTGATGTTATCTATATTGTTTAACATCTATGATGTAGGGAAACAGGTTGGAGGAATCCAACTGGATTCCTCAACATTTATTTTACTGTGATTCATATATTGTGATATATGATGTGATATATAATCTATTGTTCATTATGTGTGTTTAGACGATATTTATCGTTGTTATATGGTATGTTAAATACCATAAGAAATACTGGATGTGGGAAGGGGGATTTTCAAAGTGTTTTTTGAAAATGATTTATTTATATAAAATCGATGGATTTTATATAGAAAAGGAGAAGGATTTTTATAAAAGAAAATAATTATAAAATCGAAGGATAATTTATAATAAAGGAAATATTTATATGTTAGAATAAATAGAATAGAATAAATGGAAATATTTATTTGTTAGAATAAATAGAATCGAAAAGGAAATATTTGTACGTCATGTACAAATAGAATTGAAAGGAAATATTTATGGGGAATAAATATGTTAAAAATAGAATTGAAAAGGAAAATATTTATGGGGAGTAAATATGTTAAAAATAGAATTGAAAAGGAAAATATTTATGGGGAATAAATATGTTAAAATAGAGATGAAAGGGATATATGTGTAAACCATTTACAAATAGAATAGATAAAGGAAATATTTATTTGTTAAATAAATAGGAAAGATAAAAGAAATATTTATTTGTTAATAAATAGAATTGAAAAGGGAATAGTTATTTGTTAAGTAAATAAATAGAAAAGGAATAAATTAAAGGAGTTAATTCAAAAGAGTTAATCGAAATGAGTTAATCGAATATTGGTTGTTCGATTAGAGTTAATCGAATAGAGTATGAGTTAGAATTAACCAGTTAGAGTTAATCAATTTGGGTTGATCAGTTAGAGTTAACCAGTTAAAGTAGAGTTAACCAATAGAGTAATTTAATAGAGTTAATCGAATTAGAATAAATCGATTAGAGTTAGTCGAAAAGGAGTTAGTCGAAGTTAGTTAACCCAAAGGTGTTAGTCGAAGTTAGTTAACCCAAAGGAGTTAGTCGAAGTTAGTTAATCTAAAGGAGTTAGTTGAAGTGAGTTAATCTAAAGGAGTTAGTCGAATCGAGTTGGTCGAACCAAGTTAGTCGAGCCTAGTTAATCGAATCGAGTTGAGTTAATCAAGTAAGTAAATCAAGTTGAGTTAGTCAAGATGAGTTAATCAAACTGAGGTAATCCAAATGAGATAATCAAATATGAGTTATTCGAAGTGCGATATCGAATATGGTTTATTTGAAAGGAGATATCGAATATAGTTTATTCGAAATGAGTTTTTCGAATATAGTTTATTCGAAATTAGTTATTCGAATATAGTTTATTCGAAAAAAATTAATTGAAAGGATTACTCGAGAAGAATTTATCAAATAAAGTTAATCGGTTAAAGTGAATGCAATAGGGTAAATCGAATAGTGTAAATCAAATAGAGTTAATCAAATAGAGGTAATCAAAAAAGGAGCTAATCGAATATAGTTATTCAAAAAGAAAGGTTAAGTAAGGAAGTTAGTTAAAGAAATATAAAGTGAACTTTTCCTATTTCAAAGGTAGAAATGTTGTTCAGTTAAGGTCTGAGAGGTAGTTCAACCCCAACTTGATTGGCTTCGTTTTTAACTAAGGAATGGTTAAGGTTCGGCAGTAAAGGATGGTTAAAGGAATTTAGTTAATAAGCGTAATGGTTTGAGTTGGCATCGCGATGGTTTGTTTAAACATCTGTCTAAGTCCAATGAAGGAGTTTTGGAAATGTTTTCCAACTAAGAACCGGAAATGTTTTCTGATACAGAAAACAAGAAATGGAAATGTTTTCCAATGGTAATAACATATATTTTCTAAATTTAGAAAATAAGAAATGTTGGATATAGGGAAACATGAAATAAGTAAATTTATGAAATAAAGAGATAAATGTTGAATGATGATTGATCGATATAATTTCCTCCTGGAAATAATGTCGTTGTTTGCACACTTGTTTTTCTTTGATGGTTAAATCACAGACTATCGAAGTTTTGACCATTTTAACGTTGTTAATATGTAGAGACCCGTTGGATTATTATCCAAAGAACCACTCTGTATTGGCATAAGCGTTGTGAATCATATATGCCAAAGATAATTGAAGACGGAGTAAAGTGCAAGGGCTATTGTATAAGTCTTAGATAACAGTGCCTAAGATGGATGTACTAAATAGTGCCTTCGGTTCATCCTGTTCCTGGGTGACTTGTATGGATGAATGTCTGACAGATTATTTCCAGAAAGGTCACGTACATTGATTTCTTCAACCGTACCAAGAGTGGAAGCGGAGAAGGAAACTTCTTTAGCTAACACGTAATGTACTGTTGTAGACGTCAATTAGTGATTTTCGATGGATCTGACAATGTGGCATTCGAAGTGAATCTGATGTGATGATGAAGCGTAACCTCAAGCCTCATCAACCGGTAAATGACAGAAATCGGGCAGGCAGCATGGCTAAGTCGGTCGCTCCGAAGTAGGGTGTATAATCACCTAATCTAGAGTTTCATTTATTTCTAAAAATCTGTTGTCGATACAGTCCCATTCGGGAAACGGTTGCTGATCCCTACCGTTGGTGATATACATTCGATACACTCAAGCGAAATGAGTGGTCAGTCATGCATGGCCGGGTTGTAAGATGTTCTTGTTGAACCCAGTGTATTCCTTTCTAGAGATACACTAGCGAAAGGTGGTTCCATACCTTGTCATAGTTGGAAATCCATTACCCAATACGTGCTTGCGGTTTTGATTGTATACTTTATATGTAGAACGTGAGATGGAAGCGTTTCTGGTAGATGATTATTATATTGTGTTGATAGACATTATTATAATACCAAACGGTTTTTGATATAAAGATAATTTGGATTCCCATAAGGGAAAAACACGTTCCATTATACGGCGTGGTCTTATGAGATATCATTTACCTGCTTGAACTGTTTTAAACTGTTTTACTCACACCAGTCCCATGACTGACCTGGAGTTTATTTTGTTTAGTTTTCCCTAAACTCTTGGGTGCCTAAATTTGTATGGGCAGTCAAGTAGTCGGGATTTACAGATATACTGGAAGAGCTTGGAGCAGGAGGCTTCAGGATTATATAGCTATAGTTATTTCTGCTGTGTTGTAAGTGTTGTACTTTGATAATGATGTATATTCAAGTACAGATGTATATTTCAAGTTATGTTATATAAATTATATGTTATTTGTTCCGCTGTGAGGTTCGTGTTACTCTGATGTTGTGTTCTTCTTCTTCTTCTATTCTAAGTTTCTATCTTATCTTTCCTCACCCTCTAATTTCTTTCATTAATGACCGGTATTTTCGATCCTTGGATGTTCGATATGTGTTGTATATCGGATAACCAAGATCGCCAAAAACCCGGGTCATTACAAAAAGCCTTTATGTAAATAGGCAAAATGTATATTTATTTGCAACTAAATCTTTCACCACATGGCTATACAAAAAAATTTAATACAGCTAATGCCTGACAAATAGAAAATGAATTTATCTAGATATAGATGTAGCATAACTTATACATAATATTCAACAAATCACGCACCAAATATATAATTTGTCACTTTCGTCAAATGAAAATGTCTAAAGGAACGGAAAATCCAAAGATCCAAAAATAAGATTTATTAAAACTGAGCACTGCGACAGAAAAAGGAAAAATGTGAAGCCAAGTATTTACATTTTAAAACTCTAGCTAAAAACCTAACCAAAGAATCAAATTATCAAAAGGGTTTTGGAACAAACAACAAATCAAGTAAACCAAGCATTCAAATTTGGTTTTTGATATAAGACCCTATCGAAGAGAACTATCACAAATAGGAAGCTAGCTAATTTAAAACCGGTTGCTAAGAAGAAGAAGAAGAAGAAGAAGAGAAGGTGCTTACATCATGCCGGTAACTTTAAGGACACCTCTTGAAGAACTGATTCTCATCACCTGCAATTTGGCGGTCGAGGTTTGGCAGGAAGCTTGGGTGACGGCGGCATAGAGTAGATAAGTAGAAAATCAAAGGGACGTTATTATTCAGTTTGGGAGAAAAGAGTGGAAGAGGTGCGATTGGAGAAGAGAAAGATTGAATTCAACAGAAAGGGGGAAAAACAAAAGGGACTCGCGACCTTTGATTAAGAATTCAGAAAATAATGTTGAAGACTCCTAGGCTCATGAAATCCTTAAATCGGGAGAGGAGTTGGCGCAACGAAGATGGATTTGCAGATGCTATCATGAAATCCTTAAATCGGGAGAGGAGTCGGCACAACGGAGATGAATTTGCAAATGCTGATAGGAGATGAAGAACACCTTCATAGGTGGAATTAGGAACAACAACGAAGCAATGATCCGATTGCAACCTATAATGGCGGGAAATAGCCAAGAATATTTGAGCTTGGAAACATAGACTTGCAATCAGAAGTTATTCGAAAACCTGCTTCGTTGCTGTCCAGAAGCGTAAGTAGCCCAAATTTAATTTAGGGTGAGTAAGAAAGAAAGGGAAAGGAAGCAGACGTTTGAGTGTCCAGATCCACGTGGCATAATATTAGTAGTTTAATTTGATGAAGGCTTCAGAGCGCACCATTCTGCACTCAGCTTTAATAGTATAGTATAGATTATTATTATTATTACTTTATTCTCCCCAAAAGTAAATTTTTCATTCAAATTCGAAATCAAACCCACTGACTTTCGCCACAAGCTAATTACCCCTATTCCAGACACAATGGGATATGTCCCGTAAGACAATTCGACTATTTCGATTAGTTTTTCTTTAAATTAAATTATAAATCAATATAATAGTCAAACTTGATGTTAACATATATTTTAATTCACCGGGGCCACATATTGACTCCGAAAATTCCAGAAAAATAATTCTAGCTATGTTTTGATGATACGGTTCTAACAAAACTAATTTCATCGAATTTGGAGGCCGTTTGAAAAACGGTCATTTTCCAGTCGATTAAATTCAAACTAAATTGACCAAACACATTTAAATTTACCACGCTTACGTATTGATTCCAAAAATTATGAAAATTGGAATCTAGCAATAATTTGACATTCTGAATCTAACAAAAGTGGTTCCATCGAAAACGTAGGTCGTTTGCAAAATGGCTATTTTTAAGGGCTATATATTATATTAAATTACATAGCGACTATTCTGAATTTTAAACTGGACATAACATTTTATTCCCGTTATGAAATCTAGATTTTTCACATTCGTTGGTAAGATATTTTTAAACAGATTCAAATATTGCTTGTTTTACTGAAATCCGATTTATTTTGAGTTATGTACATTCATTTGAAATTTGAAATCGAATTTTCAAACTACCACGCCATTTCAGGCTCATTATATAATTAAAATAAATTATTCGTTCTAACTTTGATTTAAATAATTTTTTTGTCATTATTATGTAAAATAAATCATTTTAAATATCCAAAATTCATTAAAATTACTAAAATAAATTTTTTAAATTAGTTCTGATTATTCGAGTTGTTACAATAAATTAAGAATATAATTGTCTGAAACATACTTTCATCACAGTTTATATGGGTTTCTAGGAAAGCAAATAGTAATTTTCCTTTTGGTGTGGCAAATGGAAAGCAAATGCTAATTGCAATAGCCAATGATATTCTCAAGTGTTGGGCTTGTGTTCAGAACATTGCTAGAACTATATTGTTTGATGTGAAGACTGGAAGCAACCTTTGGGTGTGGCCGGTAGTAGAGCTAGACGCAATTAAAACTTCTGGCAAAGTATTTAATGGAGTTGCACTAGAACTAGACCATCTTGATGTCGGCAACGTTTTCATTCTATATGAAAAGATAAAAGGATTTATCTTTTATACAAGATAACACTAGAAGCTGTCATCACAAATTGTATCTTTTGACTATAAGTGTAGAGTCATACTAAACTATATTATTGGCACTTTTATAGTGTATTTTGCTATAATTTCAAATTTATGTATATGGGTTGATTCAAGTCCCATGGAATATTATGTGACCGATTACTTTTTAACACAATGTTTAAAAAGGATAAAAGCATTTATCTTTTATTAAAATGATTTGCTCTGTGCTCGGATTACAAGTGCATTTACTAGTCATTTTGTGTTGATAATATGAATACAATGTCATCTTCATTTACATTTTTTCTTACTGGTTTTTTTCTAAAGCTCATCCTATTCATTTATTTAAATTTCAAAATACGATCTCCTTTTCAATGTTCATTTCAGCTTCAAGTTAATGTCTTTAAAGCATAAGCTGCCATAGAAATTCTTTCTAGTGAAACATATTGTTTGACACTTATTTTTTTTTATAACTTAGCTTCAGCTTTGAGATATTGCAAAAATTATATCTCTATTCAGTTCACAACTATCACTCATGTAACACAAATATCAGTCATAAATACGCGAACAAAAAACTGGCAACTAATCATCAATCTCTAATTAGTCCATACGCCAATGAATACTGACAATTAATCTCACACACTAACAAAATGAAGCACAAAACAAATTCTATATTGTAGAAGAATAAAAAAAGATATATGAATTTATCATTTTCACAAAACTAACGACTGTGTATACCAAATAACAATTAAACATAAAAAATTGCTTACAATTAAAAATAATCAGAAACATCTCAGCACCAATATAAAATACCCAATTATTCGAGTATTCAACTCAAAATATTGAAAGAACAATCAACCAAATACATTTGATTTAAACACTGAACTCAATTATTCAACAAACACTCCCTTCTCTTATATCCTTTTTTTTTTTACATTTTTCAACATATGTTTTCTTAGCACAAAAATCAACCCCTTCATTATTATTCATCCTAGGACTACCAGTTCCAAATCTGTTTTGCTAAGCATTCTAGTGATGAAGGTTTAGTTTCCAATCTGAGAAACGCAAGCGCTGCAAAAGCGGTAATACAAGAAATCACAAAAGCTGAATGCAGTCCTTGTAGCGACGATAGAAGATTTCATCAACTGAAGTGTAGGATAAGGTCATAAGTGCAGCAGCATTAGAATAGTTTTTCAATGTGCTGTGGAAGAAAAGGTGTAACACCCCGTGATTTTGTTAACATTAAAGAGGATAACTTAAAGAATAATTAATTTAATATTAATAATTAAGGGAAACTAATTACGTCATTACATCCGTCTTGAAATTCTGGTCAGGATAGACACCTAGTTTGCGTAAAACGGATAACATATGAAGAAGTTACGAACGATAAAAAGTTGAAAATTAAAACCAGGTATAACTAGCGCACTTGCCAAGTGCGCCAAGGCAATTTTGCACTAGCGCACCTGTAAAGTGCACCCAGAATTTTTGTTTGGGTATTCGGGTCTTTTCCCAAAGTGGGAGGCGACCAGCGACCTGATTAACCCTAGGGCTTGTGTGGCAGTCGGTTCCAGATGGTTCTACAGCAATAAATATATGTCCATTTCACATATTTCTTGATTAGAAGTCATGGCGGCCAAACTCTTCCAGAGTCTGAACTGAACTAGGGTCTCTCATCTCCTTCTATCAACCAAAGCATATCAAATTCTGAGATTCAAGCATAGACTCAGCACCAACCTCTTTTCTATCATCGTAGCAATCCAATCACAGTGAGTTCTAGTCGTTTTTAGGTTTAGATAAATAAAAGTGAATTATGAAAGACTATGATTTGTATACGTTGTAAACCTTGAATCTATGTTATTGTTAGATCTTATGATAGATCTATTTCTTTAGATCCAATTCAATTATGAATTGTTCTACAATGTTATTATTGTGGATCTTATGATATGCTATGATGTGGATGTGTGTACATTTATTTTATGTGATCTAAATTACCACCTTATGTTAACATGTTAGATATATTTTATATGATCTAAATTGTCACCTTATGTTATCATGTTAGATCTATTTTATGTGATCTAAATTATCACCTTATGTTAATATGTTAGATCTATTTTATGTGATCTAAATTATCACCTTATGTTAACATGTTAGATCTATTTTATGTTATCTAAATTGACACATTATGTTATCATGTTAGATGTAACACCCCGCCTCCGCTAGGGTCACTCGCAAAGGAATGCACTAGCTTTAGAGGGGCATTATTGGAAAACATACACAGAAATATCACAAGACAGAACATATAAAATAGCGGAAGTAAAATCAAACTTTCATAACATGAATAAATAAGGTCTAAAGCCTTTTACATCAGAGTACATCAAAACCTGTCTTGCAATAGTAAAGAAGCATAAAGACTTTCTCATAAATTATTCCCCAAATAAGACAGTAAAGTAGCCATAGCCAAGAAAAGTCCAAGCCATCCATGATGACCTTCAATCAGAGGAAGTCCGAACTAAACAGCAGTGTTTCCTCCCTGTAACCTGGGGGGAAACGGAAGAAAAGAGGCGAAAGAAAACGGGGTCAGTCATAAAGACTGGTAAGTCCTATCTACTCCCAGTATAAAAACAGGTAAAGGTAACATGACATGCATAAACTGAAAGTAAACATAAGGATGACTATAAGATAGATAAACTAAACCAGGGTAACAGGCTGAACTACTATAGCAAGGTAAACTAAGATATCGTGATAAACTACGGTGTCATGATAAATCAAGGTATCACATCGTCAAGTTCCTACCAAGTATACTATCCCAAGGTATCTACCCTGTCTAACATCCCCCGGTGTCTATTATGTATATTTTTTCCTGGTTCTAACATGTATATTTGCTCTGCACCTCTCGTACTAGTATCCCAACCCGCGTTATGTGTTAACTATGAATGTCCCTTGCCCAATGTCATGGAATGGTCCATGCCAACCTAATATATAGCATATGTAGGTTTTCCCAACTCGTATGTTCCTTTCCATGTATAAGTTCAGTCCTTTGCCGTAGGCCATACGGGCTTTCCCATGTAAACGGTTTATCCTTGAAGTTATTTTGGACTGCAACCCTTGATCTAGTTGTGTTTCCTTACCATGAACTATCGCGCGTCCACTTAGGATTTATGCCATCTAGGACCGCTAGGGATTATGCTACCTAATGAACGTTTCCGTGTCTCGGTTTGGGTTTTGGCTACCAAGGACCACTAGGGATTACGCCACCCGTCAACCGCGCCCTTGATCCCACGTATGTATCATGAATCATAGCACATGTTCCCCAATGTGCCATCCGAGTTCCGTACCAGGGCAAATCAAGAAATACGGAACTCGGTCGGGAGCTTTAAATCGTCTGCCGATGCAGATATCAAGGTCTGTTTTTGTACCCGTGGCTATGGTCCCACGTGACCCCTCCCTCAACTACTGAAAGGCAATCCAAGAAAAATCATGTATAAGAACCACTCCACGGCCCCACTATAGCCCACTTTCCTACGGGCCAACCTCACCCATGACTCGATAGCAAGCACATGGTCTGTTGGGGGTTCCCTGCCTTTCCGCACGTACACGATTGACTAAAGATGGTAGGTAGTCGGCGATGCGCTATCCAGGGCAAAAACAAGAATCGTCGACTCCGCGCTAATCCATCCCAGTCTTTAGGTCGCTCGCATAGCAACCAAGGCATACTCTTGGCCCTTCTAACGCAGACCTTAACCTCTCATGGGCCTAGTATAATTACTTGGCGGCCCACAGAGGGATCCCAAGAATATCCTCACGTCCCCCGAAGCTTCCACTTCGGCACCCAGTGCGCTGGAGCTTTTATCCAAGTCAGATAACTTGCTCCTCCTCGTATACTAAGCGATGACCTACCGCATCAGGTTACTCATCGCTTTGTGAATTAGTCCTATGTCCTTAGCTAAGAATTATTACTTAGTTACCCTTAACTAAGGTTTACCACTTAGCTTCCTTTCCCATTATCCTTGATTAACCACGGTTTTCTACCTAGTTCTTCTAACTAGGGTTTGTCTCTTGGGTTGAGTGTTATCATTCAAGTCCATGACTTAACCCGCCCACGAATCACGTCAAAGATTGGCTAAGTATTTAAGTTCAAGACTTAGTCCTACAAGTTGGTTAAGTGTACCCAGAGGCTCACGACTTAACCCTATCAAGTCAAGTTGGTCAAGTACTAGCTTACCTCAATCCTATCGGATTACTTGCTAGATCGATTAAGCATAGATTATCTTAATCCCATCAAATTTTCGAGCCGGATTTGGTTAAGTATAGGTTGGCTTAACCCCATCCTCTAATCGTACTACAATGGTTAAGTATATTCTAAAAAGGTCTTGTGACTTAACCTTATCAGGTCCGCGTATTAGATTGGTTAAGTGTAGGTTACTTAACCCCATCAAATCATCATGTATAATTGGTTGAGTATAAATTGCTTAACCTCATTAAATTATCACGTTAAGTTGGTTAAGTATTGGTTACTTAACCTCATTGAATTACCAAGTTGAAATTGGTTAAGTGTTTAACTTAACCTCATCGAATTACCGTGTTTAGATTAGTTAAGTGTGGATTACTTAACCCCATCTAATTACCGTGGTTAGGTTAGTTAAGTATCAATTTCCTAACCCCGTCTAATTACCGTGTTTAGATTAGTTAAGTCTTAATTACTTAACCTCATCTAATTACCAAGTCGGATTAGTTAAGTGTAAATTACTTAACCCCATCCCCTAATCATCTTGCATGGTTAAGTGTCATTAAGGAAATCAAGCCCGATCCCACTTAACCTACCCATTCGTGTCATATCGGCTAAGTGTCATTAGTCGAATTTACTAAACCTTATCAAGTGGCATTAATTTAATTAATGCACTTTCAACCTCTCACATTAGACCTTGTTGTGGTTACTAGTTAAGCCGGGCGGGTCCGGGTAGATTTACACCACAACCTAGTCTAACCTCGGGTCTTAAGCGCGACATGACCAACTTCTCACATTGGGTCTTATTGTTTGTAGCTACTAGTTAAGCCGGGCGGGTCCGGGTAGATTTATGCTACAAACTCAACCCAACCTCGAGTTGGCCACACTTATATTATCTAAGTGTCATGTTCATCTTTTTTTTCCAAAACATGTTACAAGTTTCTCAAGCATTTGGGTAGACCTAACTTAATAGGTAAATTCCCAAAGGGTAGACCTAACTTAATAGGTAAGGTTACAAGTTAGGTCTACCCTTTGGGAATTTACCTATTAAGTTAGGTCTACCCTTTGGGAATTTACCTATTAAGTTAGGTCTACCCTTTGGGAATTTACCTATTAAGTTAGGTCTACCCAAATGCTTGAGAAACTTGTAACATGTTTTGGAAAAAAAATGATGAACATGACACTTAGATAATATAAGTGTGGCCAACTCGAGGTTGGGTTGAGTTTGTAGCATAAATCTACCCGGACCCGCCCGGCTTAACTAGTAGCTACAAACAATAAGACCCAATGTGAGAAGTTGGTCATGTCGCGCTTAAGACCCGAGGTTAGACTAGGTTGTGGTGTAAATCTACCCGGACCCGCCCCGCTTAACTAGTAACCACAACAAGGTCTAATGTGAGAGGTTGAAAGTGCATTAATTAAATTAATGCCACTTGATAAGGTTAAGTAAATTCGACTAATGACACTTAACCGATATGACACGAATGGGTAGGTTAAGTGGGACCAGGCTTGATTTCCTTAATGACATTTAACCATGCAAGATGATTAGGGGATGGGGTTAAGTAATTTACACTTAACTAATCCGACTTGGTAATTAGATGAGGTTAAGTAATTAAGACTTAACTAATCTAAACACGGTAATTAGACGGGGTTAGGAAATTGATACTTAACTAACCTAACCACGGTAATTAGATGGGGTTAAGTAATCCACACTTAACTAATCTAAACACGGTAATTCGATGAGGTTAAGTTAAACACTTAACCAATTTCTACTTGGTAATTCAATGAGGTTAAGTAACCAATACTTAACCAACTTAACGTGATAATTTAATGAGGTTAAGAAATTTATACTCAACCAATTATACATGATGATTTGATGGGGTTAAGTAACCTACACTTAACCAATCTAATACGCGGACCTGATAAGGTTAAGTCACAAGACCTTTTTAGAATATACTTAACCATTGTAGTACGATTAGAGGATGGGGTTAAGCCAACCTATACTTAACCAAATCCGGCTCGAAAATTTGATGGGATTAAGATAATCTATGCTTAATCGATCTAGCAAGATAATCCGATAGGATTGAGTTAAGCTAGTACTTGACCAACTTGACTTGATAGGGTTAAGTCGTGAGCCTCTGGGTACACTTAACCAACTTGTAGGACTAAGTCTTGAACTTAAATACTTAGCCAATCTTTGACGTGATTCGTGGGCGGGTTAAGTCATGGACTTGAATGATAACACTCAACCCAAGAGACAAACCCTAGTTAGAAGAACTAGGTAGAAAATCGTGGTTAATCAAGGATAATGGGAAAGGAAGCTAAGTGGTAAACCTTAGTTAAGGGTAACTAAGTAATAATTCTTAGCTAAGGACATAGGACTAATTCACAAAGCGATGAGTAACCTGATGCGGTAGGTCATCACTTAGTATACGAGGAGGAGCAAGTTATCTGACTTGGATAAAAGCTCCAGCGCACTGGGTGCCGAAGTGGAAGCTTCGGGGGACGTGAGGATATTCTTGGGATCCCTCTGTGGGCTGCCAAGTAATTATACTAGGCCCATGAGAGGTTAAGGTCTGCGTTAGAAGGACCAAGAGTATGCCTTGGTTGCTATGCAAGCGACCTAAAGACTGGGATGGATTAGCGCGGAGTCGACGATTCTTGTTTTTGCCCTGGATAGCGCATCACCGACTACCTACCATCTTTAGTCAATCGTGTACGTGCGGAAAGGCAGGGAACCCCCAACAGACCATGTGCTTGCTATCGAGTCATGGGTGAGGTTGGCCCGTAGGAAAGTGGGCTACAGTGGGGCCGTGGAGTGGTTCTTATACATGATTTTTCTTGGATTTCCTTTCAGTAGTTGAGGGAGGGGTCACGTGGGACCATAGCCACGGGTACAAAAACAGACCTTGATATTTGCATCGGCAGACGATTTAAAGCTCCCGACCGAGTTCCGTATTTCTTGATTTGCCCTGGTACGGAACTCGGATGGCACATTGGGGAACATGTGCATCTAGACATGGAAAACGATTCACGATACATACGTGGGATCAAGGGCGCGGTTGACGGGTGGTGTAATCCCTAGTGGTCATAGGTGGCCAAAACCCAAACCGAGACACGGAAACGTTCATTAGGTAGCATAATCCCTAGCGGTCCTAGAAGGCATAAATCCTAAGTGGACGCGCGATAGTTCATGGTAAGGAAACCCAACTAGATCAAGGGTTGCAGTCCAAAATAACTTCAAGGATAAACCGTTTACATGGGAAAGCCCGTATGGCCTACGGCAAAGGACTGAACTTATACATGGAAAGAAACATACGAGTTGGGAAAACCTACATATGCTATATATTAGGTTGGCATGGACCATTCCATGACATTGGGCAAGGGACATTCATAGTTAACACATAACGCAGGTTGGGATACTAGTACGAGAGGTGCAGAGCAAATATACATGTTAGAACCAGGAAAAAATATACATAATAGACACCGGGGGATGTTAGACAAGGTAGATACCTTGGGATAGTATACTTGGTAGGAACTTGACGATGTGATACCTTGATTTATCATGACACCGTAGTTTATCACGATATCTTAGTTTACCTTGCTATAGTAGTTCAGCCTGTTACCCTGGTTTAGTTTATCTATCTTATAGTCATCCTTATGTTTACTTTCAGTTTATGCATGTCATGTTACCTTTACCTGTTTTTATACTGGGAGTAGATAGGACTTACCAGTCTTTATGACTGACCCCGTTTTCTTTCGCCTCTTTTCTTCCGTTTCCCCCAGGTTACAGGGAGGAAACACTACTGTTTAGTTCGGACTTCCTCTGATTGAAGGTCATCATGGATGGCTTGGACTTTTCTTGGCTATGGCTACTTTACTGTCTTATTTGGGGAATAATTTATGAGAAAGTTTTTATGCTTCTTTACTATTGCAAGACAGGTTTTGATGTACTCTGATGTAAAAGGCTTTAGACCTTATTTATTCATGTTATGAAAGTTTGATTTTACTTCCGCTATTTCATATGTTCTGTCTTGTGATATTTCTGTGTATGTTTACCAATAATGCCCCTCTAAAGCTAGTGCATTCCTTTGCGAGTGACCCTAGCGGAGGCGGGGTGTTACATTAGATCTATTCTATGTGATCTAAATTGTCACCTTATGTTATCATGTTAGATCTATTCTATGTGATCTAAATTGTCACCTTATGTTATCATGTTAGATCTATTCTATGTGATCTACATTGTCACCTTATGTTATCATATTAGATCTATCTATGTGATCTAAATTGTCACCATATGTTATCATGTTAAATCTATTTTATGTGATCTAAATTGTCACCTTATGTTATCATGTTAGATCTATTTTATGTGATCTAAATTATCACCTTGTTATGATGATAATTTCATGTCCATGCCAGTATGTATGTTTAACTTACTATTATACAAGTTTATGTTTATGCCAAGATGATCATTTTAGTTATATTCTCATTATTTTCCCTATTATCGTTTATGACTAGGCTATTGTCTAGCTTAGGAATGTTTCCAATTTTGTGAGGGCGCTAGTTAAGGAACGGGGGGAAAAGGGTTTAAAATGACATAATTTGAATATGAACATTTATAGACATGTAATTCAAATTATGGGTTAAAATAGGTATTGACACCTACAAAAGGAAAGGATTAATTAATTGATTAATTAATTAAATAAAATGGGATGTCTAGTAATTACAGTTAGGAATTGTATTGTACTTATGACACGAGGTTAGGTTGCATTAGTGGTGGAATTCTGCCCGAACCCGACCGGCATATCCAGCAGCCACTAATGTTGAACATAACGCGGGAGGTCTAAGTGCGTAAATACGAATAGGGCTATGACACGAGGTTAGGCCCAACTGTGGAATAAGTCTGCCCGGACCGACCGGCATATCCAACATCCACATGTTGTGGGCCTAATGTGGGAGGTCTGGCCCATTATGAAACCATAAATGGACATAGTAAGAATTGGACTACTTAACCTAAGTTAATCCATAGGGATTGTATGAACTTAAATTTATGTTGGGGGTTAATTAAACATGGTTGAGGGGTGGGTTAAGTAAATCTGAAGAGGGGATGGGTAATAATCACATATAAGCCAACAAACTTAACCCGTTAAGGTTATGTAATTAAAGACACCTAGTGGTATACATAATTAGTGGAAATAATAAATTTATATAATTAAAGACACTCTTTAAGGTAAACATAACTTGTAGAAGTGATAGGGTTATGTAATTAAAGACACCGATAGGTAAGCATAACCAGTTGGACGATTAAGGGTTATGTATTAAAGACACCTGTAGGTAAGCATAACCGGTAGAAATAAATACGGCTATGTAATTAAAGACACCTAGTGGTATACATAGTCAGTGAAAACCTAATGGGGGATACAAGTCAAGGGGAGAGCTTGTATCATATTATGTGGGACCCATTTCAGTCGGTAACCCGGAGTTGGTATCAAATAAAGTACTCTGTACTAGGCGGAGAAGGGGCACACTTACTGACTAATTGTAAGAGATCCAAACGTGGAGGACGGTGTAGGCGGTGCAAACCGATCGGGCCATGTGCGTGCATGAGCCGAGCAGAGGGGGATAAGACGACCGTGACACCTGTTGATATGGTTGTGCACATTATTACGACTAGGGGTTGCCACTTTAGGAAGTGATACCTCCTACTATGGGGCCAGCACAAGGTATCCACGAGGGTTAGGGAGCCGATCGATCAGGGTAGTAGTTAGGATACATTTGGACGTATACCTAAGTCTACCACCTTATAATTGAAGGGATCATCTCTTTTTGGATATACTAGTAATAGTGCAATAGTGCAGAGTAATTGTAAAGACCTGTAACTTCCCCGTAAAGGAAAGCGCAAATAGTTCGAGAACAACACACAGAAGAACGCAGATGGGAGAACATTTCATTGTATATTACAACAATGCATCAGATTACAAGAATATACAGAGTATAAATGAATATGATACAACACAAATTAACAGAGATTACAATAAATTACATAGCAGCGGAAAATAATACAATACACAACTAGAAGAGATATACGGATACAAAGCTTTCCGGATATCGTTCCAGCTGTAAACCAGGATACTGTGAATATAAATCTGCAAATACAAAACTACTAGCTGCCCGTGTCAAAATAAGGGCACCCAGAGTTTAGGTTAAAACAATAAACTCCAGGCCAGTCATGGGACTGGTGTGAGAACTAAAACAGTTATTAATCTTTATTTCAAAGTTAGATAAATCAAGGGACCATGCCGTATAACACGGAACGAGTTTTCTCCCAAGAATACCAGTGCATAAAACAAACAGCGTAATGCTAAATAAAGAAAAATGAAGATGTTATAAGACCCAGGTCCTATCACACAATGCAACGCAAGCCGGGGGATAGGGTTTTCCCTTATAACAGCCAAAGAATGCTTGATACGTTTTAAAACAAATCATTTGATACTACTATAAGTGCATAGTGTATAAAACAACTTCAAATCATAAGTATCAATCCTAGACGGCATGGGTACCATATATCATGTCGCCATACTAGTTCTACAATTAAAACCGCAAATGTCACGTATTTGGAAATTGGATTTCCATCTATGAACCGAGGCAAAAGATAGTCCTCAACCGATTTGAGACTGTCTAGCCCGAGTCTCATGATCAGAGCTCGAGTGACCCTTGGATCGTCAGTGCCGGTCCACCGATGTGGATTAAAATGCCTGAACACTGCGTTTCCCCACCCTTTGGGGCGTAAATGAGCCAACGAATGGCTCCATCAGACCCGGATCGTCCGATCTAACCGAGGCGCTTCGCAACAGCAACAACCACACAGGTGAAAAATATATAAATGTCAGGGCTGGTAGGTCATTGACACCACCCTAGCTAGAAAGAAACGCATGTCCTCCCTGAGGTCCTCTCCCGTTTCTGGTTCACAACCGGGGTGTGAGGCTCGCGAATTCACGTTACAAAAAGCTATGCCACACAGGCTGTGCTTTGATCATCACCACAAGACTTTGCTTTTCAACAGAAGCCTTGATCATTTGCATCTTAGCATGCCACACAGGCAAACCACTCTATGCAACCGATATCAGTCACACATAATGAAATCCAATGTCAGACACACAATCCATTTACAAGTCCGTTTTGGGTCTGAACGAAACCGGAGGCACCTAGTACCCCGCATATCCATCGATCTCCAAGCACATCTGGACGACCACCGATTGATTCCCTCATCTTGGGTGTACAGCCCAATCAAGATCATCAGTAATCACCCAAACGATGTGAAGACTTCCGGTCTTCAACCACCGTCTTCATCTTCGACTTATCATCGTATCAGTTATTCAGAATGGGATAAACCCGGTCTTTCCGAAATAACTCGCGTATATTTTAAATAAGTGTTACACAAACACAACATACGCCTCATTCCAATTCATCAGTCACTAACCGTAAATTAATCAAGAGAATAATTTCCCAAATATTAACCCCGAAGGCCGAAACCAACATCAGATCAATATCCAGAAAACCATTCTGCTTGGCTAACCGATAGTTAGTTTCTAAATTTCACATTCCTAGGGAAAGGTTCCCATTAATTTTATCCAAGATAAATTCCTTGAATTTATTCTTTAATCTTCTTTTGAATTTCGATTCAACTAGTCGGGATTAACGAACCTTACTGAAGTAATCATTTGTTTTAATTTCCCAATCCCAACCTATTCATCCCATGAAGTAAAACTGGTAATACTTCATATCTAACACCACGGTGTTATCGGTAAATTCAATTACCATTTCACGTTCAAATCTAATTAAAGATTTAACTATCGCCTGGAGTAAAACTGGTGATACTCCATTCTCGATCTTTTCAATCTAATTAAAGATTCATTAAAACTCCACTTAGTTTTAATCGTTAACTGGGTTGAAGAATCAATTTCATTTAAAACACGGTTCACGATAAACCCGAAACCACATTCCATTAATTATCGGGTTAAAGAACGAGTGTTATTTAAAACACTGTCCACGATAAACCCAAAAATCAATATCAATTCAATTAAATATTATTTAATTGGTACACTTCATTAAATCCAAATAAAAAGATTTAATCTTTTCTCAACTGGGTTCAAGAACAGTGTTAGTCAAGACACCATTCACGACAAACCCAAATCACATTTGATATTAAATTCAAGGCTCTGAATAGAAAATATATCGGCTTATATTCAATATCAAATTCTTCAACCAATAGATATCGTATTGGAAATAACGATATATATATCTATATCTTTCAAATTTCCATAACAACATCTGTATAATCACGAAATCCAACATCGAAATATTCCGAAGACAATTTCGATTCAAATCCATTCCAATGCAATCATTGGAAATTCTGGTTATTTTCAAAACCATTTCAAAGTCACTTTATTTATTTTAAAAATAAATAAATTACTATTCTAGTTCAAAACTAGTTCATTTCGATAAAAATCTATTTTTATCTTTTCAAATATGGAGTTTTTCATCCCGATTCTTCCCAAACCATTTCATATGATTTTACACTAATTATTGATATTTTTAATAATTTTATCAAGGCCCGTACAGTCGATTTCCATCAACGGCCATCGAACTGCACTTACAGCGACCTTTTTCAAATTTGATTTGGACATAATTCCAAATCCAACCGTTAGATTTCTAATTTCTAATATTCATTAGAAATCTCTTTTCGATACGAACCCAATGGTTCCAGTTTTAGGAGAATCCGACGGTCGGATCTCCCGTGATGTCCGTTCGAAGTCAATGGTCGAAATTCGCGAACTGCCGCGGTGCGGCGCGTTCTATTCAGGCCATTATATTATATATATATAATATATATATAATATATACTTCGTCGATTTCAATTCAAAACGTGCTTTATAAATCATTTTTAAATTCATTTTCAAAACGGTTTCAACTTCATATTCAATTTCAAATCAAAATTGAATATTCCAATATAAATTCGTTTTAAATTCATTTCAAATTGATTTCAATTCAATTTCGATTTTAATTCGATTTGAATTCATTTTCTATTCAATTCAATTCAATTCGAATCCGTTTTGCAATCAATTTCAATTCGTTTTCAATTCAATTTCAATTCGTTTTCAATTCAATTTCAATTCGTTTTCAATTCAATTTGAATTTCAAATTAATTCAATCTCAATTCATTTTCAATTTAATTCGAATTCATTTCAAAAGGATTTCGATTCTATTTCAATTCTATTCGAATTCATTTCAAAACGATTTCGATTCTATTTCAATTCTATTCGAATTCATTTCAAAACGATTTCGATTCTATTTCAATTCTATTCGAATTCATTTCAAAACGATTTCGATTCTATTTCAATTCTATTCGAATTCATTTCAAAACGATTTCGATTCTATTTCAATTCTATTCGAATTCATTTCAAAACGATTTCGATTCTATTTCAATTCTATTCGAATTTCAAACCATTTCAGTTTATTTCGAATTTCTAATCAATTCAATTAAATTCGAATTTCAATTCAATTTAATATTCACTTCAATTTGAATAAAATCAATATAAATATCGTTCACGTCAAAATGGCGTCAATCTAATCAACACGGCTTCATATATTTTGATTTTCAAATATTCTATTTCGAATATTTCTTTTCAAATGTTTTTATTTCAAATATTTCTATTTCGAAACTGGAATGAGGCCCAATCAATTACCATATAATGTTAATTATATGGATTTTCTACAACACATGTATACAATAACAACGATGAATAATCAACCATCATCCAAAGTGCATTCTACACCGTATAAGCATCAAATATAAATATTCAACGCTTATAACAGTCTGTCAATCAATCGATCAACATACAGCTAATTATTGGGACTAGTGTATGTCATATATCACCCCAATACCCGTGTGGGGTTTCAAACAATCAAACACAGATTTTATTTGTGCAGTTGGGCGATGTGTAAAATTTATCGTCCCAATCAATATCAGTCAAATGTGTGTATATAAACAAATCGTCCGATTTGTTTATTTTTATTTCATATACATGTTAAAAATTCTATTTTTAACTATAAAATATTTTTAGCTATATAAATATTTTATTTCATTACACACCTCATCACACAATCAACTACACAACAAAATCAAACAAACAAGCATACAAGCCGTCCATGGTCTGTGGACGACGGGTGTCGGGTGCTATTAAACACCGTCTGCATCCTAGTATATATTTCAACTAGAAACAAAATTAAAGAGTGAGAAATTCTCACCGAATTGCTAATCCAACGCCACGACTCTTCTTATATAGAAATCTTCGTCGTTCTTGCCTCTTGTCACTTTCTTTGCCCGTATTCTCTACATATGTAAAAATCGAATTTTTACTTCGCTATTCAATATATAAAAATCGAATTTTCACTTCGCTATTCAATATATAAAAATCACATTTTTACTATGCTATTCAATATATAAAAATCGTATTTTTACTATGCTATTCAATATGTAAAAATCGTATTTTTACTTTGCTATTCAATATATAAAAATCACATTTTTACTATGCTATTCAATATATAAAAATAACATTTTTACTACGCTATTCAGTATATAATAATCGAATTTTTACTTTGCTATTCAATATATAAAAATCGTATTTTTACTACGCTATTCAATATATAAAAATCGAATTTTTACTATGCTATTCAATATATAAAAATCACATTTTTACTACGCTATTCAATATATAAAAATCACATTTTTACTACGCTATTCAATATATAAAAATCGAATTTTTACTCTTTCGTTATAGAAAAATCTTGTCTTTATATATAAACTAATATATGCAAAAATTCTTCTATTATTTACAATGTTATCCAATTAACATTCGCTACCATACTAAATAAATAAATTGCTTAAGATTACCTTGTTTCCATGATTCAAAACAAACGCCGCTGTTCAACCCTTTTGTTTCATCGCCATTGCTTTTCGAAGAAGACAAAGCCCTAGGGCTCACGCTAGAAGCATCTACGATGGAAGGGGGGGTTCACGGCGGACTGGGACTGTGAGGTGGCGCGCCGGGGCATGCTCAGCGACGGAGGTGGTCCCATTGACCTACGGAGGACTGTGGCGGCTCGTTCCAGCGACTTGGGGCTTTGGGGGCATCGAACTGGGGATGGAAAGGGAGGAGGAGTGCGGAGCGACTAGGGGAGGCGGCCGACGAGATGGCTGGTGGCGCGGGGGTACGAGTGGGCCAGGGCGAGGCTGGCGTCGAGGTCAATGAGGGGAGACAGTTTATTTTTCCGATTTGGGTTTGATTTGTTCGGAGGAAACTGAGGGGGGGGGGGTTATGTAAAAGGATTTTATTATTATATTTTTTAATTAATTTAATTCAATTAAGTAACATTTTATTTTGAACTCTAAATCGAGCTCACCGACTGTCGTCCATAGCGTAATACCCCCATTCCGAACACAATGGGATATGTATCGCAGGCTGATTCGACTGTTTCGATTAGTTTCGTCAAAATCAAAATATAACTATATATATTGAATTTGAACATGCATTTCAATTTACCGGGGCCACATACTAACTAGAAAAATTCTCAAAAAATATTTTCTAGCTTCGTAGTGACGATGCGGTCCTAACAAAACTAGTTTCGTCGAATTCTGAGACCGTTTGAAAAATGGCCAATATCCAGTCGATTAAAATCAACTGAAACTGGTCAAACGCGTTTTCCTTTGCCACGCTCACATATTGATTCGAAAAATTATGATATTTGGAATCTAGCAATAATTTGACATCGCGGATCCAACAAAAGTGGTTTCGTCGAAATCCGAGTTCGTTTGCAAAATGGCTATTTTTAAGGGCCTGAATTCCATAGCGACTATTCAGAATTTTCAACTGGACATATCCTTTGATTCCCGCTACGAAATTTTGATTTTTCAGATTCGTTGGAAAGATATTCTCACTTAGATCCTAATGTTTTTGGTTTCACTAAAATCCGGATTATTTTGCACCCGGTACATTCAATTGAAGTTTGAAATCGAATTATCGAACTACCGCGCCATTTTCAATTCTATTTATAATTATATATAATTATTTATATTCTAACGACGATCTATATAACTATATACGTTCTAATTATATTCAAAATAAATTTTCGTCGATATTATTTAAAATAATCTATTTTAAATATTCAAAATTCATTAAAATTGCCAAAATAAAATTTTTAAACTGGCCCAGATTTTCGGGTTGTTACAATCTCCCCCACTTAAAACTTTTCGTCCCCGAAAAGGAACAAAGTCGAAAGTGGTTTAATTAGTCAACTCTACGTTCGATCTGGCTTCCATTCTCCAACTTTTCAGTTTCTGAGAGTTTTCAAATTTTCAAAAATTTGGCTAACACCCTATATTTTCGAAAAATTTCGCCATAACCTCCCCTGCACTGGGAGCCACGGGAAAATCCCAAAATTGCCATACAGGCCTTCTGATCTCAAAAAGAAAAAGAAAAAGCCAATAGGCTCATAAAATCATCATCACCCAAACAAAACAGTATATTATATAGCAAACATGTACCTATTTGTCGGGCAAACAATTTTATTCTTTGCTCTAGCCTCCTTGCTATGACCTGTTCAATGTAAGTACAAGTATATGCAAGCAAATGCGACCAATTTTCAATACAATTCACTATTTGATACAATTAGGCGTAATGGTTCAAAATTATCAAACAAATAAACAAACAACACAAACATCAATCCATTAGTTGATTAGCTATTGAAATTCATAACTTTGGTATATAGTCAAAAATCACATTTTTGATGCGAAATCACAACAATAAATCCCATATAGCATTGGTTCTCACACCAGTCAATTGGAAATATATAGAAATCTCACTTTCGTCACACGAACATAAATTCTAATGATGGAGCTCCATCATCAAAATCATCTTCGGGCGATTAGAGTGTAATTCTATATCTACCCAGTATATTAAAACTTCAAATACACGTTTGCAAGACGTATATGCAAAATCTTTATATACTGGACTGTCCAAATCATTATGAAATAAATAATCAAATACGAATAATTGATTTAAATTTCAAAACAAAATTTGTTTTCACTTTAAAAAATATACTCTTCCCACTCGTTCTAGGATACTACTGATCCCATCTCTAACGAGTCATTCCCGTTGGATATTACTAATCCAGTTTCTGATGAATTCTTTCGTATGGTTCTAATGTGCCTTGTTCTCTGCTTTGTAAACCAAAGCTCTGATACCAACTGTAAAGACCCGTAACTTCCCCGTAAAGGAAAGCGCGGATAGTTCGAGAACAACACACAGAAGAACGCAGACGGGAGAACATTTCATTGTATATTACAACAATGCATCAGATTACAAGAATATACAGAGTATAAATGAATATGATACAACACAAATTAACAGAGATTGCAATAAATTACATAGCAGCGGAAAATAATACAATACACAACTAGAAGAGATATACAGATACAAAGCTTTCCGGATATCGTTCCAGCTGTAAACCAGGATCCTGTGAATATAAATCTGCAAAACCAAAACTACTAGCTGCCCGTGTCAAAATAAGGGCACCCAGAGTTTAGGTTAAAACAATAAACTCCAGGTCAGTCATGGGACTGGTGTGAGAACTAAAACAGTTATTAATCTTTATTTCAAAGTTAGATAAATCAAGGGACCACGCCGTATAAGATAAATCAAGGGACCACGCCGTATAACACGGAACGGGTTTTCTCCCAAGAATACCAGTGCATAAAACAAACAGCGCAATGCTAAATAAAGAAAAATGAAGCTGTTATAAGACCCAGGTCCTATCACACAATGCAACGCAAGCCGAGGGATAGGGTTTTCCCTTATAACAGCCAAAGAATGCTTGATACGTTTTAAAACAAATCATTTGATACTACTATAAGTGCATAGTGTATAAAACAACTTCAAATCATAAGTATCAATCCTAGACGGCATGGGTACCATATATCATGTCGCCATACTAGTTCTATAATTAAAATCGCAAATGTCACGTATTTGGAAATTAGATTTCCATCTATGAACCGAGGCAAAAGATAGTCCTCAACCGATTCGAGACTGTTTAGCCCGAGTCTCAGGATCAGAGCTCGAGTGACCCTTGGATCGTCAGGGCCGGTCCACCGATGTGGATTAAAATGCCTGAACACTGCGTTTCCCCGCCCTTTGGGGCGTAAATGAGCCAACGAATGGCTCCATCGGACCCGGATCGTCCGATCTAACCGAGGCGCCTCGCAACAGCAACAACCACACAAGTGAAAAGTATATAAATGTCAGGGCTGGTAGGTCACTGACACCACCCTAGCTAGAAAGAAACGCATGCCGTCCCTGAGGTCCTCTCCCGTTTCTGGTTCACAACCGGGGTGTGAGGCTCGCGAATTCACGTTACACAAAGTTGTGCCACACAGGCTGTGCTTTGATCATCACCATAAGACTTTGCTTTTCAACAGAAGCCTTGATCATTTGCATCTTAGCATGCCACACAGGCAAACCACTCTATGCAACCGATATCAGTCACATAGAATGAAATCCAATGTCAGACACACAATCCATTTACAAGTCCGTTCTGGGTCTGAACGAAACCGGAGGCACCTAGTACCCCGCATATCCATCGATCTCCAAGCACATCCGGACGACCACCGATTGATTCCCTCATCTTGGGTGTACAGCCCAATCAAGATCATTAGTAATCACCCAAACGATGTGAAGACTTCCGGTCTTCAACCACCGTCTTCATCTTTGACTTATCGTCGTATCAGTTATTCAGAATGGGATAAACCCGGTCTTTCCGAATAACTCGCGTATATTTTAAATAAGTGTTACACAAACACAACATACGCCTCATTCCAATTCATCAGTCACTATAATTTCCCAAATATTAGCCCCGAAGGCCGAAACCAACATCAGATCAATATCCAGAAAACCATTCTGCTTGGCTAACCGACAGTTAGTTTCTAAATTTCACATTCCTAGGGAAAGGTTCCCATTAATTTTATCCAAGATAAATTCCTTGAATTTATTCTTTAATCTACTTTTGAATTTCGATTCAACTAGTCAGGATTAACGAACCTTACTGAAGTAATCATTTGTTTTAATTTCCCAATCCCAACCTATTCATCCCATGAAGTAAAACTGGTAATACTTCATATCTAACACCATGGTGTTATCGGTAAATTCAATTACAATTTCACGTTCAAATCTAATTAAAGATTTAACTATCGCCTGGAGTAAAACTGGTGATACTTCATTCTCGATCTTTTCAATCTAATTAAAGATTCATTAAAACTCCACTTAGTTTTAATCGTTAACTGGGTTGAAGAATCAGTGTCATTTAAAACACGGTTCACGATAAACCCGAAACCACATTCCATTAATTATCGGGTTAAAGAACGAGTGTTATTTAAAACACTGTCCACGATAAACCCAAAAATCAATATCAATTCAATTAAATATTATTTAATTGGTACACTTCATTAAATCCAAATAAAAAGATTTAATCTTTTCTCAACTGGGTTCAAGAACAGTGATAGTCAAGACACCATTCACGACAAACCCAAATCACATTTGATATTAAATACAATGCACTGCATAGAAAATATATCGGCTTATATTCAATATCAAATTCTTCGACCAACAGATATCGTATTGGAAATAACGATATATATATCTATATCTTTCAAATTTCCATAACAACATCTGTATAATCACGAAATCCAACATCGAAATATTCCGAAGACAATTTCGATTCAAATCCATTCCAATGCAATCATTGGAAATTCTGGTTATTTTCAAAACCATTTCAAACTCACTTTATTTATTTTAAAAATAAATAAATTACTATTCTAGTTCAAAACTAGTTCATTTCGATAAAAATATATTTTTATCTTTTCAAATATGGAGTTTTTCATCCCGATTCTTCCCGAACCATTTCATATGATTTTACACTAATTATTGATATTTTTAATAATTTTATCAAGGCCCGTACAGTCGATTTCCATCAACGGCCATCGAACTGCACTTACAGTGACCGTTTTCAAATTTGATTTGGACATAATTCCAAATCCAACCATTAGATTTCTAATTTCTAATATTCGTTAGAAAGCTCTTTTCGATACGAACCCAACGGTTCCGGTTTTAGGAGAATCCGACGGTCGGATCTCCCGTGATGTCCGTTCGAAGTCAATGGTCGAAATTCGCGAACTACCGCGGCGCGGCGCGTTCTATTCAGGCCATTATATTATATATATAATATATACTTCGTCGATTTCAATTCAAAACGTGCTATATAAATCATTTTTAAATTCATTTTCAAAACGGTTTCAACTTCATATTCAATTTCAAATCAAAATTGAATATTCCAATATAAATTCGTTTCAAATTGATTTCAATTCAATTTCGATTTTAATTCGATTTGAGTTCATTTTCTATTCAATTCAATTCAATTCGAATTCGTTTTCAATTCAATTTCAATTCGTTTTCAATTCAATTTGAATTTCAAATTAATTCAATCTCAATTCATTTTCAATTTAATTCGAATTCATTTCAAAACAATTTCGATTCTATTTCAATTCTATTCGAATTCATTTCAAAACGATTTCGATTCTATTTCAATTCTATTCGAATTCATTTCAAAACGATTTCGATTCTATTTCAATTCTATTCGAAGTAATTTCAAAACGATTTCGATTCTATTTCAATTCTATTCGAATTCATTTCAAAACGATTTCGATTCTATTTCAATTCTATTCGAATTCATTTCAAAACGATTTCGATTCTATTTCAATTCTATTCGAATTTCAAACCATTTCAGTTTATTTCGAATTTCTAATCAATTCAATTAAATTCGAATTTCAATTCAATTTAATATTCACTTCAATTTGAATAAAATCAATATAAATATCGTTCACGTCAAAATGGCGTCAATCTAATCAACACGGCTTCATATATTTTGATTTTCAAATATTCTATTTCAAATATTTCTTTTCAAATATTTTTATTTCAAATATTTCTATTTCGAAACTGGAATGAGGCCCAATCAATTACCATATAATGTTAATTATATGGATTTTCTACAACACATGTATACAATAACAACAATGAATAATCAACCATCATCCAAAGTGCATTCTACACTGTATAAGCATCAAATATAAATATTCAACGCTTATAACAGTCTGTCAATCAATCGATCGACATACAGCTAATTATTGGAACTAGTGTATGTCATATATCACCCCAATACCCGTGTGGGGTTTCAAACAATCAAACACAGATTTTATTTGTGCAGTTGGGCGATGTGTAAAATTTATCATCCCAATCAATATCAGTCAAATGTGTGTATATAAACAAATCGTCCAATTTGTTTATTTTTATTTCATATACACGTTAAAAATTCTATTTTTTACTATAAAATATTTTTAGCTATATAAATATTTTATTTCATTACACATCACATCACACAATCAACTACATAGCAAAATCAAACAAACAAGCATACAAGCCATCCATGGTCTGCGGACGATGGGTGTCGGGTGCTATTAAACACCGTCTGCATCCAAGTATATATTTCAACTAGAAATAAAATTAAAGAGTGAGAAATTCTCACCGAATTGCTAATCCAACGCCACGACTCTTCTTATATAGAAATCTTCGTCGTTCTTGCCTCCTGTCACTTTCTTTGCCCGTATTCTCTACATATGTAAAAATCGAATTTTTACTTCGCTATTCAATATATAAAAATCGAATTTTCACTTCGCTATTCAATATATAAAAATCACATTTTTACTATGCTATTCAATACATAAAAATCGTATTTTTACTTTGCTATTCAATATATAAAAATCGTATTTTTACTTTGCTATTCAATATATAAAAATCACATTTTTACTATGCTATTCAATATATAAAAATCACATTTTTACTACGCTATTCAATATATAAAAATCGAATTTTTACTTTGCTATTCAATATATAAAAATCGTATTTTTACTATGCTATTCAAATATAAAAATTGAATTTTTACTATGCTATTCAATATATAAAAATCACATTTTTACTACGCTATTCAATATATAAAAATCACATTTTTACTACGCTATTCAATATATAAAAATCACATTTTAACTCTTTCGTTATAGAAAAATCTTGTCTTTATATATAAACTAATATATGCAAAAATTCTTCTATTATTTACAATGTTATCCAATTAACATTCGCTACCATACTAAATAAATAAATTACTTAAGATTACCTTGTTTCCATGATTCAAAACAAACGCTGTTGTTCAACCCTTTTGTTTCATCGCCTTTGCTTTTCGAAGAAGACAAAGCCCTAGGGCTCACGCTAGAAGCATATACGATGGAAGGGGGGTTCACGGCGGACTGGGGCTGTGAGGTGGCGCGCCGGGGCATGCTCAGCGGCGGAGGTGGTCCCATTGACCTACGGAGGACTGTGGCGGCTCGTTCCAGCGACTTGGGGCTTTGGGGGCGTCGAACTGGGGATGGAAAGGGAGGAGGAGTGCGGAGCGACTAGGGGAGGCGGCCGACGAGATGGCTGGTGGCGCGGGGGTACGAGTGGGCCAGGGCGAGGCTGGCGTAGAGGTCAATGAGGGGAGACGGTTTTTTTTCCGATTTGGGTTTGATTTGTTCGGAGGAAACTGAGGGGGGTTATGTAAGAGGATTTTATTATTTTATTATTAATTTAATTCAATAAAGTAACTTTTTATTTTGAACTCTAAATCGAGCTCACCGACTGTCGTCCATAGCGCAATACCCCCATTCCGAACACAATGGGATATGTATCGCAGGCTGATTCGACTGTTTCGATTAGTTTTCGTCAAAATCAAAATATAACTATATATATTGAATTTGAACGCGCATTTCAATTTACCGGGGCCACATACTAACTAGAAAAATTCTCGAAAAATATTTTCTAGCTTCGTAGGGACGATACGGTCCTAACAAAATTAGTTTCGTCGAATTCTGAGACCGTTTGAAAAATGGCCAATTTCCAGTCGATTAAAATCAACTAAAACTGGTCAAACACGTTTTCCTTTGCCACGCTCACATATTGATTCGAAAAATTATGAAATTTGAAATCTAGCAATAATTTGACATCGTGGATCCAACAAAAGTGGTTTCGTCGAAATCCGAGGTCGTTTGCAAAATGGCTATTTTTATGGGCCTGAATTCCATAGCGACTATTCAGAATTTTCAATTGGACATATCCTTTGATTCCCGCTATGAAATTTTGATTTTTCGGATTCGTTGGAAAGATATTCTCACTTAGATCCTAATGTTTTTGGTTTCACTAAAATCCGGATTATTTTGCACCCGGTACATTCAATTGAAGTTTGAAATCGAATTATCGAACTACCGCACCATTTTCAATTCTATTTATAATTATATATAATTATTTATATTCTAACGACGATCTATATAACTATATATGTTCTAATTATATTCAAAATAAATTTTCATCGATATTATTTAAAATAATCTATTTTAAATATTCAAAATTCATTAAAATTGCCAAAATAAAAATTTTAAACTGGCCCAGATTTTCGGGTTGTTACAGTAATCATTAGTGAGGCATGTACACCTTATATTGCTTACCTTGTCACACCTGCCATTTATGTAGTGATCTCTCTCTTATCCACTTTATATGCCTATCATGTTTCTTTTGTTTATTTACTGGCTAAAAGTAACTAGACTCACCATACTTTATGTCTGACCCTTTTGTTTCTCCCTCTTTCTCCCCCCCTAGGTTCTCAGGGAGGAAACACTCAGACCTAGTTAGGAATCGAATATCATCTTGCTAGGAGCCACTTCTGAAGTATGGCTCAAATTTTGCTTCTGCTATGGCTTAACTCTTTTAATTTGGAAATTATGCTTTTTATTTACTTATGTACTCTGATGGTGTAAGACAAAAGTTATTTTCTTGTAATGGTTTTTGCGTCTTATGGAATTGTGGACCACGATATTATGATTTATGATTGAAATAAAAATTTAAATTTCCACTGCTATCTTATTTATATCTATCTTATAATTATTCTGTGTCTGTTTACCTATAGTGCTTCACGAAACTTAATGCATTCCCTTAATGAGTGAAATTAATGGACGTGGGATGTCACAATTGGTATTAGAGTTGAAGGTTACCAGATTAGGTAAAAGTTTTTGAAAGTTATTTTCAAAAAGTTTTAAAAGAAAGCATTTTCAAAAAGGTTTTAAAAGAAAGCATTTTCAAAAAGAAAAGTTTGTTTTGAAAAACATTCCCCAAAAAGCCATATGTAGTATCCTTTAGTCTTTTATCTAAATTTCTTCCATTTCCCTTTTTCATCATGTCTGGGGAACAAAACATCCCTAATATTCTAGATGGCGTCACTATACCTGGATGGTTCCGTAGGTATTTAGAGGGCACGGCGCCAGCCGAAGGCCAAAGAGACGTTCCTCCCCCAGCTGCATCAGTCATTCCTCCTCCTCCACCTCCAAGAGTAGATAATTTTGCCAAGATCTACAAAGACTTCCTTGTTATGGGAGGGAAGCCATTCCATGGGAAAGAGACATTCGTAGAAGCTCGGAATTGGCTTAAGGAGACTGAGGACTTATTCGTAATCTTTGAAGTGGAGGACCGAAGAAAGATTCGGTTAGCTGCTTGGCTATTGAAGGACGAAGCCTCATTTTGGTGGGAAGTCACCCAAGCTCGACGTCCGGTGGAAGCTTGGCAAGATTTTAGACAAAGGTTCGAAATGAAATTTCATTCCCAAGCTGAAAGCAGCATGCAGATGGAGAGATTCTTAGCACTCAAACAAGGAAACTTGATGGTGAAAGAATATGTGAACAAATTCAACCAGCTAGCAAGGCTTGGGTTAGGGTTGGTGGATACGCCACACAAAAAGGCTTTGCGGTTTACTAAAGGGCTAAATGAACCCCTTCATGAGTTAACCATGTCCCATATTCCAATGGGGGCCACCTTTGAAAAACTTGTCGATATGGCCCTGATGCAGGAGGAGGACAAGGGATAGAAGAAGGAGGTAAAGGCTAAGGGGACATCGTAAAATAGGAAAGTGTGGCCCAAGAAGGGGCAGCAGCAACAGCAACAACACCAGAAGAAAGGAGGTAAAAATGATAAAGTTAAGGATAAGAGAAAATGTCACCATTGTGGGAAGGAAGGCCATCTGATTAAAGACTGTAAGCAAAGGAAGAATTCTTGCTACCACTGTGGAGAGGCCGAACACTTCGCTAAAGAGTGCCCGAGGAAACGGGGATCACAGGGACAAGGTCAAAGGGCAGGAAATTCTAGAGGGTAGGTGCATGCTCTCAAGACTAGTGCTCCTGATAGAGGTAGAAAATTTTCTGTGGAAGTTTTAATTTCTCTTTCAAACCATCCTATTAAAACACTTTTTGATTCTGGTGCCTCATATTCATTTATATCAAATTCTGTAGTTGAATCTCTACACTTAATTACTAGTATGGTAGTGGATCCTATAGTTGTTTCAAACCCCATTGGTGGTTCGGCTCATTTATCTATGATTTTTCGGGGTTTGAAAATATCTTTGTTAGACGTCGAGCTTGAATGCGAAGCGTATGTGCATGGGTTTATGGGCTATGGGTTGATTCTAGGAATGGATTGGCTTACCATGTATGGTGCCATTCTGGATTGTGAAAAGAGGGTTGTTAGGCTTCTGACTTGTCATGGGAGAACCCTCGAGATTTCGTGTGACCCACAAGGATCGGTTATGCTTAGTTTCCTAGAGTCTCTTGATGCATCTATCGACGATCTGCAATCTGTTCCAGTAGTCCGAGATTTTTCCGATGTTTTTGATGAGTTACGAGGTTTACCTCCAAAGCTCGATATTGACTTCCGCGTATATCTGGAGGACAATTGAAAGTCAGTTGCATTACCAGTGCACCACATGGCTCCAAGGGAAAGGACGGAGCTGAGTAAGCAAGTAGGGGAGCTACTTGAGAAAGGGTTTATCAGACGAAGCATATCTGAATGGGGTGCTCCAATAGTATTCGCAACTAAGGCGGATGGTTCGCTTCGTTTGTGTGTTGATTATAGGGAGCTAAATAAATTCACTAAGAAGAATAGGCACCCGCATCCGAGGATTGATGATTTATTTGATCAGCTTGATGGTGCCTCGGTATTTTCCTAGTTAGACTTGGCGACGGGGTTCAATCAGCTGAGGGTGGCTGAGGACAACATAGATAAGACTGCCTTTAGGACTCCGGACAGTTTCTTTGAATGGCTGGTTATGCCTTTTTGGTTGACGAATGCACCTGCCTATTTTGTCGATCTGATGAGTAGGGTGTTTCGGGAGTTCTTAAATAAGTTTGTGGTAGTCTTTGTCGATGATATTTTGATCTTCTCCAAAAGTGAAGAAGAGCATGCCCAACTTTGAGAGAAATTTTGAAAACTCTCAGTGACCATCAGCTTAAATTAAAATTATCCAAATGCCATTTTTGGAGAAAAGAGGTGAGTTTCTTAGGGCATGTGGTCTCCAAAGAAGGGATAGCTGTAGATCCCGCGAAGGTGGTTGCAGTGCAAGATTGGCAGGTTCGTAAAAATGCAACCGAGGTGAGAAGCTTCCTTGGGTTAGCAGGTTACTATAGGAAGTTCATTAAGGACTTCGCAAAGATATCAGCCCCACTCACCAAGCCGACGAAGAAGAACTTGGCATTCTCATGGGATATAGACTATGGCGTTGCTTTCCAACGACTGAAGAGGGCTCTAACAACAGCCCCAGTCTTGACCTTACCTGATGGGAATAAAGTGTTCACCGTTTACACTGATGCATGCGGTACAGGGTTTGGTGCGGTTCTAATGCAAGAAGGGAAAGTAGTGTGTTATGGGGGTAGACAGCTGAGAGTTCATGAAAAGAACTACCCCACCCATGATCTAGAGCTAGCTTCCATAGTGTTTGCATTAAAGATGTGGCGTCATTATTTACTTGGAGAGAAGTTTGAGTTATACACCGATCATAAATCTCTCAAGTATCTGTTCTCGTAGAAGGATCTCAATTTAAGGCAACAACGGTGGATGGAGTTTCTAGCTTCTTATGATTTTGAGATTTCTTATACCCCTGGCAAGGGGAATGTGGTGGCAGACAAACTAAGTAGGCAAAGGGTGGTCCTAAGTCCTCTGTTTGTGGAAAGAAGGAACTTGGATTTCATATCAGCTTTTGATTTTAGACCCTCCATCGAGATTTTGCCTGATTTGTTTGCATCCTCGGAGACACGACCGACTCTTATGGACCAGACAGGAGCTTCGCAACAAGGTGACCCACAGATTCTAGACATCATGGATAAGCTCAAAAGAGGGGAGACTTCGTCACCTCAGCAGGTATGTCAAAGATGAAAAGGGGTAGTTGCGACGAGATGGAAGGCATTGTGTTCCTCAAACTGGAAGCTTGATAAAGGCAGTCCTAGAAGAAGCCCACCATTCTAAGATGACCATTCATCCAGGCGGTGATAAGATGTATAGGGACATGAAGAGGGTTTTCTTTTGGGCTGGGACGAAGAAAGACGTGGCCGAATTTGTTTCTCAATGTTTAATTTTCCAACAAGTCAAAGGTGAGCAAAAGAAGCCCGGTGGTTTACTTCGTCCTTTAGAGGTTCCTTAGTGGAAATGGGAGAGCGTCACTATGGATTTCATAAATGGTTTTCCTAGATCGAAGAAAGGCAACATCAGTATCTGGGTTGTGGTAGATAGACTCACTAAGAATGCTCACTTTATTCCAGTTAAGAGTAAGAGGATGGCATCATGGTTAGCAGCAATTTATGTTCGAGGGATAGTTCGTCTTCATGGAGTTACTTCCAGCATCGTGAGTGGTCGCGACCCCATCTTTACCAGAGAAATTTGGAGGATCTTGCAAGAAGCATTAAGTACACAGTTGCGTTTGACCACCGCTTATCATGCTCAGAACGATGGGCAAACGAAGAGGGTGAACAGAATTCTAGAAGAACTTTTACGGCTGTGTATCCTAGACTTTGGAGGGATTCGGGAAGAGAATCTTCCTTTAGTAGAGTTTGCCTATAACAACAGTTATCAGGCCAGCATCAGCACAGCATTGTACGGACGACCCTGTATATTATCAACTTATTGGCGGGAATTTACAAAAAGATTATTACTTGGACCAGATATGGTTAGAGAAACGTCCGAAAAGATTGACCTTATTCGACGGCGGATGAAGATAGCTCAAGATAGGCAGAAATCCTATGTAGACAAGAGAAGGACTGATCTCGAATCTGAAATAGGAGACTTGGTTTTTATCAAAGTATCACCTCTGAGGAATGTGGTTCGCTTCAGATCGGTAGGGAAGTTGGCACCTAGGTTTGTGGGACCATTTCCCATAACCGAGAGGATTGGCCAAATGGTCTATAGAGTATAGCTTCCTGAAAATCTATCTACTATTCATGATGTTTTCTATGTTTCTCATCTGCGGAAGTGCTTGCATGACACCATGGAAGTTGTTGAGCTGAGTATATTGGAAGAGGTAGAAATGGAACGGGAGGTGACAGTCAGGCGAGTTCCTTCCCGTATTCTTGGATTAGAAGTTAAGAAGCTACACAATAAAGAGCAAAATTCGTGCTTTATACCCTTTTCTCTTCGAGGGTATGTTCTTAACTCCTTTTTCCAAAGCTTTATCAGTACTTGTTTATATTCATTTGAGTATGTCCTATCCATAGTATTTCCGACCTTTAGATAGGAATCCTATGGATGTAAACATGTGTTTGAGACATGTTATGACTGATGGATGCAAGTGGATGCAAGTGCTTGCTAGTGGTTGCATGTGGATGCATATACACACACATTAGGCACTAAGATTGGCTCAATCACTCTCATACTGCTTACAGATGTGTGTGCATTTTCTTTTCTTTTATGGATGGAAATGGATGAACTAGCATATGGATGTTGCAATTGGACGAATGAGTGTGCACACATGTAGAGCTTATAAGTTATAGTAGGCTTATTTGCATACATATTGGATTCATGGCACTAACATACATTGCATTAAGGAGGTCAACTGAATCAGTAGACCGCCTGATCTTCGCATTAGTGTTCGGACATATACACACACCTTTGCATATATTCATGAAAGCATTAAGAATCCTTAAGGACAATTGATGCCAGTGATTGATGGATGAGTAGATGGATGATGAATGGTAGAATATGCATTCTTCACAACTTGGAGATTTCGAGGACGAAATCCTTGAAGTGGGAGGGGGGAATGTAACACCTTGTAATTTTGTTAACATTAAAGAGGATAAATTAAAGAATAATTAATTTAATATTAAGAATTAAGGGAAACTGATTATTTCATTACGTCCGTCTCGAAATTCTGGTCAGGATAGACACCTAGTTTGCGTAAAACGGATAATATATGAAGAATATACAGACGATAAAAAGTTGAAAATCCAAACCGGGTATAACTGGCACACTTGCCAAGTGTGCCAAGGCAATTTTTCACTGGCTCACCTGTAAAGTGTGCTCAGAGTAGTTTTTGGGTATTCGGGCCTTTTCCCAAAGTGGGAGGCAACCCGCGACCTGATTGACCCTAGGGCTTATGTGAAAGTCGGTTCCAGATGGTTCTGTAGCTATAAATATATGGCCATTTCACATATTTCTTGATTATAAGTCATGGCTGCCAAACATTGCTGTAGTCTGAACTGAACTAGGGTCTCTCATCTCCTTCTATCAACCAGAGCATATCAAATTCCGAGATTCAAGCATAGACTAGGCACCAACCTCTTTTCTATCATCTTAGCAATCCAATCACTGTAAGTTCTAGTTGTTTTTAGGTTTAGATTAATAAAAGTGAATTATGAAAGACTGTGATTTGGATATGTTTAAACCTTGAATCTATGTTATTGTTAGATCTTATGATAGATCTATTTCTCTAGATACAATTCAATTGTCATTTGTTCTACTATGTTATTATTGTGGATCTTATGATATGTTATGATGTGGATGTGTGTAGAACTATTTTATGTGATCTAAATTATCACCTTATGTTAACATGTTAGATCTATTTTATGTGATCTAAATTGTCACCTTATGCTATCATGTTAGATCTATTTTATGTGATCTAAATTATCACCTTATGTTAACATGTTAGATCTATTTTATGTGATCTAAATTGTCACCTTATGTTATCATGTTAGATCTATTCTATGTGATCTAAATTGTCACCTTATGTTATCATGTTAGATCTATTCTATGTGATCTAAATTGTCACCTTATGTTATCATGTTAGATCTATTCTATGTGATCTACATTGTCACCTTATGTTATCATGTTAGATCTATTCTATGTGATCTAAATTGTCACCTTATGTTATCATGTTAGATCTATTTTATGTGATCTAAATTGTCACCTTATGTTATCATGTTAGATCTATTTTATGTGATCTAAATTATCACCTTGTTATGATGAAATTTCATGTCCATGCCAGTATGTATGTTTATCTTACTACCATACAAGTTTATGTTTATGCCAAAATGATCATTTTAGTCACATTCCCGCTATTTTCCCTATTATCGTTTATGACTAGGCTATTGTCTAGCCTATGCATGTTGCCAATTTTGTGAGGGCGCTAGTTAAGGAACGCGGGAAAAGGGGTTAAAAATGGCGTAATTTGAATATGAGCATTTATGGACATGTAATTCAAATTATTGGGTAAAATAGGTATTGACACCTATAAAAGGAAAGGATTAATTAATTGATCAATTTATTAAAAATGGAGTGTCTAGTAATTACAATTAGGAATTGTAATTGTACTTATGACACGAGGTTAGGTTGCATTAGTGGTGGAAGTCTGCCCGAACTAGACCGGCATATCCAGTAGCCACTAATGTTGAACCTAATGTGGGAGGTTTAAGTACGTAAATATGAATCGGGCTATGACACGGGGTTAGGCCCAATTGTGGAATAAGTCTGCCCGGACCCGACTGACATATCCAGCATTCACATGTTGTAGGCCTAATGTAGGATGTTTGGCCCATTATGAAACCACAAATGGATATGGTAAAGAATTGGACTACTTAACCTAAGTTAATACATAGGGATTGTATGAACTTAAATTTAAGTTGGGGGTTAAGTAAACATGGTTGAGAGGTAGGTTAAGTGAATCTGAAGAGGGGATGGGTAATATTCACATACAGCCCACAAACTTAACCTGTTAAGGTTATGTAATTAAAGACACCTAGTGGTACACATAATCAGTGGAAATAATAAAGTTATGTAATTAAAGACACCTTTTAAGGTAAACATAACTTGTAGAAGTGACAGGGTTATGTAATTAAAGACACATATAGGTAAGCATAACCGGTTGGAAGATTAGGGGTTATGTATTAAAGACACTAGTAGGTAAGCATAACCGGTAGAAATAAATAAGGCTAAGTAATTAAAGACACCTAGTGGTATACATAGTCAGTAAAAACCTAGTGGGGGATACAAGACAAGGGGAGAGCTTGTATCATATTGTGTGGGACCCATTACAGTCAGTAACCCGGAGTAGGTATCAAACAAAGTACTCCGTACTAGGCGGAGAAGGGGCACACTTACTGACTGATTGTAAGAGATCCAAACGTGGAGGACGGTGTGGGCAGCGCAAACCGACCGGGCCATGTGCGTGCATGAGCCGGGCAGAGTGGGATAAGATGGTCGTGACACCTATAGATATGGTTGTGCACATTATTACGACGAGGGGTTGCCACTTTAGGAAGTGATACCTCCTAATGTGAGGCCAGCACAAGGTATCTACGAGGGTTAGGGAGCTGATCGATCAGGGTAGTAGTTAGGATACATTTGAACGTATACCTAAGTCTGCCACCTTATAGTTGAAGGGATCATCTCTTTCTGGATATACTAGTAATAGTGCAGAGTAATCATTAGTGAGGCATGTACACCTTATGTTGCTTACCTTGTCACACCTGCCATTTATGTAGTGTTCTCTCTCTTATCCACTTTATATGCCTATCATGTTACTTTTGTTTATTTACTGGCTAAATGTAACTAGACTCGCCAGACTTTATATCTGACCCTTTTGTTTCTCCCTCTTTCTTCGTTTCCTCCTCTCCCCCAGGTTCTCAAGGACGAAACAGTCAGACTTATTCAGGGCTCAGATATCATCTTGCTAGGTGCCACTCCTGAAGTATGGCTCAAATTTTGCCTCTACTATGGCTTAACTATTTTAATAGGGGAATTATGCTTTTTATTTACTTATGTACTCTGATGGCACAAGACAGAAGTTATTTTCTTGTAATGGTTTTTATGACTTATGAAATTGTGGACCATGGTATTATGATTTATGATTGAAATAAAAATTTAAATTTATGTTGTTGTCTTATTTATATCTGTCTTCAAATTTTTCTATGTTTGTTTACCTATAGCGCTTCACGAAACTTAATGCATTCCCTTAGTGAGTGACATTAATGGACGTGGGGTGTCACAAAAGGCAGAACTCGAAAAGGACATACTTAAAAGTAGTAGATGTGAACCTGTTTTGCATTCTATACTAGAGGAATAATTCTGATCAGTGTCATTCATTGGTATTTATGATTGTAGCTGACATCGGAAACTGCTGAATAGTTCATGGAATTGCTGAAAAAGATAAATACATTTATCTTTTTCATAAACTATGAGCAACATATAATTTAAAATGTAAAAAGCATTATTAACTTTATATTGCACCTTAATTAGCAAAAAAATTGCAAAAACAAACTACATGAAAGATTCTTTTTTAGACCACTATTCAGAAAAGATATATCCATTTATCTTTTACACGAATGAAAATGATAAATCTCATCCATTTATCAGATTCAGTGATAACTGAACAAAAAATATTGGCAAGAAACATTTTTTACCTCATGATTATGATATATGAAGTGGAAAAAAATATCGACGTTTACAAGTTCAATTCATTTATTAAATAGATATGTAAGAGACCCTTGTTTTACCTCATGATTATTTATGAAACAATTTTTTTAAAATCTGCAAGGAAAACATTTAAAGTTAAAGCTTGCATGTAACGACCCGTGTATTTTGGCCGACAAATATTTAATTTAATTTATTTTTTTAGATATTATATTTGGAATATAAATGGATTTTATATATTTAATTCATTATTTAAATGAAGTTTAAACGCTATAATTTATTTAAATATAAATTGAGCTTGAAAATGGCGTGCAGTTCGTAATATGGAGTTTTGAACTTCAACTGAGAATACAAGAGCCGATATAAGTCGGATTTCTGTGAAACGAGAAACGTTAGAGCCGTATTGATGATAATTTTCATATGAAATAGAAAAATTCAGATTTCGTGTTATAATTTGCTAGTTATGGCTAAATCAAATTTTGAAATAGTCGCTGTGAAAATTGTTATTTAAATATCGACCTTGAAAATGACCATTTTGCAAACGGACTCAGATTTCAACGAAACTAGTTTCATTAGAACCGTATCGTTAAATTATTGTACGGTGTTGAATGGCGTGGCAAACCGATGTCGTATGTGACCACGGCAGACAAAAACGCCCGTTCAATTTCTATAGCGCATAATTAATTAAATAAAGGGTTATTTGGGTATAACTTGAACAGATGATCGAATTAGGCCATGAAACCAATTCCGTTGAGTTCGTATCATCGATTGGAGTCAGGATAGGTATATAGTTTGTTATTTTTGGAGATCGTGAATTTTGGTGTCCGAAATGGAATTGCTGTACGCGTAATGGCCTACCGGGAAAACAGTCTCAGAATGAGACAAAACTGGTGCCGTTGGGTTCGTATTGAAGAATTATTATCGGATTGCAAGGTTTCAAGTTGATTTTATTTATCTGGTGATCGTGGAAAATTTAAACGCTTGTTTATTTCTGGTTTTATAAAGGAAAATTTTTCATACGACCTGGGATTTCGACGAAACTTGTCCCATTGGGACCGGAATACCTTTTTACATTAAGATTAGCTTTTTTATCAGAAAACAGAAATCATTTGTGGTGGTTTTAATTCGATACTTAGCGGTGATGTTTCGTGAACAATAGAATATTATTATTCCGTGCAAACCCTTCACTATATAAATCAATTGATACCCATTTCTCATCAAAACCTAATGCTACTAGTCAACTAACTAAAGGAGCCGCCACCCTTGTTTCCAACGGTGGATAAACACTCAATTTCTCTCTTCAAATTCACGGAATCCAATCACACTTACAACGAACCTTCAGTAGATAAACTCTTGAGCTCAACAAGCTCTTTGAATTGACCGGTTGTGATGGTCACTGGTGACCTGAGATGACCAGGGCAGCGACACGAAGTCGAGATGGTTCGACGGTTTCTACAGGAGGAGGGCAACATCGATCAGCAAGTGGGTCACAGTGGTAGGCGAGAGGGGTCGTCCGGGTATTTCGATGGTCATGGATGGGTCTCCGGTGACCGATGGTGGGCGCGACAACGTTGAAGTGGATGGGGTGCGATGGGTGTTGAAGCCTGTAAATAAAGAACGAAGGGTATATTTGATTCACAGTGAATTGAAATGAGATAACGTTTTAATTTATAATTAAGAAAATTGATGGTAATATATTGCTGTAGGGATTGGAAATAAGGACCAGCTGATTTCAATTTTCATGCGAACAAAGCAAACAGGAACGAAGATAAGTGAAGTACCTGGGTTGTTAATCAATGCAATTAAAGTAATTAAACTTAACTAAAATTGTGTTATAACCAAATCCGTGGATTTGTGTGTGCAGGCATCTCGGTCTATTGGAAATGTTTTGAGTGAGCAAACAGGGGACGTCCTGGTAGAAAAGAAAACATAGCGGCCCATATAAAGTATACCCAATGTAATTAAGTTCTAATCAAAAATGATTAAGAGATTAGTATATAATTAAATCATAAACTAAAGACTTGAATAACATTCTGTTGCAGGGTAATTACACAGAAACGAAGACGTGAAGATGCAAGAAGGAAACAAATCGGCTTATATACTTAGACCCAATCGGAGAAATTAGACAACGTAATTAATCTGTGTGAATTACGGGTTCATAAAATTAAAATCGTATAACTTAAAATGTTTATAACTTGTTCATATCTTATCAGAATCAGGAAAAAAAGGGGTATCATTGGAATCAAGCTGACAAGCATTTCGTTTTGGAACTGTTCTGGACAGAACTGGAAATAACTGGAATTTCTAGATAAATTAAACGTCTGTTTAATTTAACTAGAACTGAACCGCTTTAACTACATCAAAATCAAGGTGAGTTAAACTCACTCAGTTTTTCCAAATAATAATTTATATAAATTGGGTTTTTATTTTGTGTGCTCTGCTTGCTAATGATTGACTGTTTGCTAGTTATAATTTATTTGTTGATTTAACTGATGAAATTAAACCGTCGTTTAATTTCAGTGAAATACCAAATCGTTATTTTAACGATTGGTTCCAATGAGGGTAACTTATTTTGTTGGTTACGTTTATAAAATAAACGTGTTTAATGGTTCGAATTGTTTGATTTGTTTGAATTATTTGATCTGTTTGAAATGAACGATCTGTTTGAAAATAACCATTTGAATACAGGGAAGAACAGGTTGGATGGACCCAACCAGATCCCTCAAATATATTATTTATTTATTTTCATATTATCACATATGAACTGTCATGTTTGGATGATTGTTTTGAGTAGTGATAATTGACTGAAAATTCAACTTATGTTTTGTTTAAACCAATGGGCAGTATTGGTTGAGTATGGGCAGCATATGGCCGATAAAATAGATTGTTTTGTTTATATTAGTTTACCGTCAGGTCAACTGATAGAACTGAAGTTATAAAATTTATTTTATAACTGGAGATAGATTTTGTAGTATGTTATTTAGAATAAAGGTTTATTAAAAAAGAAATAAATATTTATTACTTATCATTTAAGTTATAATTAATCATTTATGGTTTTTATAAAGTAAAATTTGATGTGAATCAGATTGGTGTACCAGTGAATAGAAATTAACTTTAACGGTTCAAATTTGGATAAATTGTTTGATAAGAAACGATTAAATAGAATTTATTTTAATTAATTATGTTAATTTAAAAGGGAAAAAAATTGGAGTCGGTTAACGAGATAACCGTGTTATGAGTAACTAAGTCGACTGTTTGTCGAGAATTGATTATTAAATTGGGTTGATTTGAATTGATCAATTAAAATAGTTTAAAGATTATTTGTTTTAATGTTAATAAGATTTAAAAAAAAGAATTTACTGTTTATTGTAGTAAATAAATAAATTAACTAATGAAGCAGTTAATGATCGAAGTAAAATATTATTTAGATTAATAAAGATTTAGGAAATTGCTTTTTGATCGAAACTCATTTAAAAATTAATTGATGTTGAAATGGAATCTAGTTGAAAGGTGAAAGAAGTTTCAATAGAAAAACTCTTGAGCTCAGCAAGCTCTTTGAATTGACCAGTTGTGATGGTCACTGGTAACCTGAGATGACCAGGGCGGTGCCACGAAGTCGAGATGGTTCGAGGGTTTCTGCAGGAGGAGGGCAATATCGATTGGCAAGTGGGTCACGGTGGTGGGCGAGAGGGGTCGTCCGGGTATTTCGATGGTCACGGATGGGTCTCCGGTGATCGATGGTGGGCGCGACAACGTTGAAGTGGATGGGGTGCGATGGGTGTTGAAGCCTGTAAATAAAGAACGAAGGGTATATTTGATTCGCAGTAAATTGAAATGAGATAACGTTTTAATTTATAATTTAGAAAATTGATGGTAATATATTGCTGTAGGCATTGGAAATAAGGACCAGCTGATTTCATGCGAACAAAGCAAACAGGAACGAAGATCAGTGAAGTAACTGGGTTGTTAATCAATGCAATTAAAGTAATTAAACTTAACTAAAAAATTTTTATAACCAAATCCGTGGATTTGTGTGCAGGCATCTCGGGCTGTTGGAAATGTTTTGAGTGAGCAAACAGGGGGCGTCCTGGTAGAACAGAAAACATAGCGGCCCATATAAAGTATACCCAATGTAATTAAGTTCTAATAAAAAATGATTAAGAGATTAGTATATAATTAAATCATAAACTAAAGACTTGAATAACATTTTGTTGCAGGGTAATTACACAGAAACAAAGACGTGAAGATGCAATGTGACGACAAAGAATTTCGCTCGATCCTAATCAGTCGCTAAACCGATCCAGACCGTTCGAAACTCCTGATTGTTTTGAGAACACGACAAATCAGAACCGAAACACAAGAAGATTTCATTGTTAATTACAACAATTCCATCAGAATACAAGAATATATAGAGTATAAACAAATAAAATACATTCGATAAATATCAGAGATTACAATACATTACATAGCAGCGGAAAATAATACAATACACAACTAGAAGAGATAGACGGATACAAAGCTTTTCGGATATCATTCCAGCTGTAAACCAGGATCCTGTGAGTATAAATCTGCAAAACCAAAACTACTAGCTGCCCGTGTCAAAATAAGGTCACCCAGAGTTTAGGTTAAAACAATAAACTCCAGGTCAGTCATGGGACTGGTGTGAGAACTAAAACAGTTATTAATCTTTATTTTAAAGTTAGGTAAATCAAGGGACCACGCCGTATAACACGGAACGGGTTTCCTCCCAAGAACACCAGTGCATAAACAAACAGCGCAATGCTAAATAAAGAAAAATGAAGCTGTTATAAGACCCAGGTCCCATCACACAATGCAACGCAAGCCGTAGGATAGGGTTTTACCTTATAACAGCCAAAGCATGCTTGATACGTTTAAAAAAAATCATTTGATACTACTATAAGTGCATAGTATATAAAACACCTTCAAATCATAAGTATCAATCATAGACGGCATGGGTACCATATAGCATGTCGCCATACTAGGCTCTACAATCAAAAACGCAAATGTCACGTATTTGGAAATTTGATTTCCGTCTGTGAACCGAGGCAAAAGATAGTCCTCTACCGATTCGAGACTGTCTAGCCCGAGCCTCAGGAACAGAACGCATCGTCCCTTGGATCCTCAGGGCCAGTCCACCAATTTGGATTAAACTTAAACCCTGAACATGTGTTTCCCCGCCCTATGGGGCGTAAATGAGCCAACGAATGACTCCACCGGACCCGGATCGTCCGATCAAACCGAGGCGCTTCGCAACAGCAACAACCACATAAGTCAAACTCGTCAGGGCGTGTAAAACCACTGACGCCACTTCTAGCTAGAAAGAAACGCATGCCCTCCCTGACGTCCTCTCCCGTTTCTGGTCCACAACCGGAGTGTGAGGCTCGCGAATTCACATTACGCAAAGCTATGCCACACAGGCCATGCTTTGAACATCAACCACAAGACTTTGCTTTTCAACAGAAGCCTTGATCAATTGCCACTTAGGCATGCCACCCAGGCAATTCACTCCATGCGTTTGATATCCATCAATATATAACCTCTGAGCTCGTACGTCTCAGAGAAGGGCATTAAGCAAGAGAATAAATTCTCCGCCGCCAAACAGATATATATTTAATAGAAATCAACCACATAGAATAAAATCCAATGTCAGACACACAGTCCATTTACAAGTCCGTTCTGGGTCTGAACGAAACCGGATGCACCTAGTACCTCGCATATCCATCGATCTCCAAGCACGTCTTGACGATCACTAACTGATTCCCTCCTCTTGGGTGTACAGCCCAATCAAGATCATCAGTGAACACCCAAACGACGTGAAGACCTCCGGTCTTCGACCACCGTCTTCATCTTCGATACCGCGTCGAATCGGTTATTCAGAATGGGATAAACCCGGTCTTTCTGAATAACTCACGTATATAATAAACAAGTGTTACACAAACACAACATACGCCTCATTCCAATTCAGAATATTCTTTTATTCAAATATTCTTATACTTTGGGAAAGGTTCCCATTAATTTTATCAAAGATAAATTCTTTAAATTTATTCTTTAATCTTCTTTGAATATCAATTCAAACTAGTCGGGATTAGCGAACCACACCGAAGTAATCATTTATTTCATTTCCCAGTCCTCACCTATTCATCCCATGAAGTAAAACTGGTAATACTTCATATCTAACACCACGGTGTTATCGGTAAATTCAATTACCATCTCACGTTCGAATCTAATTAAAAGATTTGACTATCGCCTGGAGTAAAACTGGGGATACTCCATTCTCCATCTTTTCAATCTAATTAAAGATTCATTAAAACTCCACTTAGTTTTAATCTTTAACTGGGTTAAAGAATCAGTGTCATTTAAAACACTGTTCACGATAAACCCAAAATCACATTCCATTAATTATCGGGTTAAAGAACCAGTGTTATTTAAAACACTGTTCACGATAAACCCAAAAATCAATACCAATTCAATTCCAATTAAATATTATTTAATTGGTACACTTCATTAAATCTAAATAAAAAGTTTTAATCTTTTTCTCCACTAGGCTTAAGAACAGTGTTAATGAAGACACCATTCACGACAAACCCAAATCACATTTGATATTAAATACAAGGCTCTGAATAGAAAATATATCGGCTTATATTCAATATCAAATTCTACGACCAACAAATATCGTATTGGAAATAATGATATAAATATATCTTTCAAATTCCCATAACAATACCTGTATCGTCACGAAATCCAACATCGAAATATTCTAAAGACAATTTCGATTCAACTCCATACCAATTCAATTATTGGAAATTCTGGTTACTTTTAAAACCATTTCAAATTCACTTTATTTATTTTAAAAATAAATAGAATTATAATTCTAGTTCAAAACTAGTTCATTTCGATAAAAATCTATTTTTATCTTTTCAAATATGGAGTTTTTCATCCCAATTCTTCACAAATCATTTCTTATGATTTCACACAAATTATTACTATTTTTTATAATTTTATCAAGGCCCGTACAGTCGATTTCCATCAATGGCCATCGAACTGCACTTACAACGACCTTTTCCAAATTTGATTCGGACATAATTCCAACTCCAACCGTTAGATTTCTAATTTCTAATATTCGTTAGAAAGCTCTTTTCGATACGAACCCAACGGTTCCGGATTCAGGAGAATCCGACGGTCGGATCTCCCGCAATATCCATTCGAAGTCAATGGTCGAAATTCGGGAACTACCGCGGCGCGGCGCGTTCTATTTAGGCCATTATATTATATAATATATATATATATATATTATATACGTCGATTCCATTTTAAAACGTATTTTATAAATCGTTTTAAATTCGTTTTCGAAACGATTTCAACTTCATATTCAATTTCTAATCAAAATTGAATATTCCAATATAAATTCGTTTTAATTTCATTTCAAAACGATTTCAATTCAATTTCAATTTAATTCGAATTTATTTCTATTCAATTTCAATTCGAATTTATTTCTATTTAATTTCAATTCGAATTCATTTCTATTCAATTTCAATTCGAATTCATTTCTATTCAATTTCAATTCGAATTCAATTATATTCAATTTATCAGATTTTGAAATCACTTTCGATATTCATTGAAAAATGAATAAAATCGATATCAATATCGTTCAAGTCAAAATGGCGTCAATCTAATCAACACGGCTTCATATATTCTATTTTCAAATATTCTATTTCAAATATTTCTTTTTCAAATATTTCTATTTCAAATATTTCTTTTTCAAATAATTCTATTTCAAATATTTCTTTTTCAAATATTTCTATTTCAAATATTTCTTTTTCAAATATTTCTTTTTCAAATATTTCTATTTCAAATATTTCTTTTTCATATATTTCTTTTTCAAATATTTCTATTCAAATATTTCTATTCAAATATTTCTATTTCAAATATTTCTTTTTCAAATATTTCTATTCAAATATTTCTATTTCAAATATTTCTATTCAAATATTTCTATTCAAATATTTCTTTTCAAAACTGGAATGAGGCCCAATCAATTACCATATAATGTTGATTATATGGGTTTTCTACAACACATGTATATATCAACAATGACAAATAATCAACCATCATCCAGAGTGCATTCTACACTGTATAAGCATCAAATATAAATATTTAATGCTTATAAGAGTTTGTCAATCAATCGATCGACATACAACTAATTATTGGGATTAGTGTATGTCATATATCATCCCAATTCCCGTGTGGGGTTTCAAACAATCAAACACAGATTTTATTTGTGCAGTTGGGCGATGTGTAAAATTTATCGTCCCAATCAATATCAGTCAAATGTGTGTATATAAACAAATCATCCGATTTGTTTATATTTATTTATTCTCATTTACGTTAAAAATTATATTTTCAACTATAAAATATTTTTAACTATATAAATATTTTAATTCTTTTCACATCACATCACACAATCAACTACACATCAAAATCAAACGAACAAGCATACAAGCCGTCCATGGTTTGTGGACGACGGGTGTCGGATGCTACTATACACCATCTGCATCCTAGTATATATTTCAACTAGAAAATAAATTAAAAGTGAGGAGTTCTCACCGACTAGCTAATCCAAACGCCACGACTCTTCTTATGTTGAAAATCTTTGCCGTCTGACACTTTCGTTGCCCGTATTCACTACATATATAAAAATCACATTTTTACTTCGCTATTCAATATATAAAAATCGAATTTTTACTTTGCTATTCAATATATAAAAATCAATTTTTTACTTCGCTATTCAATATATAAAAATTGAATTTTTACTTTGCTATTTAATATATAAAAATCGAATTTTTACTTTGCTATTCAATATATAAAAATCGAATTTTTACTTTGCTATTCAATATATAAAAATTGAATTTTTACTTTGCTATTCAATATATAAAAATCGAATTTTTACTTTGCTATTCAATATATAAAAATCGAATTTTTACTTTGCTATTCAATATATATAAAAATCGAATTTTTACTTTGTTATTCAATATATAAAAATCGAATTTTTACTTTGCTATTCCATATATAAAAATTGAATTTTTACTTCATATAAAAACCTTGTCTTACTTCATATAAAATCAAACCTGACTTCACATAAAAATCAATTCATTGTTTAAAATGAAAATCAAATCTTGCTCTAAAAATCCTAGCTTTTACATATAAAAACAACGCCATATTTATCTCTAAATAAAACTGAGATCTAACAATGGTTTTTTTAATTAAACTAATTATTCGCAATGAATTAAAATAAAAAAAATATAAACAAATAAAAATAAAATAAATCTTACAGTAGAATTGGGAGAGGGGGGCAAGGCGGAAGTCGGTCGGCGAGCTGCAGGGTGGGAGATCTTCGCGGTGGCGGCTTCGGGCTGAGGGAGGTGATTTTTGAGGGTTCGGGTCGCTTCTGATTAGGGAGGAGAGGGAGAAGGAGAAGGGGAGGAGGGGGGTGAGTCTTCGCGGTTGGCGCCGCCACCTATGGTGGCGCGCATGGGGGAGCGGCCTCCTCCGATCCCGATTCGGGATCACATTCTTTTTTTTTTCATTTCTGAATGAATAACGGTGGGGGGGATGGAGGGTATAGGAGATGAAAAATGGGGGTTTAATTTATTTTATTTTATTTTAAAATCCTCATAAAGTAACTTTTTACAACGAAATCAAAATCGAACCCACCGCCTGTCGTACATAGCTAATTACCCCCATTCCGAACACAATGGGATATGTCACGTAAGCTGATTCGATCGTTTCAATCAGTTTTCTTCAAAATCAACATATAACTCTATGTATGATTTTGAATGCACATTTCAATTTACTGGGGCCACATACTAAATCTAAAAATTCCCAAAAAAATGTTTTCTAGCTTCGTATTGACGATACGGTCCTAACAAAACTAATTTCATCGAATTCTGAGACCGTTTGAGAAATGGCTATTTTCCAGTCGATTAAAATCAACTAAAACTGGTCAAACGCGTTTTCCTTTGCCACGCTCACAAATTGATTCGAAAATTTACGAAAATTGGAATCTAGTAATAACTTGACATCACGGATCGAACAAAAGTGGTTTCGTCGAAAACCGAGGTCGTTTGCAAAACTTCCATTTTAAGGGCCAAAATTCCATTGCGACTATTCTGAATTTTCAACTGGGCATATCTTTTGATTCCCGCTATGAAATTTCGATTTTTCGGATTTGTTGGAAAGATATTCTCAATTAGATTCTAATATTTTTGATTCCACTAAAATTCGGTTTATTTTGAATCCTGTCTGTTCAATTGAAGTTTGAAGTCGAATTATCGAACTACCGCACCATTTTCAATTCCTTTTATAATTATAGATAATTATTTATATTCTAACGACGACGTATATAAATATATACGTTCTAACTCTATTCAAAATAAATTTCTTGTCGATATTGTTTATAATAATTCATTTTAAATAATCAAAATTCACTAAAATTCCCAAAATAAAAATTTTAAATTGGCTCAGATTTCCGAGTTATTACAATCTCCCCCACTTAAAACTTTTCTTCCCCGAAAAGGAACGAAGCCGAAAGTTGTTTAATAAATCAACTCAACTTTCATTATTTTCATTACGGCTTAAGTTCTTCAACTTTTCAGTTTCTAAGAACTTTTCAAATTCTTCAAAAATTTGGCTAACACCCTAAATTTTCGAAAAATTTCGCCATAACCTCCCCTGAACCGGGGACTTCGGGATATTTCATATAGCCTCCCATGGCCTTCTTCAATCCAAAAGAAAAGGAAAAGCCAAGCGGCTAGCCAATCGGCTCATAAAATCATCATCACCCAAACAAAACAGTAAATTATGGTAAACATGTACCTATTTGTCGGGCAAACAATTTTATTCTCTGCTCTAGCCTCCTTGCTATGACCTGTTCAATGTAAGTACATGTATATGCATGCAAATGCGACTAATTTTCAATACAATTCACTATTTGATACAATTTGGATAAAGTTTCAAATTTTAATTATTTCAAACAATAATCAAACAACACAACCAGCAATCAATTAGTTGATTAGCTTTTCAAATTCATAACTTTGATACATAGTCAAAAATCATATTTTTGATGCCAAATCACAACAATAGACCCTATCTAATTTTGGTTCTCACACCAGTCAATGGAAATATATAGATATCTCACCTTCGACACTCGAATATAAATGCTGATGACACCGCGGCATCATCAGAATCATCTCCGGGCGACTAGAGTGATTCTATATCTATCCAGTATATTAAAACTTCGAATACACGCGGATCAGACGTATATGCAAAATCTATATATACTGGATTTTCCACATCAATATAAATAAATATTCAAATACGTATAAAAGGATTTAAATTTCAAAACAAAATTTGTTTTTATTTTCAAAAATATACTCTTCATAATCGTTCTAGGATACTACTGATCCCATCTCTAACGAGTTATTCCCATTGGATATTACTAATCCAATATCTGATGAATTCTTTCGTATGGTTCTAATGTGTCTTGTTCTCTGAGTTTTGTAAACCAAAGCTTTGATACCAAATGTGACGACAAAAAATTTCGCTCGATCCTAATCAGTCGCTAAACCGATCCAGACCGTTCGAAACTCCTGATCGTTTTGAGAACACGACAAATCAGAACCTAAACAGAAGAACATTTCATTGTTAATTACAACAATTCCATCAGAATACAAGGATATACAGAGTATAAACAAATAAAATACATTCGATAAATATCAGAGATTACAATACATTACATAGCAGCGGAAAATAATACAATACACAACTAGAAGAGATAGACGGATACAAAGCTTTCCGCATATCATTCCAGCTGTAAACCAGGATCCTATGAATATAAATCTGCAAAACCAAAACTACTAGCTGCCCGTGTCAAAATAAGGGCACCCAGAGTTTAGGCTAAAACAATAAACTCCAGGTCAGTCATGGGACTGGTGTGAGAACTAAAACAATTATTAATCTTTATTTTAAAGTTAGGTAAATCAAGGCACCACGCCGTATAACATGGAACGGGTTTCCTCCCAAGAACACCAGTGCATAAACAAACAGCGCAATGCTAAATAAAGAAAAATGAAGATGTTATAAGACCCAGGTCCCATCACACAATGCAACGCAAGCCGGAGGATAGGGTTTTACCTTATAACAGCCAAAGCAGCTTGATACGTTTAAAACAAATCATTTAATACTACTATAAGTGCATAGTGTATAAAACAACTTCAAATCATAAGTATCAATCATAGACGGCATGGGTACCATATATCATGTCGCCATACTAGGCTCTACAATCAAAACCGCAAATGTCACGTATTCGGAAATTGGATTTCCGTCTGTGAACGAAGGCAAAAGATAGTCCTCTACCGATTCGAGACTGTCTAGCCCGAGCCTCAGGAACAGAACGCATCGTCCCTTGGATCCTCAGGGCCAGTCCACCGATGTGGATTAAACTTAAACCCTGAACATGCGTTTCCCCGCCCTATGGGGCGTAAATGAGCCAACGAATGACTCCACCAGACCCGGATCGTCCGATCAAACCGAGGCGCCTCGCAACAGCAACAACCACATAAGTCAAACTCGTCAGGGCGTGTAAAACCACTGACGCCACTTCTAGCTAGAAAGAAACGCATGCCCTCCCTGACGTCCTCTCCCGTTTCTGGTCCACAACCGGGGTGTGAGGCTCGCGAATTCACGTTACACAAAGCTATGCCACACAGGTCGTGCTTTGATCGTCTACCACAAGACTTTGCTTTTCAACAGAAGCCTTGATCAATTGCCACTTAGGCACGGCACACAGGCAATTCACTCCATGCGTTTGATATCCATCAATATATAACCTCCGAGCTCGTACGTCTCAGAGAAGGGCGTTAAGCAAGAGAATAAATTCTCCTTCGCCAAACAGTTATATATTTAATAGAAATCAACCACACAGAATAAAATCCAATGTTAGACACACAGTCCATTTACAAGTCCGTTCTGGGTCTGAACGAAACCAGAGGCACCTAGTACCTCGCATATCCATCGATCTGCAAGCACGTCTGGAAGATCACTAACTGATTCCCCCCTCTTGGGTGTACGGCCCAATCAAGATCATCAGTGATCACCCAAACGACGTGAAGACCTCCGGTCTTCGACCACCGTCTTCTTCTTCGACACCACGTCGAATCAGTTATTCAGAATGGGATAAACCCGGTCTTTCTGAATAACTCGCGTATATAATAAACAAGTGTTACACAAACACAACATACGCCTCATTGCTGTTCAGAATATTCTTTTATTCAAATATTCTTATACTTTGGGAAAGGTTCCCATTAATTTTATCAAAGATAAATTCTTTAAATTTATTCTTTAATCTTCTTTGAATATCAATTCAAACTAGTCGGGATTAGCGAACCACACCGAAGTAATCATTTATTTTATTTCCCAATCCCCACCTATTCATCCCATGAAGTAAAACTGGTAATACTTCATATCTAACACCACAGTGTTATTGGTAAATTCAATTACCATCTCACGTTCAAATCTAACTAAAAGATTTAACTATCGTCTGGAGTAAAACTGGCGATACTCCATTCTCGATCTTTTCAATCTAATTAAAGATTCATTAAAATTCCACTTAGTTCTAATCTTTAACTGGGTTAAAGAATCAGTGTCATTTATACCACGGTTCATGATAAACCCAAAATCACATTCCATTAATTATCGGGTTAAAGAACCAGTGTTATTTAAAACGCTGTTCACGATAAACCCAAAAATCAATACCAATTCAATTCCAATTAAATATTATTTAATTGGTACACTTCATTAAATCTAAATAAAAAGATTTAATCCTTTTCTCCACTAGGCTTAAGAACAGTGTTAATGAAGACACCATTCACGACAAACCCAAATCACATTTGATATTAAATACAAGGCTCTGAATAGAAAATATATCGGCTTATATTCAATATCAAATTCTACGACCAACAAATATCGTATTGGAAATAACGATATAAATATACCTTTCAAATTCCCATAACAATACCTGTATCATCACGAAATCCAACATCGAAATATTTCAAAGACAATTTCGATTCAACTCCATTCCAATACCATTATTGGAAATTCTGGTTACTTTTAAAACCATTTCAAATCCACTTTATTTATTTTAAAAATAAATAGAATTATAATTCTAGTTCAAAACTAGTTCATTTCGATAAAAATCTATTTTTATCTTTTCAAATATGGAGTTTTTCATCCCAATTCTTCACAAATCATTTCTTATGAATTTACACAAATTATTACTATTTTTAATAATTTTATCAAGGCCCGTACAGTCAATTTCCATCAATGGCCATCGAACTGCACTTACAGCGACCTTTTCCAAATTTTATTTGGACATAATTCCAAATCCAACCGTTAGATTTCTAATTTCTAATATTCCTTAGAATGCTCTTTTCGATACGAACCCAACGGTTCCGGTTTCAGGAGAATCCGACGGTCGGATCTCCCGCAATATCCATTCGAAGTCAATGGTCGAAATTCGCGAACTGCCGCGGCGCGTTTTATTCAGTCTATTATATCATATTATATATATATATATTATATACACTTCATCGATTCCCTTTTACAACTTATTTTATAAATCGTTTTAAATTCGTTTTCGAAACGATTTCAACTTCATATTCAATTTCTAATCAAAATTGAAAATTCCAATATAAATTCATTTTAATTTCATTTCAAAACGATTTCAATTTAATTCGAATTTATTTCTATTCAATTTCAATTCGAATTCATTTCTATTCAATTTCAATTCGAATTTATTTCTATTCAACTTCAATTCGAATTCAATTCTATTCAATTTATCAGATTTTGAAATCACTTTCGATATTCATTGAAAAATGAATAAAATCGATATTAATATCGTTCCCGTGAAAATGGCATCAATCTAATCAACACGGCTTCATATATTCTATTTTCAAATATTCTATTTTCAAATATTTCTTTTTCAAATATTTCTATTTCAAATATTTCTTTTTCAAATATTTCTATTTCAAATATTTCTTTTTCAAATATTTCTATCTCAAATATTTCTTTTCCAAATATTTCTTTTTCAAATATTTCTATTTCAAATATTTCGTTTTCAAATATTTCTTTTTCGAATATTTCTTTTTCAAATATTTCTATTCAAATATTTCTATTTCAAATATTTCTTTTTCAAATATTTCTTTTTCAAATATTTCTATTCAAATATTTCTATTCAAATATTTCATTTCAAAACTGGAATGGGGCCCAATCAATTACCATATAATGTTGATTATATGGGTTTTCTACAACACATGTATATATCAACAATGACAAATAATCAACCATCATCCAAAGTGCATTCTACACTATATAAGCATCAAATATAAATATTTAACGCTTATAACAGTTTGTCAATCAATCGATCGACATACAACTAATTATTGGGATTAGTATATGTCATATATCATCCCAATACCCGTGTGGGGTTTCAAACAATCAAACACTAATTTTATTTGTGAAGTTGGGCGATGTGTAAAATTTATCATCCCAATCAATATCAGTCAAATGTGTGTATATAAACAAATCATCCGATTTGTTTATATTTATTTATTCACATTTACGTTAAAAATTATATTTTCAACTATAAAATATTTTTAACTATATAAATATTTTAATTCTTTTCACATCACATCACACAATCAACTACACATCAAAATCAAACAAACAAGCATACAAGCCGTCCATGTTCTGTGGACGACGGGTGTCGGGTGCTACTAAACACTGTCTGCATCCTAGTATATATTTCAACTAGAAAATAAATTAAAAGTGAGGAGTTCTCAACGACTAGCTAATCCAAACGCCACGACTCTTCTTATGTAGAAAATCTTCGCCGTCTGACACTTTCATTGCCGGTATTCACTACATATATAAAAATCACATTTTTCCTTCGCTATTCAATATATAGAAATCGAATTTTTACTTTGCTATTCAATATATAAAAATCGAATTTTTACTTCGCTATTCAATATATAAAAATCGAATTTTTACTTTGTTATTCAATATATAAAAATCGAATTTTTACTTTGCTATTCAATATATTAAAATCGAATTTTTACTTTGCTATTCAATATATAAAAATCGAATTTTTACTTTCCTATTCAATATATAAAAATCGAATTTTTACTTTGCTATTCAATATATAAAAATCGAATTTTTACTTTGCTATTCAATATATAAAAATCGAATTTTTACTTTGCTATTCAATATATAAAAATCGAATTTTTACTTTGCTGTTCAATATATAAAAATCGAATTTTTACTTTGCTATTCAATATATAAAAATCGAATTTTTACTTTGCTATTCAATATATAAAAATCGAATTTTTACTTTGCTATTCAATATATAAAAATCGAATTTTTACTTCATATAAAAACCTTGTCTTACTTTATATAAAATCAAACCTTACTTCACATAAAAATCAATTCTTTGTTTAAAATGAAAATCAAATCTTGCTCTAAAAATCCTAGCTTTTACATATAAAAACAATGCCATATTTATCTCTAAATAAAGCTGAGATCTAACAATGGTTTTTTTTAATTAAACTAATTATTCGCAATGAATTAAAATAAAAAATATAAACAAATAAAAATAAAATAAATCTTACAGTAGAATTGGGAGAGGGGGCAAGGTGGAACTCGGCCGACGAGCTGCAGGGGGGGAGATCTTCGCGGTGGCGGCTTCGGGCTGGGGGATGCGATTTTTGAGGTTTCGGGTCGCTTCTGATTAGGGAGGAGAGGGAGAAGGAGAAGGGGAGGAGGGGGGTGAGTCTTCGCGGTCGGCGCCGCCACCTGTGGTGGCGCGCGTGGGGGAGCGGCCTCCTCCGATCCCGATTCGGGTCGCATTCTTTTTTTTTTCATTTCTGAATGAATAACGGAGGGGGGGGAGCCTGGAGGGTATAGGAGATGAAAAAGGGGGGTTTAATTTATTTTATATTATTTTAAAATCCTCATAAAGTAACTTTTTACAACGAACTCAAAATCGAACCCACCGCCTGTCATCCATAGCTAATTACCCCCATTCCGAACACAATGGGATATGTCACGTAAGCTGATTCGATCGTTTCAATCAGTTTTCGTCAAAATCAACATATAACTCTATATATGATTTTGAACGCACATTTCAATTTACTGGGGCCACATACGAACTCTAAAAATTCCCAAAAAATATTTTCTAGCTTCGTATTGACGATACGGTCCTAACAAAACTAATTTCATCGAATTCTGAGACCGTTTGAAAAATGGCCATTTTCCAGTCGATTAAAATCAACTGAAACTGGTCAAACGCGTTTTCCTTTGCCACGCTCACAAATTGATTCGAAAAATTATGAAAATTGTAATCTAGCAATAACTTGACATCAAAGATCCAACAAAAGTGGTTTCGTCGAAAACCGAGGTCGTTTGCAAAACTTCCATTTTTAAGGGCCAGAATTCCATAACGACTATTCTGAATTTTCTACTGGGCATATCTTTTGATTCCCGCTATGAAATTTCGATTTTTCAGATTCGTTGGAATGATATTCTCAATTAGATTCTAATATTTTTGGTTTCACTAAAATCCGGTTTATTTTGAATCCTGGATGTTCAATTGAAGTTTGAAATCGAATTATCGAACTACCACGCCATTTTCAATTCCTTTTATAATTATAGATAATTATTTATATTCTAACGACGACATATATAAATATATACGTTCTAACTCTATTCAAAATAAATTTCTTGTCGATATTATTTAAATAATTCATTTTAAAAAGTAAAAATTCACTAAAATTGCCAAAATAAAATTTTTAAATTGGCTCGGATTTCCGGGTTATTACATGCAAGAAGGAAACAAATCGGCTTATGTACTTAGTCCTAATCGGAGAAATTAGACAACGTAATTAATCTGTGTGAACTACGGGTTCATAAAATTAAAATCGTATAACTTAAAATGTTTATAACTTGTTCATATCTTATCGGAATCGGAAAAAAAAGGGGTATCATTGGAATCAAGCTGACAAGCATTTCGTTTTGGAACTGTTCTGGATAGAACTGGAAATATCTGGAATTTCTAGATAAATTAAACGTTTGTTTAATTTAACTAGAACTGAACCGCTTTAGCGACATCAAAATCAAGGTGAGTTAAACTCACTCAGTTTTTCCCATTTATATTTTATATAAATTCGGTTTTTATTTTGTGTGCTCTGCTGGCTAATGATTGACTGTTTGCTAGTTATAATTTATTTGTTGATTTAACTGATGAAATTAAATCGTCGTTTAATTTCAGTGAAATACCAAATCGTTATTTTAACGATTGGTTCCAATGAAGGTAACTTACCTTGTGGGTCACGTTTATAAAATAAACGTGTTTAATGGTTTGAATTGTTTGATTTGTCTGAATTATTTGATCTGCTTGAAATGAACGATCTGTTTGAAAATAACCATTTGAATATAGGGAAGAACAGGTTGGAGGGACCCAACCGGATCCCTCAAATATATTATTTATTTATTTTCATATTATCACATATGAACTGTCATGTTTGGATGATTGTTTTGAGTAGTGATAATTGACTAAAAATTAAACTTATGTTTTGTTTAAACCAACGGGCAGTTTTGGTTGAGTATTGGGCAGCATATGGCCGATAAAATAGATTGTTTTGTTTATATTAGTTTACCGTCAGGTGAACTGATAGAACTGAAGTTATAAAATTTATTTTATAACTGGAGATAGATTTTGTAATATGTTATTTATAATAAAGGTTTGTTTAAAAAGAAATAAATATTTATTACTTATCATTTAAGTTATAATTAATCATTTATGGTTTTTATAAAGTAAAATTTGATGTGAATCAGATTTGTGTACCAGTGAATAGAAATTAACTTTAACGGTTCAAATTTGGATAAATTGTTTGATAAGAAACGATTAAATAGAATTTATTTTAATTAATTATGTTAATTTAAAAGGAAAACAAATTGGAGTCGGTTAACGAGATAACAGTGTTTTGAGTAACTAAGTCGACTGTTTGTCGAGAATTGATTATTAAATTGGGTTGATTTGAATTGATCAAATAAAATAGTTTAAAGATTATTTGTTTTAATGTTAATAAGATTTAAAAAAAAAGAATTTACTGTTTATTGTAGTAAATAAATAAATTAACTAATGAAGCAGTTAATGATCGAAGTAAAATATTATTTAGATTAATAAAGATTTAGGAAATTACTTTTTGATCAAAACTCGTTTAAAAAATAATTGATGTTGAAATGGAATCTAGTTGAAAGGTGAGAGAAGTTTATGAACATGGTTTATTTTTAAGCCTGAGTTTTTAATAAAGTTATAAAAAAATAGAAATTTAAGTGATAGCTTAAATGAACGTGAATTAAATATTCGAATTGAATAAAAGAGAATTGAGAACAGAAAGGGTTTAGATTGAACCAGGATTTATTTAAACAAGGGTTGTAAAAGAGATGAAGTGTTAAGGCGTTAATTTTACATTAACGATACATGAAAATGAGCTCTAGTAGAAAGGGAAATTTTAAATAAGATTTCCAAGGTGGAAATGGTCGAATAGATTTGAATGGAGATTAGTAAAAGGAAATTCGAGTAAAGAAGTGGGTCGTAAGATTTTATAACCATATCCAATTTATAATGGAATTTGTTTTGAGGCTGGAATAGAATATTGGTTTGATTACAACTTATATTTATCTGAGGGTAAGAACGTTGTTGATCAAGGTCTGAGAGGTAATTAAAATACCCCAACTTGAACAACACCAGGATTATCTGAAGATGATATTAGTTGGTAATCGTGAAAGAGGTTAGTGATAATTTATTATTTCATTAGAGAAATAATAACGCAACCCTTTTGGTGAAAATTTGAAATATATATATACTAAGGGTTTCAAAGTAAAAAGGGAATCGCGGAAAGTTATAACGGCATTTTCGAACTAGAAGGAAATGCAAAGTTGAATTCTATTCTATAATAACAAGCATAGATCGCTATCCCAAGGAATGAAATAAACGATATTTCGTAATGTTGTTTTACATGTAATAAGTTAAATCGATTCCCCATATTGAGTGATAATGTAACTAATGTTTTGAAAGTGAAAATAGGAAACTGGATATAAAGGTGAATTGGTTTAAGGAAAATCTTATGTTATATAAGAAGCGAGAAAACTATATTTTCAATATCGAAATATTTTAAAAGTTTTAAATTTACATCTATTTTAATTAAAAGGCCAAGGGGTGCTCAATATTGAACTAGTGAACCCACTGGATTGTCATGTTTGAAACACTGTTTATTTTGATAGTTAAAACACCGACTATCAAATCTGTCCAATACGATTGTTGGTACGGAAAGACCGGGATTGAATTGATATTCGAAAAACATTTCGACCAACAAATACGTGAAGATATCAGAAGATGGTCGAGATGGAGCATTGAAGACCGTAGATCTCCATAAGCGGAAGTATTACTAATAATCTCTGGTTAGCTCCCAGAGATAAACCGTGGTTCTGTCGTGGATGGAATCTACGGGTTGCAAGGACTTCTCGCTACTGATCGGTAGGGTGATTCCTTGGATGCTGTAGGGGAGTACCTTCGGTTCATCCTGTTCCTAGGTGACTTGTATGATCGGATGTCTGACAGAGTATTTCCAAAGGAATTACGTACGTTGATTTCTTCAAACGTACCATAGTTGGTGGCGGAGGACGATGGTTCTCTTAGCTTAACCACTAGAGTATTTTTGTTGACGTCAATTAGTGATATCTGGCGAATCTGACGACGTGACATTCAAAGTGAATAAGGATATGATGTTCAAGAAGAAATTTCTGGCCTCAAGCCTCACCACTGGTAAATGACAAAAATTGGGCAGGCAGCATGGCTGTGTGGGTCGCTCCCATTAGGGTGTATAATCACCTATCTAGAGAAAATCCTTTTGTTTCTTAAATCTATTTCGATGCTGTCCCTTTCGGGAAGACGGTGAGTAGCTCCCAACCGTTGGTGATATACATTCGATATACTCAAGCGAAATGAGTGATCGGTCATGTGTGGGCCGAGTTGCAAGACGTTCTTGTTGAACCCAGTGTATTCGCCTCTAGAGATACAAGATCGACAGGTGGTCCCATATCTTGTCATAGTCGGAATCCAATCTCCAATAAGCATCCGCGGTTTTGTTTGTATACTATATATGTAGAGCGTGAGATGCAAGCGTTCTACTAGATTGTTATTTACTTGTAATTAGACATTATTATAAAATCAGACAAGATATTGATTTCAAAAACTGTTTTGGGTTATCATAGGGTAAAAACCGTCCGTATTTATGTGTGGATTTGGTCTTACGATTATCCTTTTCTTTGAAAGATTTTAACTTTAAACCAGGTTGTGTGGTACGCTTAATACTGTGCGAGTTTTTCTCACTCTGGTTCACCAGCCTAACCCGGTGTTTTGTAAATGCTCGGGTTAGCTCGGGGTGTACAGGTTCAGGTTATCGAATGCTATAAAGAGATGAGCTGGAAGAATTCAGAAATATGATATTATATGGCTACTATTCCACTGTGTGTTGTATATGGGAACAGGTCATTCTGTCCCGTTGTGCGATGTACTCTGATATTGTAAGTATTTTTAAAGCTCTCAATAAAGTTATTTCTGTATTGTATTTTGTTTCGCTGCGATGTGAGACTCTGTGTTGTGTTGGTTCTTCTACTTCTTCTATTCTAATATTTCTTTCTCTCTTACCTCACCCTCAATTTTCTTTCTAATAACGTCCAGTGTTTTCGGTGTTTGGAAGGTCGGCATGAGTTACGGTAAAGGTATTTGTGTCGATTTTCAGGGCTGAAAATCCCTGGGACGTTACATTGCACATGTGTTGCCATTCAAGTAATAGACAAGTTAGAAGCATAAATTTAAGTGTGACAAACTCAGACTACAGAGAAAAAGATAAATGTTTTTATCATTTTTATTTTTGTAATAATGAAAAAAATATTCCAGGAAAAATAACTAGCTGCATGAAGGGAATGATTTATATATGATTAAGTGAAACAAAACTAATGATATGGACTTTCAAAATATAAAAGTTTAAAATATTTATAAAACTGCATAATGCAAATATGGAAGTGGAAATTAGTAACACAACCCTTGTATAAAATTACATACTTTTTCTATCATAATACAATGAAATGATATTTGTAGAGTGGAGAAACTTACCAGATCTAATACAAATTGGTGTGAGTTTATTTTACATAAATCTGTCAAAAGTCAAAACAACAATATATGAGTTGAATTCATTACAAATCTTTCATATCCAACATTAACTATAAAAATTCATAACAATAAAAGATATATGCTTTTATCTTTTCTATGTGCAGTTTAGATCAGTTGTATATCTTACACAATAAATTTGAATCATTAAAAAATAAGAAAGATGTATAACATATACCAGTAACTTTGTAATATAAATAGGACTTAACTTGTAATTATATCACTTAAAATAAAAGAAAAATGTCATATATTGACAAGTTGTATGTTAATATACATTTATTCAATAAAGAAGAAGAATTTGCAAAATCTAGAAAACCAAACAAAAAATCAGATTAGAAGTATGGAAAGAAGTTTAAAGATATACAAACTAAAGGCAACACAATTAGCTCATGGGAGGGAGGGGTCCTGAAAAACAAAGGAGTGTGTCTCTTAAAAAAATGTCTTTTTTTACTGCATGAAAATTGTCATGTGGTTCACGTTATGTAATGAAGGTCGGAACAAAGCCCCCCTTCCTTGCATGCATATGAGCTGGCACACAACTCCCATATAACAAAAGGAATCCCTTATTTTACATGCCTACCAGCTCATATTTGTACACAATTCCTTCAATATATTCCACGATGTGGAACTATTGTATCCAAACCACCATTCCTGTTTAATAACATGCGAGGCAATCCTAACAGTCTCCCTCTTGACTCGCATCCTACGAGTACCTTTTGAGAGCATTGTCTTGCCTGCATGGCCCAGTCCGAACCTTCGGCTCCGATACCACTGTCATGTAACGATGGTCAGAACAAAGCCCCCTACCCTGCATGCACATGAGTTGGCACACAACTCCCATATAACAAAAGGAATCCCTGATGTTACGTGCCTACCAACTCATATTTGTACTCAACTCCTTTAATATATTCCATGATGTGGTGCTATTAATTACAACCCGTCATTCCTCCTTAACAACATGCAAGACAATCCTAACTGTTTCCCTTTTGACTCACATCCTACGAGTATCTTTTGAGAGAATTGCCTTGCCTACATGGCCCAGTCCGTAACATTCCGCTCTGATACCATTGTTATGTAATGACGGTCGGAACAAAGCCCCTCTTCCGTGCACGCATATGAGCTGGCACACAACTCCCATATAACAAAAGGAATCCCTGATATTACGTGCCTACCAGCTCATATTTGTACACAATTCCATTAATATATTCAATGATGTGGGACTATTGTATCCAAACCATCATTCCTCCTTAATAACATGAGAGGCAATCCTAACAGAATCTGTTATGTAACGACGGTCGGAATAAATCCCCCCTTCTTTGCACGCATATGAGTTGGCACACAACTCCCATATAACAAAAGGAATCCCGGATGTTACGTGCTTACCAGCTCATATTTTTACACAATTCCTTTATATATACCGTGATGTGGGACTATTATATCCATACCATCATTCCTCCTTAATAACATGCGAGGCAATCCTAACAGTTCAATATTGTCATTAATAATGAAAAATGTTATTTTTGAACAAAAATTTATTTGAATATGTTTATTTCATATAAATCCATCTCACAAAAAAATAGGTTTGATGCATTAAATCTCTTTCATATTTAACTATAAGTAGAAGAATTCATATAGTGTTTATTAAGTATTTATATTGTTTTTTTAAAAACAGATATGCTTTTATCTTTTGTAACTATGGTATTAAATTAGTTGTATATTTTATATAATTACTTTAAATTAGCAAGAAAACAAAAAATATGTTTAACATTTACAGTAGCTATTTGATACAACAATGGCATAAGTTTTATTCAAATCAATTACAGTAAAAGATACTCTTGTTTATCTTTTTTACATGTTGAATAAGGTAACATTAATGAATAATTATTACTAAATACCTGCGTATGCTAAAAAATCATTGCAAACTGTATGAATGTTATTTTACAATTGAAATGTATATGACTATATATTGAACATTTGTATTTTATTTGTAACTAGACTAAGAGCTATATGCAACTAGATTAATAATGTTAGAGATAAAAATATATATGCTTTTATATTTTCTAACAAGGGTTTAAGTCAACTTTACGTCTTATGTAATAACAACAAACATGTTTAACATTTACCATTCTTCATTTACTTAGCAAACAACAAACACAAACAATTGATGAATAGAAATTTTTGATTAGTCGATTGCGCCTTCAATATATAGCTTGTCCAGGCATTACTTGTTTAATTTCAGTACTCGGTGAATACAAACAATTGTCAAACAACAACTTCAATCGGCGATCATTAAATAGAAATCGCAAACGACGCCAACTGATGAACAACAAACTGTAATCGTGAAAGGAGTACTTACTTGTTCATCAATCAGCAAATTCAAATCATAGCAAATCGTTAGCGTAGATTGTCTGTGTTACATTATTCAGTTCGAGGTGATACAATTTGATTTCTTAAACAAATCATAAATGTAGGCTACACAATTTTACACGATTTTGATTTTGTAGACAAATCGGTTTTATAAAACCTAACTTTGATTTTCATTTGAAGCTTCGAATGTGAGTGATACTGATTTAACGGCCGATACTGATTTAGGAAATTTTGTCCTGGAAAAAAATTAGTTTGAACGCATGTCCTTAAAATAATTCGTTGAGGGAAATAAGCCCTTATTTTAAAATTCCTGATATATATATATATATATATATATATGTAATAAAAAAAATTGTATTTTGGTGTTGCTTCTTTTATTCCCATGAAAAAATGTGTTTCGAAAACTGTTCCATAGTTCCAATTGCCATGTTGTTTTGCTAAGAAACTCCCTTCTTCTCTTATTAAAATCAGATATTGAGTGTTTATCGAGCTTGAATCAATCCTGAGTTGTGCTTGGATGTCGTCGTTCTATTCCATGTCCATTCGTTTGCCTTCCCCATTTAATGCCATGAAAGGTGATTTTACCTCACAATTGACTTACATTTTTATATAAGTTAAATTCAGCACACTTGAAATGTTATGAAATGCATAAGATTGTTGTTTGAAAATCTTATGTATATGTTATACACTGATGACACCCTTTTTATGGAACGATTTGTATATATGATATGAATGTGCACATATTACATGTATTACTTGATTTGCTGAGCTTAGTTCATGTATATGTTTGATATGTTCAATATGTTGAGTTATTTATATTGTTTATTTATTTGTTCTCACATTGCAAGTTTCTGATGGGTGGAAATGATACATACCCAAATCACTGTATAGATTTAGGAAATGAATTGAATCAATTTGGGATGCGGGTTGAAATGATATATACCAAAGATTCGAAATTTAAACTACATATTGAAATGATCCATATCTGTATTACTTGGGCTAGGTAAAAAATTGTATATGGACACTGTTGGCTTATTTGAAAATATTTATCCTCGTTTAAATATATATTTTTTATTAACAAAGCTAATTTAAATATATTTTATTTATAATATAATTTTTTAAATTTAAATAATTAAATTATTTTATAGGTAATTTAGTAAATCTTTTATTATAGTTTAATATAATTTAAAATTTAATATACAAATATAGATTTATAAAAATATAAATATAGGTTTTATAAGGATATAAACATAGACTTTCATAATACTTTAAATTAAGAAAGGTTTAAAGAGAGACTTGGAATTTGTTGATAACTTAGTTTGTTTAATGGCTTAACTGAAATGAAATTTCAAAATTAAGCTAAATTGATATAAAATGTGATTAGAAATGATTAAATGAGTTTTATATGAATTTTTTAGGGTAATGGAACTTAATAAATTGATTTGATAATAATTTATGGAATGAATGGTTTGAATCCAAATACGATTAAGTTAATATTAAGAGTTGATTAAATTTGAAATTTGAGATTTAATTTTTATGAAATGAAAGAAATGTTATTAAAAGTAAAATTGAAATTTTGAGAATTTGAGTCAGGTAATAAATTTTGAATCTAACTTGAATAATATCTGTTATGTATTGGAATTCGAATATACTGTTAAGTTGGAATAAGTTGAACTGAAAGTTTGATTGAATTGATTATAAGTTGAACTTGGACCTATGGATATATGGTTCGGATTAGATTATTATATAAAACTAGATTTTTAAAACTACTATTATTTTATACAAAACTAGTTTAGATTATTTTATATAATTATTATTTTATAACTATTTATATTATAATTAACTATTAAACATATTATAATTATTTTAAAATTCAATTATTTTATTCAACTATTACATTATGTATTTTATTTATAGTCATTTTAACCAATTTATTTTATACAAATCTATTTACTTTTAAATTAAACTACTTTGTATTATATTAATTATTTTAAATAAAAGTCTATTTTAGTTCCAAGCTATTAGATTAGAAATGTTTTGTATGAAGATTTTGAATAATGATAACTGCTGTAGAATTTTAAATCAAATGAAATTCTTGTTAACAAATTATTCGTAAATATGAAATCTGAAGCCTTGAAAGGAATCAAATAATGAATCGATTGAAATGTAATTTATGACGTTTGAATATTTGAACTTAATTATTTAAATATAAAACTAATATTCATAGATAACTGATTCATGATATTTTAAAATATAATTTCAAATATAAATGCCCACGATGTGAAATATGTGTTTGGTTGTTAAAGAGACCGGAGTGAGTATTAACATACTCTCTGTCAATACTGAAACCACTTTAACAACCGTGCACGTGGTGGAGAATTCAGAATGAAGTAGGATGATTTAGAGGTGAACACTGGATCTGAAGGAAGATAACAATGATGGATAACCTTGAACTTTGGGTCATAATTGAAATGACTAAAACATGAGCCATACCTGGGCCAGTATGAGTTATCCACTCTTAGCAAGTATGCTTCTTCGATACCATATATATATCACTTTATGACTGATTTTAGCGCCTTTGAAATTGGTAGTATCTTCTAAGGTGGGCGGTAGTCACGACTATGTGTTACACTAGCCTAGGTCCGCAATCCGGAACAATCGTACTAATGGATATTGCCTCGATGCCTTGTGATATTTATACTAATCGAGCCCTCTACGGTTTTGATTTCACGTCGCCGTATAGCAACACATCTCTATCCATATACGGCTTACTGGAGTTTTATGTGCAATGCTTACGACAACATATAAATGGTATAAGGGTAAAAATGTAATCACGCTTATGCTATTTTGATATTTTACTTTACTGGATAGACACTATTCTAATAGCGCATTATATAATATGATATTAGGTTAACGGATTCTTAGAGGATGGAAATCCTAAACATCCTTTAAGTTACTGATGCATTTCAATGAATATTCCACTTGAGTTAATTCACTGATATAAGAATGTTAGTCCTAATCCGAGTTGTTTTGTTTTGCATTAATTCTTGGATTATATCGAGTACTACATTACTGTGATTTTACCTTTTGAAGCTGTAGACTATTGAAGACATCATCTCTATCTGTTGGTTCCGGTCATTTCTTCTATGTATTAGAAATTCTTGTATTTAGATTTCCGCTGTATTTAATTTTGTAATACTGAAATTATGTATAAGTTTTGAATTTTATTTAGTACCTTCATGAACTACTATTGTATCTTATTTATTCCACTGCGACATATTCTACTATTCTATGTTTGTGATTCTGTGATTCGATTTATTTAACTCCATAGTAATGATAATCTGTCGTTTCGAACGGTTTGAGTTGGTTTAATTACCAACTTGAAGGGTTGAAAAGCCAAGTCGTTACAGTTGGTATCAGAGCTTTGGTTTAATAAAACCTTAGCTTTTTGGGTTTAAAAACTCATTTTAGATGGTGTAGCGAAACCCTAGAATGTGTAAGAATCAATCGCAAAAACATTCTTGAGAGAGGAAATTTTGAAAAATATAAAGAGTTTTGAAAATGATTTTAAAGTATTTTTGATATAAATATTTGTTTTAAAATTTAATTATTTCTAAGATTTCTTTTTTGTAGTTCCAGTTATTTAATAGGTCTCTCATTTATTAGGATTTCCTAAATCTAATTTTCGATCCTTTCTCTAATCTATCTTAGAAATTTATAATAGATGGTCTCCAAAATCTTAAAAATTCTTCGATCTGATTTAATTAGGGTATCCATCATTTATAGACTATTGTTGGTTAGGTTCTTCGTTGCTTGACTCTTAGCTCAGATTATAACTTATTTTGATCTAACTTGATAAATGATGAAAAGTGATATTAAATTTGATCCATGTTAAGGGTTAATGTAAACATAATGTTTTAATAAGTAGGGAAAAGAAATTATTTACTTTTATTAACTGGAATAATAGAGACTTTGAAATATATATGAATTTGAAGTTGTATTTGGAAATTTATATGATGATTTATAGTAAATAAAAGTAGTCTATTGAATAATATGAATTGATTTCGAAAAAGGAAATATATGATTTGTGATATTAATATTTATATTAGTTATACTTCTTAAACATGATTCCATTAAATGTTAGCCTTATAAGTATAAATATTGATCTGACTCAAGTAAATGAAGTAATAATGATGATTTTGAAATTGACAATATTAGTTAAACTTGTTAAGGATTAAATGGACCATAAATGTAATTTTGAGCAAACTATAGTTTATGGAAATGTGTAAAGTTTATGAAATTAAATTAGCTTAAGCCTGGTCATTTAATAAGGGTTGTGTTTGGAAAGGTAAGAATTGATTTAAACTAAAACGACCCGAACTTCCCCATAAAGGAAAACCCGGATTGCTTTGAGAAAAAGACAAATCAGAACACAAACAGAAGAACATTTCATTGCTTATTACAACAATTCATCAGAATACAGGAATATAACAAAGTATAAATAAATATTATACATCAGAGAAATATCAGAGATTCAAATTACATTACATAGCAGCAGAAAATAATACAAAACATAACTGAAAGAGATATACGAATATAGAGCTTTCCGGATATCATTCCAGCTGTAAACCAGGATCCTGTGAATATAAATCTGCAAACCCAAAACTACTAGCTGCCCGTGTCAAAAATAAGGGCACCCAGAGTTTAGGTTAAAACAATAAACTCCAGGTTGGTCATGTGAATGGTGTGAGAACTAAAACATCTATTAATCTTGATTTCAAAGTTAGGTAAATCAAGGGACCACGCCGTATAACACGGAACGGGTTTCCTCCCAAGAATACCAGTGCATAAAACAACAGCGCAATGCTAAATAAAGAACAATGAAGCTATTATAAGACCCAGGCCCCATCACACAATGCAACACAAGCCGGAGGATAGGGTTTTGCCATATAATAGCCAAAGAATGCTTGATACGCTAAATTTCATCTTTTATTATTACTATAAGTGCATAGTGTCAAAACAATTTCAATCATAAGTATCAATCATAGATGGCATAAGTGCCTCATACCACTATGTCGCCATACTTGGCTCTACAATCAAAACCGCAAAATCACGTATTGGAAGTTGGATTTCCATCTGTGAACCGAGGCAAGGGATCGTCCTCACCGCTTCGAGACTCTCTAGCCCGAGCCTCAGGACAAGTACTCAGTCAAGCCCTTGGATCGTCAGGGCCGGTCCACACGGAGTGGATTAAAATGCCTGAGCATGCGTTTCCCCACCCTATGGGGTGTAAATGAGCCAAATGACTCCATCGGTCCCAGATCGACCAATATAACCGAGGCGCCTCGCAATCCATCATCCACATAAGTAAAATGTTTGAGCGTGTAAAACCCAAAACACCACTCCTAGCTAGAAGAAAATGCATGCCCTCAATGATGTCCTCTCCCGTTTCTGGTTCACAACGGGGTGTGAGGCTCGCGAATGAATGCTACACAAAGCTACGCTGTATTAAAGCCGTGCTTTGATCATCAACCACAAGACCCTGCTTTTCAACAGAAGCCTTGATCATTTGCATCTCAGCATGCCACACAGGCAATTCATGCCATGCGACTGATATCAATCGATATATAACCTCTCAGCTCGTACGTCTCAGAGAAGGGCGTTATGCAAGAGATTAAATTCTCCGTCGCCAAACAGATATATATTTAATAGAAATCAATCAACACAAAATAAAATCCAATGTCAGACACACAATCCATTTAAAAGTCCGTTCTGGGTCTGAACGAAACCGGAGGAACCTTATTCCTCGCATATCCATCGATCTCCAAGTACGTCTGGACGATCACCAACTGATTCCCTCCTCTTTGGTGTACAGCCCAATCAAGATCATCAGTAATTATCCAAACGATGTGAAGATCTCCGGTCTTCAACCACCGTCTTCATCCTCGACACATCGTCGAATTAGTTATTCAGAATGGGATAAACCCGGTCTTTCCAATCCAGAATATTCCTTTATTCAAATATTCTTATATTTTGGGAAAGGTTCCCATTAATTTTTTCAAAGATAAAATCTTTAAAATTTACTCTTTAATCTTCTTTTGAATATCAATTCAAACCAAATTATGGTTTATCCAAACTAGTCGGGATTAACGAACCTTACCGAAGTAATCATTTGTTTAATTTCCCAACCCCAACCTATTTATCCCATGAAGTAAAACTGGTAATACTTCATATCTAACACCACGGTGTTATTGGTAAATTCAATTACCATTTCACGTTCAAATCTAATTAAAGATTTAACTATCGCTTGGAGCAAAACTGATGATACCCCATTCTCGATCATTTCTTGAATTTGATAATTTTAGTTATCAAGTTCACCTTTCAATCTATTTAAAGATTCATTAAAACTCCACTTGGTTTTAATCTTCCTAAAAATCAATATTAATGATTGTTTAACTTGGGAAATAATATCCTGTCTTTAACTGGGTTAAAGAACCAATGTCATTTAAAACACGGTTCACGATAAACCCAAAATCACATTCTATTCCATCAGCCTTTAACCTTGAATTCGCAAGTGTATAATTCCCTAAGTGTTAACCCCGAAGGCCGAAACCAACATCCGATCAATACCCAAGAAACTATCCAACATAACTAATCTTCAGTTAGTTTTTGATTTTCTTAACTCCATTGGGTCTAAGAACAGTATCATTAAAGATACCATTCACAACAACCCAAAATCACATTCCATTAACGATGGAATCTTCATGGAAAACAAATCGATATATATATAATCGATATTAACTTCCATATCCGACTAACAATATAAATGGAATAACGGCAAAGCCTTTTAAATTCCATACATATTAGCAGTCCTCATCCACTGAAATTCACTTCGATTATTACCAAATCGAATTCCATTCCATTCCAATTTATTTTATTTAAATTGGAAAACTTTACTTTAGAAAATCTCCTTTAAATTTTAACAAAAGATTTATAAATTCCAAATCACATTTCACTGTGAATCGGTTTAAAGAACGAATGTTGTTAAAACACAGTGCACAACAAACCCAATTCACATTCCATAAATTATCGGGTTAAAGAACAAATGTTATTTAAAACACCGTTAATGATAAACCCACAAATCAATTCCAATTCGATTCCAATTAAATATCATTTAATTGGTACATTTCATTAAATCTAAATAAAAAGATTTAATCCTTTTTCTCAACTGGGTTTAAGAATAGTGTTAATGAAGACACCATTCACGACAAACCCAAATCCCATTTGATATTAAATACAAGGCTCTTAATAGAAAATATATCGGCTTATATTCAATATCAAATTTTACGACCAACAAATATCGTGTTGGAAATAACGATATAAATATATCTTTCAAATTTCCATAACATTATCTTTATAATCACGAAATCCAACATCAAAATATTCCGAAGTCAATTTCGATTCAAATCCATTTCCACTTTACATATTGGAAATTCTGGTTATTTTCAAAACCATTTCAAATCCAATTTATTTATTTTAAAAATAAATGGATTATAATTCTAGTTCAAAACTAGCTCATTTCGATAATAATCTATTTTTATCTTTTCAAATATGGGATTTTTCATCCTAACTCTTTCCAAATCATTTCTTATGATTTCACACTAATTATTGATATTTTTAATAATTTTATCAAGGCCCGTACAGTCGATTTCCATCAACGACCATCGAACCGCACTTACAACGACCTTTTCCAAATTTGATTTGGACATAATTCCAAATCCAACCGTTAGATTTCTAATTTCTTGTATTCGTTAGAATACTCTTTTCGATACGAACCCAACGGTTACGGTTTTAGGAGAATCCGACGGTCGGATCTCCCGTAATGTCCGTTCGAAGTCAATGGTCGAAATTCGCGAACTGCCGCAGCGCGACGCGTTCTATTCAGGCCATTATATTATATATATAATATATATTTCGTCGATTTCCATTTAAAATGTATTTTATAAATCGTTTTAAATTCATTTTCAAAACAATTTCGACTTCCATCTAAAATTCAAATCAAAATTGAATTTTCCAATATAAATTCGTTTCAAATCGATTTCAATTCAATTTCAATCCGTTTTAAATTCAATTCAAAACGATTTCAATTCTATTCCAATTTAATTCGAATGTCAATTCTATTCGAATTTCAATTCTATTTCAATTTCAATTCGAATTTCAAATTCAATTTCCATTTAATTCGAAATTATTAAATTCTATTTCAATTTAATTCGAATTTCAGTTTTATTTCAACTTCATATTCAATTTCAAATCAACATTGAATATTCTATATCATCAATATATAAATGATAATATTTTCAAAACATTATATTTTGAAATCAATTCCTTTTCGATATTCATTATAAAAATGAATAAAATCGATATAAATATCGTTCATGTCAAAATGGCGTCAATCTAATCAACACGGCTTTATATATTTAAATATATTCGTGTCCATCCCAAATCGGACATCAAAATCATATTTTGATTATTTTCTGAATATTGTTTGAAAATATTTGTTATTTCAAAATAATCGTTATTTTAAAATATTCCTTTTTTCTGAACTGGAATCAGACACAGTCAATTACCATATAATTCGATTATATGGATTTCACACAACAAATGTGTATAACAATAATGAAAACAGCAATCCATCATCTAGAGTGCATTCTACACTATATAAGCATCAAATATAAATATTTAACGCTTATAACAGCCCGTCAATCAATCGATCGACATACAACTAATTATTGGGATTAGTGTATGTCCAATTTCATCCCAACACCCGTGTGGGGTTTTCAAACAACGAACACAGATTTATTTGTTTAGTTGGGCGATGCGTAAAATTTATCGTCCCAATCAATATCAGTCAAATGTGTGTACATAAACAAGTCATCCGATTCGTTCATAAATATTGATTTCATTTTATATACACGTTAAAAATTATATTTTTAACTATAAAATATTTATTTTCATTCTACATCACACAATCAACTTTCACAACAGATCAATCAAATATACAAGTCATTTATGGTCTGTGGACGACGGATGTCGGGTGCTGCTAAGCACCGTCTGCATCCTAGTATATATTTCAAACTAGAAAATAAAATTAAAAGTGAGGAGTTCTCACCTTGGAGTTCCACTCCGCCATTCTTTATTTCTGAACTGTATGGATTCCGTTTTGATTTCCATTGTTACTGTAATAACCCGGAAAATACGATCCAATTTAAAATTTTTTAAATTAGTAATTTCAAAAGGATTTGAACAATTGAAATAGAATATTTCAATAAAATAGTGAATTAGAAATAGTGAGTCAGTTTGAAAATTTGAATTCAAACTTTGACTGACTGTGCAGGGTGGAAAATATAACGGATTTTAGCGAAACCAAAAATATTTAAATCTGTTATTCTATACCTTTCTAACGAATCTGAAAAATCGAAGTTTCATAACGGGAATCAAAAGTTATGGCCGAATGAATCTTCAGAAGGGTCAGTATATAGAATATATAGCCCTGGAAAATTGATATTTTGCATACGACCTCGGAATTCGACGAAACCACTTTTGTTGGGTCCGGGATGTCAGACTATTGCTAGGTTTCAAATTTCATAATTTTTGAAGCTCGTATGTGAGCGTGGCAAAAGAAAATGTGTTTGGTCAATTTCTGTTAAATTGGATCGACCAGAAAATGGCCATTTTTCAAACCACCTCAGAATTCGACGAAACTAGTTTTGTTGGGACCGTAGCATCAAAACATAGCTAGATTTATTTTTCTGGAATTTTTCGAATCAGTTTGTGGCCCTGGCAAATTGAAATGTACGTTGAAAGTTAAAAATTAAATATTTTATACTTTAATTTGAAAAATAACTGACTGTAAAAGTCGAATTGGCCTACGAAACATATCCCATTGTGTCCGGAATGGGGGTATTTAGCTAGGGGCGACAGTCTTTGGGTTTAAAAAGGAGTTCGTTTAAGAAAACACTATTTAAAAATTTAATATAATCCTCGGCCAATTAGAATTTTCCTTTCATAAATTAAAAAAAAAAAAAAAAAAACCCCCCGATCAACGGCGAAACCCGCTCCTGACCTTCTCTCCTCCACCGCCGCCGCTACAGCCGCTTCCACCCTTCGCCACCGCCACCCTTCGACGCGCCTCAGCCCCCTCGTCAAATCCGACTAACCATCGCCGCCCCTCGTCGCCTGTGCCGCCCGTATTGACGCCCCAAAGTCCCGACCTTTCCACCGCCGCCGTCGCCGATCTGGACCACCGAACGCCACCAAACCACCACCGACAGGAAGCCCTCTCTTCCCTCTTCCACGTCAGCACCCCCGATCGTCCCCACGAGCCACTGATTTCGCGAAAACTGTAAACCTAGTTTTGAAGCTTCGTGAAAGTGAGTTTTTCTTTGATCTTTACACTTTGAAAAAATCATATCTTTTTGGTGTGTTGACGAAATTCGATGAAACAGGAAACATCGGGACTGCAAGGAAGCTCTCTACCCAATAGAAGAAGTCGCAGATTTTTCTGACATCGTATCGATTTTTAGCGCTCCCAAAACCAATGTGAGAAATCTAAATTGACGTGAAATTGAATGGAAAATGTAGTGTATAATTTATATTAGCGAAATATAAATTACATACGTGTTGTATACCTCATGTACGTACGTAGTGTAAGCTATATAAGCGAAGTATGAATTTTACATGCATAGAATAATTGATATATGTGTTGAAATGCTAGTGAAATATATATAATATATATAAATATATATACTCCCCTCGTCCACAAACCATGGCCGATATTTATTGTGGTGAATTGGTGTGAAAAATTGGATGAAAAATACGAATGGTTGAGTAATTGTTTGTGGTTGATATTGTTTGGTTGTGGTTGAAAAATACCCATTGGTGATTGAAATGAATTGGAAATATTTGTGGAAATAAAAATAAAACATGCCGCCTGCGTGCGAATTTGATGCATGAATCCCCATTGTCAAAAACCGCGAGGTTTTAAGGTAGAGCGAGGAGCCGTACTAGGGACGGTGCCGGTTTTAACTACCCTGCCGTTATGCTGCCGAAATTTTGAATAATCTTTGTGTGGAGAATTATTTTCATATGTTGAAATTATTTTTCATGCGTTGAAATTAAAGCCATATGTTGAAAATATATCCATGTGTGGAAATATTTGTGTGTTGAAAAGTGTTGTGTGAAAATTAGATTCATTTGTGAATGAATGAAGTGTTTAAACAATAAAAATCACATTTTTATATATATATGAAGTATGAAAAATATTCGCCTTATATAACTAGTTTCAACAATAAAAATCCCATCTTTCTAATATGAACAACATAAATAAAATGTCCATGTGTGGATATGCTCATTTGTTGAGAAGTGTGTGTAGTGGAAAAGTTCATGTGTTGAATAAAAAGATCGAACAATAAAAATTACATTTTTATTGAAACTATGAAGTGTTGAAACATCTATTTGTCGAATAAATATGTTAAGTGATAAAAATATCATTTTTATCATATGTGTGATATGCTAGAGATATGCGGACGTTGAAATAAATATTTGTGAAAGAAATATTCTTTTTAACATGCATAGGAACCAAATAAAATAGTCATGTGTTGAAATCTATTTTAGTTCGCCAAAATTATCATCTTTGAAATGTGAAGTGTTAAAAATAGCCACTTGTTCAAATAAACGTGCATGAGTTGAAATATACATTAATTAGCTAATGATATGATTTTAGCCTATGCATGCAACATTAGAATGAATGGTGTTTTTAAACCAAAGCAAATCAAATATGAAATTGAATGATAAGTGATAGAAATTGTATATATGTACATGCATATCTATTGAACAGGTTAAAGAAAAGGGGCTAGAGAAGAGAAATAAAATTTTGTGCCCGACAAATAGGTACACATTTACTGCTTTGTTTGGGTGATGATTTTATGAGCCTGTTGGCTAGCCGCTTGGCTTTTTCTTTTTCTTTTTGATATGAGACGCCCGTGTGGCTATTTGGGAATTTTCCCAGACCCTCCCGTACAAAGGACCTTATGGCGAAATTTTCCGAAATTTAAAGGCGTTAGTGAAATAATTGAAGTGGAAACGATATAGGAATTTTTGAATGAACTATATTTATATAAATATATAAATATAAATAGAATTAAAACGAAACGTGGCCGTGCAGTTCGTGTTTTGAAACCGTGATTTCAAACGGCTAGTGCGGGAAATCCAACCATTGGATTTTCCCGAAACCACAACCGTTGGGTTCGCCTTGGAAATTTCTTTCCAACGGCACCAACTTTGTGAAGATCCGACGGTTGGATTGTCTGGAATGTTTAATTCAAAACTGAAGAAAAACAACGCCAGAAACGATTATATTTATATATATATATAAATATAATTAAATTAATTCGAATAACGACGCTGCAGTTCGTAAATTGAAATCGTAACTTCAAATGGCTAGTGTGGAAGATCAGACCGTTGGATTTTCCCAAAACTGAAACCGTTGGATTCGTTTTGAAATGACCTTCCTAATGATGTAAAATTTGTGAAGATCCAACGGTTAGATTTTCAGATAAGTGTAAAACAAAATTAGTGAAAAGCTGCGCTAGTGCATCGACACGACCCGAAACGTCGTTTAATTAAATATGGCCGTTTTAAATTAAATAAAAATGGCGATATATCGTTATAAAATACTATAGACGATATAGAGTGGAAATAAACCAATTTTGTTGTGTTTGCTTGATATGTGGTGGTTGAATGTATTTGACATGGAAATTATAACTAAACAACTGAAAAGTGAATGTTAAATGGTCCAACCATGTGATTAATTGATTTGAAAATCTAAATATACGTGGGTTATTTGAAAAGGCCGAGTTTATCTCATTTCAAATAATCGATCGACGTTGAGAAGTCGAAGAGTCGAAGATGGCTGAAGACCGACGATCTCCACATTGGATGGATGGGCGCTACTGATGCTCGTGATTGGAGTAGCTACCATGAAGGAATTGAAGTAGTAGCCGTCCAAACATACTGTTGATTGTACGGATATGCGAGGAATTGGTGCCTCCGGTTTCGTTCAGACCCAGAACGGACTTGTAAATGGACTGTGTGTCTGACATTGGATTTTGTTCTGTGTTGATTGATCTCTGTTAAATATATATCTGTTTGGCGGCGGAGAATTTATTCTCTTGCTTAACGCCCTTCTCTGAGACGTACGAGCTCAGAGGTTATACATTGACAGAAATCAGTCGCATGGAGTGGATTGCCTGTGTGGCACGCCTGAGTGGCATATGATCAAGGGTTTTGTTGCAAAGCAAATTCTTGTGGGTGATGATCAAAGCATGGTCTGTGTGACGTAGCTTTGCGTATAACGTGAATTCGCGAGCCTCACACCTCGGTATGAGTCAAAAATGGGAGAGTGACTGCAGGGAGAGCACGACGTTTCTTTCTAGCTAAGGTGGTGTCAGTGACCTACCAGCCCTGACATTATATATACTTTTCACCTGTGTGGTTGTTGGAATGTGAGGCGCCTCGATATAGGTCTGTAAGGACCGGGAAACGTGTGTTCAGGAATAATTAATCCTCAAAAGTAAGAGAGGACCGGCCCTGAAGATCCAAGGATCATAGTGGGGTCCTGGGACATTTTCTTGAGTGTCTCGAATCGGAGAGGAGCTTGCCCCTTGCCTCGACTCATGAAGGAATCCAATTTCCAATACGCAATATGCGAATGTGATTGTATTACTAGTATGGCGACATGATATATGGTACCCATGCCGTCTAGGATTGATATTTATGATTGAATTTGCTTTTGAAACATATATGCACTAGTAATAATATCAAACACTTTTGTTTTACTCGTATGAAGCATCTTTGGCCATTATAAGGGAAAACTCTATCCTCCGGCTTGCGTTGCATTGTGTGATGGGACCTGAGTCTTATAATGGATTCATTTTATAAAAAGCATTGCGATGATTTAATCATTTACTTTATTTCATGCACTAGCACTCATTGGAGTAAACCCGTTCCGCGAAAGTGGCGTGGTCCTTTGATTTGTATTATTATTGTTGTTAATAAGTTGAGTAGATTTCTCATACCAGTCCCATGACTGACTCGTAGTTTGTTTCACCTTGCAAACTCGGGTGCCCTCATTTCACACGGGCAGCCTAGTTACAGGTTTCTGACGCACCTTTTGGCTCATAGCGAGGCTTGACTACACCGTGCTGAATTGGATTTTCTCCGCCATTATTGTATCTATATTATGATTCCGCCATTGGCGATGTAGACTGATATTTATTTTGTGTACTCTTTATGTATGATTCCGCCTCAGGCGATGGTGACTGATTATGTATCATTATGCACTAAGTTGTATCCTGTACTGTGCTTCTCTGATGTGATGATATCTATATGATTCCGCTGTGATATGTGTGTAAATTATCCTAATTTCTGTTTATGCTATTATCTGGGATCTGCTAATGATGATTAATGTGTTATATTCCAATGATTATCCTTAACACCATGTCACGGGGTTTTGGGATCGTCACAGCTGGTATCAGAGCTTTGGTTAACCTTAGTTCTGGAGTCTAACACATTAAACACTTCGTCAAAATAGAATCAGTAGTATTCTAAGGCGAGTCGCTCATTAGAGATAGGACTAGTAAAGACCTAGAATGAGCTGAGCAGAATAGCAAAAACAATTGATCAGTCCATCGTTATCTTTCCGTAAAATTTTCTGCTTAACTATGCAATTGACTATCATTTCTGTTAGCTGACTTTTCCGTTGCTTATACAGAATTTGACAAATGTCTACCAGAGCAGCCGCCGCTAGAGGAGGCCGTGCCGGCCGAGGCCGAGGAAGGGGAGAAGTCCCAGCTCAAGAAGGACCTTTGATACAACCTCCGACAGCTCAATACTTCGAGCTTGACCGTGTAGCTAAGAGATATAAGAACTTAGGAGGCAAGACCTTCTCGGGAACAGGAACAGTGATAGAGGCCCTTGCATGGCTCAAAACATGCGAGAAAATTCTTGAAGGCCTAAGGCTTGGAGACGAAGACAAAGCTATTATGGGCGCCTGGCTAATGCAGGAACAAGCTGAATTATGGTGGGAATCTCTTACCGCCGGGAATAGAGAAGCTGGAAGAACATGGGATGGATTTAAAGAACTCTTCAAAGAGAAATATGTCCCTGAACAAGCTCTAGAAAGAATGCACGATGACTTCGCCAATCTCCAGCAAGGGGATCTTTCCGTGTAGGATTATCTGAATAAATTTACAATGTTGTCGCCCTATGCTCCAGAACTCGTCGCCACTGCGAAGTCCAAAAATAAGAGGTTTATCCTTGGGCTAAGACGACAATATCATGATAGAGCCATGGCCCATGTCAAGCTGGAATTCAACGAACTGGTGGAAATGACATGCAACTATGAAGACCTTGATCAAAGGCACCTGGATCAGGATCGCGCTAGAAGCCAAGCCGGAAACAAGCACAAGCCTGCTGCAAATCAAGGCGAGTCAAGCCAAGCAGCATCTTCAAAACCTCAGACTGGCAAGCCTCCAAGAGGAAATTGCTTTAATTGTGGTAAGCCGGGGCGCTACTCAAACGTCTACACAGCTCCGAAGAGGCAGAAAACAAACTCTCAAGGCTCGAGCCAAGGCTCTCAGAACCCTCGCTCGTGCTTCAACTGTCGCAAGACCGATCATCTAGTCAAAGACTGTCCTTTGCTGAAGAAAGCTACAGTGGATCACGTCTGTGACGGGTCTAGCCCGCCAACTGCTTCCGATGGAGCAGGTAAACCTGATGTTTTGGGAGGTACCCTTACAATTAAAAATATACCTGTTTCTGTATTGTTTGACACAGGTGCATCACATAGATTTATTGCTAGAAACATAGTGCACAAATTAAAGTTAAAACAGCGAAAGCTCAAAGAATCGGTTGAAGTTCATATCCCGATAGGGGGTCCTATTACTCTCGGTTCATATTGTAGAGTGCCAATCTCTTATTCTTCCTACAAGTTTCCCATTAATTTAATTGTTATGGATTTTCCCGAATTCGACGTTATCCTTCGGTTAGAATGGTTAACGAAATACGAATCTGAGGTAAAGTGTGTGGAAAGAATCGTTAAAATTCGAACGAAGCTTGGATATATTACGGTTCCCTATCATGGTTCGAATCCGAATAGAGAAGAATTTTGGTCAGCATTGGAACTTATCCCCACTTCCATGGAAAAGATTCCGATTGTAAGAAACTATGTGGATGTGTTTGAAGAAGTTGAAAACTTACCTCCGCAAAGAGAAATAGAATTCCGAATCGATCTAATTCCTAATGCCAGACCAGTGGTGCATCCAATTCGCAGAATGACTCCGAAAGAAAAAGAAGAATTGGGCGATCAAACTCGTCAACTGTTGTGGAAAGGTCTAATCAGACCGAATTTTTTTCTAATTGGGGTGCAGCTGTTGTGTTTGTCCCAAAGTCAGACGGTACTCTTAGATTATGTGTTGATTACCGAGACCTCAACAAACAGACGCTCAAAAATAAATATCCATTACCCCGCATTGATGATTTGCTAGACCAATTGAATGGGGCGAAAGTATTTTCCCGAATGGACCTAGCTACAGGTTTTCATCAATTGAGAATAGCAGAAGAGTGTGTTCCTTTGACAGCTTTCAGAGGTCCATACATATTTTATGAATGGTTAGTAATGCCGTTTGGCCTATGCAACGCTCCAGCATACTTTGTCGATCTAATGAATAGAGTGTTCAGGGGAGTTCTGAATAAATTTGTCCTCGTGTTTATCGATGATATTTTAATCTACTCCAAATCAAAACCCGAGCATGAAAAACACTTAGAACAAGTATTGGAGATTCTAAGGAAGAACGTCTTCAAAGCCAAATTCTCTAAATGTGTCTTCTTGCAAGAGGAAGTCAAATTTCTTGGCCATGTCGTGTCAGAGAAAGGAATTTCTGTTGACCCAAGCAAAATAACAGCGATTCAAGACTGGAAACAACCCACTACTCCCACAGAAGTTAGAAGTTTTATGGTGTTGGCTAGTTATTATCGGAAGTTCGTTAAGGATTTTTCGAAGATATCCGGTCCGCTAACGAAGCTCACAAAGAAACATGAGAAGTTTAAGTGGACTTCCGACTGTGAAGAAGCTTTCCAGGAATTGAAATCGAAACTAACCACTGCTCCAGTGTTAACTATTATTGATGGTAATCAGGATTTAACGGTTTGGACAGATGCTTCTATTAGAGGTCTTGGTGCAGTGTTAATGCAGAGAGGCCAAGTAGTCGCTTATGCAAGCCGCCAACTGAAACCGCATGAGAAGAATTATGTGACTCATGATCTTGTGTTGCTAGCCATCGTTTTTGCCTTGAAAATCTGGAGGCATTATTTATTGGGCGAGAAATTTATACTGTACACTGATCATCAATCGTTGAAGTATTTATATACCCAGAAGGATCTGAATCTGAGACAGCAGCGTTGGCTAGAATTTCTTGCAGCGTATGATCTTGATATCCTGTATACGCCGGGGAAGGCTAACGTTGTAGCGGATGCACTTAGTAGAAAAAACGAAATTGTTGCCCATCTTATAATTACACCTAGCTTGATCGATAAGATATGTGCTCTCCAGAAGAATGATTATTTCATTCAAAAGATCAAAGGAAGAATCCAGAAGGGAGAGCCCTCAAGCTTTCAGGTAGATAAAGAAAAATTTCTGAGGCTGAATGGGAGAATTTGTGTTCCCAACCTTCCTGAGCTCAAAAGAGAAGTGCTAGATGAATGCCATAAATCCAAATTTTGCATCCATCCTGGGGTGAGTAAAATGTACAACGATATCAAACGCACTTTCTGGTGGAAGGCAATGAAGAGAGATATTTCTTTGTATGTTAGCAGATGCCCTACTTGTCAATTGGTCAAGAGTGACCAACAGAAGCTAGCTAGACTGTTACAACCGTTGGAAGTCCCAGGTTGGAAATGGGAACAGATTTCCATGGATTTCATAGATGGTTTGCCGCGAACCAAGAAAGGTAATGACAGCATTTGGGTAATCGTAGATCGCTTCACGAAGACTGCCCATTTTATACCTGTCAGGTCCAATAGAACTGCTCAAAGTCTAGCACAAATATATTTCGGAGAAATTGTTAAGCTGCATGGAATTCCCATCAGCATAGTCAGTGATAGAGATCCCATACTTACTAGCAAATTCTGGAAGTCTTTCCGGACAGAATTGGGAACGAAACTGAATATGAGCACCGCTTATCACCCACAAACAGATGGCCAAACTGAGCGGGTGAATAGAATTCTGGAAGATTTATTGCGGGCTTGTATAATTGATTTTAGTGGGTCATGGGAAGATCATTTGCATTTGGTAGAATTCTCATATAACAATAGCTATCAAGCAAGTTTGAGAATGTCACCATTTGAAGCATTATATGGTAGACCCTGCAGATCTCCAGCATGTTGGGTAGAACCTGGCAACAGACTTGTGTTAGGACCCGATATGATTAGAGAAGCATCTGATAAAGTCGACTTCATCAAAAAGCGTTTGAGAACCGCCCAAAGCCCACAGAAAAGTTATGCTGATGCGAGAAGGAGAGATTTATCATTTGCTGTTGGTGATCATGTTTATTTGAAGGTTTCTCCGATGAGAGGAGTAATCAGATTTGGCAAGACTGGGAAGTTGGCACCGAGATTTATTAGTCCCTTTCCCATACTTGAGCGAATTGGAACTCTTGCTTATAGGGTTCAATTGCCAGATTGGTTTCCTGGAGTGCACAATGTATTTCATGTATCTCAACTTAGTAGACATGTGCATGATCCGGATCTTGTTGTAGAAGAAGCAGCGCAACGGGATGTGGAGATAACTCCAGAATTGTCACTTAGAAGAGAGCCATTAAAGATTGTTGGCAAAGAAACTAGAGAACTCAGAAGCAAAAAGGTTCATTTAGTTAAAGTGCAGTGGAGCAGTGATCCTAGAGACTGTACTTGGGAAACTGAGGAAAGCATTAAGCAAGCTTACACCAAATGCAGAGTGGATATCTCTGACTAACTCCGGTGCAAGGTACCTTTGCAATACTTTGCATTTACATTTTATTTCCTACTTTACTGTTGTTTCCTTTTCGAGGACGAAAAGTTTTAAGTGGGGGAGATTGTAATAACCCGGAAAATATGAGCCAATTAAAAAAAATTTAAATTGGTAATTTCAAAAGGATTTGAACAATTGAAATAGAATATTTCAATAAAATAGTGAATTAGAAATAGTGAGTCAGTTTGAAAATTTGAATTCAAACTTTGACTGACTGTGCAGGGTGGAAAATATAACGGATTTAGCGAAACCAAAAATATTTAAATATGTTATTCTATACCTTTCTAACGAATCTAAAAAATCGAAGTTTCATAACGGGAATCAAAAGTTATGGCCGAATGAATCTTCAGAAGGGTCGGTATATAGAATATATAGCCCTGGAAAATTGATATTTTGCATACGACCTCGGAATTCGACGAAACCACTTTTGTTGGGTCCGGGATGTCAGACTATTGCTAGGTTTCAAATTTCATAATTTTTGAAGCTCATATGTGAGCGAGGCAAAAGAAAATGTGTTTGGTCAATTTCTATTAAATTGGATCGACCAGAAAATGGCCATTTTTCAAACGACCTCAGAATTCGACGAAACTAGTTTTGTTGGGACCGTAGCATCAAAACATAGCTAGATTTATTTTTCTGGAATTTTTCGAATCAGTTTGTGGCCTTGGCAAATTGAAATGTACGTTGAAAGTTAAAAATTAAATGTTTTATACTTTAATTTGAAAAATAACTGACTGTAACATTCGAATTGGCCTACGAAACATATCCCATTGTGTCCGGAATGGGGGTATTTAGCTAGGGGCGACATTCGTTGGGTTTAAAAAGGAGTTCGTTTAAGAAAACACTATTTAAAAATTTAATATAATCCTCGGGCAATCAGAATTTTCCTTTCATAAATTAAAAAAAAAAAAAAGAAAATCCCCCCGATCAACGGCGAAACCCGCTCCTGACCTTCTCTCCTCCACCGCCGCCGCTACAGCCGCTTCCAGCCTTCGCCACCGCCACCCTTCGACGTGCCTCAGCCCCCTCTTCAAATCCGACTAACCATCGCCGCCCCTCGTCGCCTGTGCCGCCCGTATCAACGCCCCAAAGTCCCGACCTTTCCACCGCCGCCGCCGCCGATCTGGACCACCGAACGCCACCAAACCACCACCGACAGGAAGCCCTCTCTTCCCTCTTCCACGTCAGCACCCCCGATCGTCCCCACGAGCCACTGATTTCGCGAAAACTGTAAACCTAGTTTTGAAGCTTCGTGAAAGTGAGTTTTTCTTTGATCTTTACACTTTGAAAAAATCATATCTTTTTGGTGTGTTGACGAAATTCGAAGAAACAGGAAACATCGGGACCGCAAGGAAGCTCTCTACCCAATAGAAGAAGCCGCGGATTTTTCTGACATCGTATCGATTTTTAGCACTCCGAAAACCAATGTGAGAAATCTAAATTGACGTGAAATTGAATGGAAAATGTAGTGTATAATTTATATTAGCGAAATATAAATTACATATGTGTTGTATACCTCATGTACATATGTAGTGTAAGCTATATAAGCGAAGTATGAATTTTACATGCATAGAATAATTGATATATGTGTTGAAATGCTAGTGATATATATATATATATATATATATATATATATATACTCCCCTCGTCCACAAACCATGGACGATATTTATTGTGGTGAATTGGTGTGAAAAATTGGATGAAAAATACGAATGGTTGAATAATTGTTTGTGGTTGATATTGTTTGTGGTTGATATTGTTTGGTTGTGGTTGAAAAATACCCATTGGTGATTGAAATGAATTGGAAATATTTGTGGAAATAAAAATAAAACATGCCGCCTGCGTGCGAATTAGATGCATGAATCCCCATTGTCAAAAACCGCGAGGTTTTAAGGTAGAGCGAGGAGCCGTACTAGGGACGGTGCCGGTTTTAGCTACCCTGCCGTTATGCTGCCGAAATTTTGAATAATCTTTGTGTGGAGAATTATTTTCATATGTTGAAATTATTTTTCATGCGTTGAAATTAAAGCCATATGTTGAAAATATATCCATGTGTGGAAATATTTGTGTGTTGAAAAGTGTTGTGTGAAAATTAGATTCATTTGTGAATGAATGAAGTGTTTAAACAATAAAAATCACATTTTTATATATATATGAAGTATGAAAAATATTCGCCTTATATAACTAGTTTCAACAATAAAAATCCCATCTTTCTAATATGAACAACATAAATAAAATGTCCATGTGTGGATATGCTCATTTGTTGAGAAGTGTGTGTAGTGGAAAAGTTCATGTGTTGAATAAAAAGATCGAACAATAAAAATTACATTTTTATTGAAACTATGAAGTGTTGAAACATCTATTTGTCGAATAAATATGTTAAGTGATAAAAATATCATTTTTATCATATGTGTGATATGCTAGAGATATGCGGACGTTGAAATAAATATTTGTGAAAGAAATATTCTTTTTAACATGCATTGGAACCAAATAAAATAGTCATGTGTTGAAATCTATTTTAGTTCGCCAAAATTATCATCTTTGAAATGTGAAGTGTTAAAAATAGCCACTTGTTCAAATAAACGTGCATGAGTTGAAATATACATTAATTAGCTAATGATATGATTTTAGCCTATGCATGCAACATTAGAATGAAAGGTGTTTTTAAACCAAAGCAAATCAAATATGAAATTGAATGATAAGTGATAGAAATTGTATATATGTACATGCATATCTATTGAACAGGTTAAAGAAAAGGGGCTAGAGAAGAGAAATAAAATTTTGTGCCCGACAAATAGGTACACATTTACTGCTTTGTTTGGGTGATGATTTTATGAGCCTGTTGGCTAGCTGCTTGGCTTTTTCTTTTTCTTTTTGATATGAGACGCCCGTGTGGCTATTTGGGAATTTTCCCAGACCCTCCCGTACAAAGGAGCTTATGGCGAAATTTTCCGAAATTTAAAGGCGTTAGTGAAATAATTGAAGTGGAAACGATATAGGAATTTTTGAATGAACTATATTTATATAAATATATAAATATAAATAGAATTAAAACAAAACGTGGCCGTGCAGTTCGTGTTTTGAAACCGTGATTTCAAACGGATAGTGCGGGAAATCCAACCATTGGATTTTCCCGAAACCGCAACCATTGGGTTCTCCTTGGAAATATCTTTCCAACGGCACCAACTTTGTGAAGATCCGACGGTTGGATTGTCTGGAATGTTTAATTCAAAACTAAAGAAAAACAGCGCCAGAAACGATTATATTTATATATATATAAATATAATTAAATTAATTCGAATAACGACGCTACAGTTCGTAAATTGAAATTGTAACTTCAAATGGCTAGTGTGGAAGATCCGACCGTCGGATTTTCCCAAAACTGAAACCGTTGGATTCGTTTTGAAATGACCTTCCTAATAATGTAAAATTTATGAAGATCCAACGGTTAGATTTTCAGATAAGTGTAAAACAAAATTAGTGAAAAGCAGCGCCAGTGCATCGACACGACACGAAATGTCGTTTAATTAAATATGGCCGTTTTAAATTAAATAAAAATGGCGATATATCGTTATAAAATACTATAGACGATATAGAGTGGAAATAAACCAATTTTGTTGTGTTTGCTTGATATGTGGTGGTTGAATGTATTTGACATGGAAATTGTAACTAAACAACTGAAAAGTGAATGTTAAATGGTCCAACCATGTGATTAATTGATTTGAAAATCTAAATATACGTGGGTTATTTGAAAAGGCCGAGTTTATCTCATTTTAAATAATCGATCGACGTTGAGAAGTCGAAGACGGCTGAAGACCGACGATCTCCACATTGGATGGATGGGCGCTACTGATGCACGTGATTGGAGTAGCTACCATGAAGGAATTGAAGGAGTAGCCGTCCAAACATACTGTTGATTGTACGGATATGCGAGGAATTGGTGCCTCCAGTTTCGTTCAGACTCAGAACGGACTTGTAAATGGACTGTGTGTCTGACATTGGATTTTGTTCTGTGTTGATTGATCTCTGTTAAATATATATCTATTTGGCGGCGGAGAATTCATTCTCTTGCTTAACGCCCTTCTCTGAGACGTACGAGCTCAGAGGTTATACATTGACAGAAATCAGTCGCATGGAGTGGATTGCCTGTGTGGCACGCCTGAGTGGCATATGATCAAGGCTTTTGTTGCAAAGCAAAGTCTTGTGGGTGATGATCAAAGCATGGTCTGTGTGACGTAGCTTTGTGTATAACGTGAATTCGCGAGCCTCACACCTCGATATGAGTCAAAAACGGGAGAGTGAATGCAGGGAGAGCACGACGTTTCTTTCTAGCTAAGGTGGTGTCAGTGACCTACCAGCCCTGACATTATATATACTTTTCACCTGTGTGGTTGTTGGAATGCGAGGCGCCTCGATATAGGTCTGTAAGGACCGGGAAACGTGTGTTTAGGAATAATTAATCCTCAAAAGTAAGAGAGGACCGGCCCTGAAGATCCAAGGATCATAGTGGGGTCCTAGGACATTTGCTAGAGTGTCTCGTATCGGAGGGGAGCTTGCCCCTTGCCTCGACTCATGAAGGAATCCAATTTCCAATACGCAATATGCGAATGTGATTGTATTACTAGTATGGCGACATGATATATGGTACCCATGCCGTCTAGGATTGATATTTATGATTGAATTTTCTTTTGAAACATATATGCACTAGTAATAATATCAAACACTTTTGTTTTATTCGTATGAAGCATCTTTGGCCATTATAAGGGAAAACTCTATCCTCCGGCTTGCGTTGCATTGTGTGATGGGACCTGAGTCTTATAATGGCTTCATTTTATAAAAAGCATTGCGATGATTTAATCATTTACTTTATTTCATGCACTAACACTCATTGGAGTAAACCCGTTCCGCGAAAGTGGCGTGGTCCTTTGATTTGTATTATTATTATTATTATTAATAAGTTGAGTAGATTTCTCATACCAGTCCCATGACTGACTCGTAGTTTGTTTCACCTTGCAAACTCGGGTGCCCTCATTTCACACGGGCAGCCTAGTTACAGGTTTCTGACACACCTTTTGGCTCATGGCGAGGCTTGACTACACCGTGCTGAATTGGATTTTCTCCGCCATTATTGTATCTATATTATGATTCCGCCATTGGCGATGTAGACTGATATTTATTTTGTGTACTCTTTATGTATGATTCCGCCTCAGGCGTTGGTGACTGATTATGTATCATTATTCACTAAGTTGTATCCTGTACTGTGCTTCTCTGATGTGATGATATCTATATGATTCCGCTGTCATATGTGTGTAAATTATCCTAATTTCTGTTTATGCTATTATCTGTGATCTGCTAATGATGATTAATGTGTTATATTCCAATGATTATCCTTAACACCGTGTTACGGGGTTTTGGGATCGTCACAGTTACCATCGCTATCTTTTTCTCGCTGTTCATAATAAAAATCACATTTTTATTATGATGTTTATATTATAAAAATTTCATTTTTATCTCAATGCTTTATATATAAAAATCGTATTTTTATATCGCTACTCAAACAATAAAAATTATATTTTTATCGCTATTTCCTATGAATAAAAATCGAATTTTTATCTTTGCTACTTCTTTATAAAATCTATATTTTTATCTAACTAAGAATAATATTTTCATATCGCTATTCAAATTATAAAAATCATATTTTTCTCTCGCCATTCTCTACATAAAAATCACATTTTTATATATAAAATCGTACTTTTATATCTCTATTACATATGTAAAAATCGCATTTTTATACTCTCCATCATATAAAAATCATATTTTTCTATACGACTACTATATTAATAAAAATCGTATTTTTTTTCAAATCTAATTATACAAAAATCGTATTTTTATCCCGCAACTTCACATATAAAAATCACATTTTTATCTCGCTTTTCATATAATAAAAATCGAATCTTTTTGTTTTGAAAAATCTAATTTTTACTATGAAAAAATCGTATTTTTAATCGCTCTTTCACACACACACACACACACACACATATATATATATATATATAAATCGTACCTTTCACGTATATAAAAATTAAACCTTTCTTGTATATAAAAATCTTATCTTTCAATGTTAAACGTCTAAGCTTTCAATGTTAAAAATCTAAGCTTTCAACAATTAAAAATCAGTGCTTTAAACAATTAACAATCCAAACTTTAATCACTATAAATAATAACTTTATATTGTTAATACGATCAGAAAGAAAAATAGGAAAGAACTCACATCGATTTTTTTTGAAGAGGGGGGGGCTGAGGGGCGCACAAGTGCTGGAGCATGGAGGTGGCTTTCTGGCGGCGACATCAGGCGAGAGGGGTGGCTCAGCGACAGTGGCGGAGGCTTTTTTAGGGTTGGGGCACTTTCTAGTGTTCGGAGTTAATTAGAGGAGGAGAGAAGCGCGCGAGAGGGGGGGGGGTAGTCGATGACCGGCGACGACAGCCTAGCCAGGCGCGGCGGCGCTGGGAGTCTCCGAGCTCGAGAGGAGCGGGTTTGGGGGAGAGTGGCTTTTTTTTGTGTCTGAGAGAGAAGAGAGAGATGTGAGGGTATAAAGGAGTATTTAATTAATTTTTTTCTTAAAAGTTGACTTTTCGCCTGAACCCCAAATCGAGCCCAACGACTGTCGCCCCTAGCTAATTACCCCCATTCCGAACACAATGGGATATGTATCATGAACCAGTTCAGCTGCCTCGATCAGTTTCCATTTAAATCAAAATTTAAATCTATATATTGAATCTGAACGCACGTTTCCATTTACCGGAGCCACATACGGACTCTAAAAATTCCCGAAAAATATTTTCTAGCTTCTATTGATGATACGGTTCTAACAAAACTAATTTTGTCAAATTCTGAGACCGTTTGAAAAATGGCCATTTTCTGGTCGATCCAAATTGACTGGAATTGTCAAAACACGTTTTCTTTTGCCACGCTCACATATTGATTCAGAAAATTATGAATTTTGGAATCTAGCAATAACTTGACATCCCGGATCCAACAAAAGTGGTTTCATCGAAAACAGAGGTCATTTGCAAAATTTCCATTTTTAAGGGCTATATTTTCCATAGCGACTATTCTGAATTTTCAAACGGGCATAACTTTTTATTCCTGCTATGAAATTTCAGTTTTTTGGATTCGTTGTGTAACGACCCGGATTTTCGGCGACTTTGGTTATCGATGTAAGCACGACGTCGATAACCAAAACATCGAAAAATCCCGGTAATTAATGAAAGAAATTAGAAGGTGATAACAGATAAGATAGAAACTTAGAATAGAAGAAGAAGAAGAACACAACATCAGAGTAACACGAACCTCACAGCGGAACGAATAACATATAATAGATAACATAACTTTGAAATATAACAGTTATGTATACAATAGCACTTATCAGAGTACAACACTTACAACACAGCGGAAATAACTATAGCTATATGATCCAGAAGCCTTCTGCTCCAGCTCTTCAACTATATCTGTAAATCCCGACTACTTGACTGCCCGTACAAATTTAGGCACCCAAGAGTTTAGGGAAAATAACAAAGTAAACTCCGGGTCAGTCATGGGACTGGTGTGAGTAAAATAGTTTAAACAGGTATATGAACAAGTAAACGATATCTCATAAGACCACGCCGCAGAACGGAACGGTTTTTTTCCTTATGAGAATCCAAAATACCTTTATATCAAAAACCTTTTGATATTATAATAATGTCTATGTACAAATAGATGTCAACTAGCAGAAACGCTTTCATCTCACGTTCTACATATATAGTATACAATCAAAATCGCAAGCACGTATTGGATAATGGATTTCCAACTATGACAAGGTATGGAACCACCTTCCGATCAGTGTACTCTAGGAACGATACACTGGAGTTCAACAAGAACATCTTGTAACTCAGCCACACATGACCGACCACTCATTTCGCTTGAGTGTATCGAATGTATATCACCAACGGTTGGGATCAGCAACCGTTCCCGTATATATATGGGGCAGCATTGATAGATTTAAGAAACAAATGAATATTCTCTAGATAGATGATTATACACCGTACTTCAGTGCGACCGACTTAGCCATGCTGCCTGCCCGATTTCTGTCATTTATCGGATGATGAGGCTAGAAGTTACGCGTTATCATCACGTCAGATTCACTTCGAATGCCACATTGTCATATCCATCAGAATCACTAATTGACGTCTACAACCATACATTACGTGTCAGCTAAAAGAAGTTTCCTTCTCCGCTTCCACTCTTGGTATAGTTGAAGAAATCAATGTACGTGACCGTCTGGAAATACTATGTCAGACATCCATCTTCATTCACTTAGAAATGTCACATCGTCATACCCGCCCAATCACAAATTGACTTATCCAAAAATAACATGGGTATACAGCTTAGAGAAACGAATTCCTCCGCCACCAAACGTGAATACGTTTAAACAGATCAACTTATGCGATCCATTGGATATACTCTGTCAGACCTTCGTCCATACAAGTTGTCCTGGGACTGGACAAACCGAAGGAACTATTCCGTATATCCATCTTAGTCACTGTTATCTAAGACTTATACAACAGCCCTTGCATTTTACTTCGTCTTCAATTATCTTTGGCATATATGATTCGCGACGCTTATGCCAATACAGAGTGGTTCTATGGATAATAATCCAACCGGTCTCTCCATATTAACAACGTTAAAATGGTCAAAACTTCGATAGTCGGTGAGTTAACTATCAAAGAAAAACAAGTGTGCAAACAACGATATTATTTCCAAATGGAAATTATATCGAACAAACATCATTTAACATAAATCTCTTTAGTTCATTTATTTACTTATCTCCTGTTTCCCTATATTCTAAATTCTTATTTTCTTTTATCAGAAAACATTTCTGATTCTCGTTTGGAAAATATTTCCAAAACTCCTTTGCGATCAAACCTTACCATTTCTTAGTTAAGATGGAAGTCACTCAAGTTGGGGTATAATTACCTCTCAGACCTTAACTGAAAAACGTTATAACTTCGAAATGGTCAAAGTTTATCTTTTAATCTTTAACAACTTCTTTACACCTTTCACGGATCCAATTTTACTAATCCACTTCTATATTTAAAACATTGGTTATAACGATAACGTTATAATCACTACTTTCGAATTATCTAACTTTAATTATAACTTCTATTCTTATTCGTGAATAATTAACCTAACACTTATTTATTTATAAATAAATAAATCTCTATTTAAACACTGGAAAGTATAAGTACTTTCCCGAATTCGATATAATCGAATTTTCCGATTAACTCTCTTCGAGAAATCTCTACTTGATTAACTCTTCTTCGAATAACCTATATTCGATTAACTTCTTCTCGAATAAACGATATTCGATAATCTCTCTTCGAATAACTAATATTCGATAACTCTTCCTTTTTAAATATCTCATATTTGAAAATCTCACTTCGATTAAACTATAATCGATAACTCCCTTCGATGAAACTAACATCGATAACTCCTTTCGATGAAACTAACATCGATAACTCCTTTCGATGAAACTAACATCGATAACTCCTTTCGATGAAACTAACATCGATTAATTTAACTCGACGAACTTAACTTGACTCGACTAACTCGACTTACTTGGTTCGACCAATTCGATTCGATTAACTAGGCTCGACTAACTTGACTAACTTAACTCGACTTACTTTGTTTGACCAATTCGATTCGATTAACTAGGCTCGACTAACTTGTCTAACTTAACTCGACTTACTTTGTTCGACCAATTCGATTCGATTAACTAGGCTCGACTAACTTGGTCGAACCACCCGATTAACTCAACTTATTTAACTTATTTCTCAACTCGATCAACTCGATTAACTCCTATCGAATAACTAACATTCGATTAAACTCCATTCGCTTGACTCTAGATCACAGCGATCACAATGGTTACGCCTGACTCCCTCAGGAAACATCCGACCGCCGTAGGCTATTTACAGCCCTGCGAATTTCGCTAGCAGTCGTACAATATGGAAACTTACCCTGAATACTATGTTTGACTAACTCTGTCTCAAATAACTATATTTGATTAACTCTAGTTCGTTTTAACTCTAATCGATTAATTCTAACTAATTAACTCCAGCTGGTTAACTCTAACTGATTAACTCTAACTGGTTAACTCTATTTGACTAACTCGACTTGACTAACCCCTTTCGAATAACATATTCGATTAACTAACTTTTGAATACCATATTCGTTTAACTAACTTTCGAATACCAGATTCGATTAACTAACTTTCGAATACCATATTCGATTAACTAACTTTCGAATACCATATTCGTTTAACCACTTCTTTCGAATACCAGATTCGATTAACTACTTTCAAATACCATATTCGATTAACCTACTTCGAATACCATATTCGATTAACCTACTTCGAATACCGTATTCGATTAACTACTTCGAATACCATATTCGATTAACTAATTTTCGAATACCATATTCGTTTAACCACTTCTTTCGAATACCAGATTCGATTAACTACTTTCAAATACCATATTCGATTAACCTACTTCGAATACCATATTCAATTAACCTACTTCGAATACCGTATTCGATTAACTACTTCGAATACCATATTCGATTAACCACTTCGAATACCATATTTGATTAACCACTTCGAATACCATATTCGATTAACTCCTTTCGAATGTCTAAATTCGATTTCTCCTTTCGAATACCATATTCGATTTACTTTATTCACTTTATAAAGATTTCCTTTTTAACAACGTTTTATTCATTTGAAAAGATTTACTTTTAAATAACGGTTCTACACTTTAAAAATGATTTCCTTTTTATAATGTTCCCTTTCCAATTCTATTTGTAAATGGTTTACAAATATTTCCTTTTTTCAAATTTATTCTTGAAATATTCTAACTCCTTAAATTCCCGGGAAAATTCTCCATAACCTCCTTTGTATCGGGAGCATCGGGAAAATCCCCAAACCCGCCACACAGGCCTTTCCATTCAAAAAGAAAATGGTTTGAAATATATTCCTTTTCAAATATCTCCTATTTATAAATATTCCAATTTATAAACATTTCTTATTTATAAATATTCCACTTTATAAATATTCTATTTTCAAAATCACTTTGAAAAACTCCTTATCAACATTTCAGTATGTTATGGTATTCAATCATATCAAATCACGATGTTAAATAACGTTCAACCCCATATAATCAACAACAGATTATATATCACATCATATAACAGAATAAATGAACAAAACAGTATTATAAATATTGAGGAACCCGGTTGGGTCCCTCCACCCTGTTTCCCTGCATCATAGATGTTAGACAACACGATTAACATCAATATCAGTTCAGTACGGATTATTCTGATAAACAAAATCAATATATATATATATATATATATATATGTATATATATATATAATTTCAACTAACTGACTAGCAGTTCAATCAATCAACCAACACACAGCAATCAACAGATGATTAACAGTTCTAAAAATACATTATAAAAATATAACTGTTCAGAGTTGGTGAGATTTACTCACTTTGGCAGTTCATCATTAAAGAACGATAAGCTGTTTATTTGATTTGAATCAAACAATTTATTTCGCCATAAATTCATACGAGCCCCAATCCACTTCCAGTCAGCTTCATTGTGAAGCCCTCGTCCATACGGTCCCAACGCAACTTGTTTCGCTGTGTTCTGATATCGTATGATGAAGTTATCAAATTTCAAAGTTCGCATATTTAATTAAATTAACTAACATAATTTTTTTAATACCATTGGGCCTTTACCTCTCACATTCGGCCCACTCCCTCCTTATAACCCATACCCGCTAATCCCTCTTCTCAAAGTCCTTCCCGTATCCTTGAAACCGAACTCCACATCAACTGTATCATGGCCGATACTCCCCTCCAAATTTCCCCTTCTTCGATTCACCAGAAGTCGCACAAGATCCACCGTTTCTCTTCCCGTCTCAATCTGCTAATCCCCGTACCATTACATCACAGTTCGATCCCCTCAACATCAGTGGGTCACGGAGCCTCTGCCTGACAATGTACAGCAAGTCCCGCCTTTAAAACCACCGAACACCCCAGATCTTTGTACCCGAACGCGGTTTGACCTCCTGAAGCCAAAAATAACCTCAAAACCAAGAACTGATGCTCCGAGAACCGCAAATCGACAACCCTAGCCGGCGCTGCTCTAAAAAGAGCGACCCATATTTGCAGTCGAACTTCAAAATGCATACCCCAAATCGAAGATAATCATCCGTGGATCTCGAATACATATGTCATAGGATTTATAAGTTTTTATTTGAATTGCTTTTGATTTTCTTTTGTTGCCATTTTTTTCCATTTCGCTGTAAGGAGACAGCGGCGGAAAAATGAAATGTTTGACCAGAAAGTGAATGGGAATTAGGTTTTAGGTTTTTAAGGGTATTATATAGGAAGTTTTATATTATTTTCATATTGAATTTTATATTCAATTTTAGTCCAACGCTGTTTATATCTGTCTTTAAAAATTCTCATGGTCACATACAATACCCAAAAATCACGAAACTGGACCTACTCCTAGAGTTCGACATTACGGTCCCAACGAAACTGGTTTCGTCGAATTCCGACTCCGTATGCTCACACATCGTATTTTTAACTGTCAAAATACTGACTGTTCTTCACTCTAAAAATCCGTACGGCCACACAGTGACTCTAAAAATCATGAAACATGACATCTAGCAACTATTTGATATTGCGGATCCAACAAAACTGGTTTCGTCGAATTCCGACTTCGTTTGCAAAAGTGGCTATTTTTAAAGCTCTAAATAGCCTATTTAAATATATAAATATATTTAAATATAATTAAATTAAATATTTAAAATTAAATATTATTGTCTATATTCACTGAGGAATACCATACAGCTCCAGGGTAATTATATACTCGCTATTCCGAGTCCAGATTGATTCGATATTCAATTTACATTGAAAAATCCTTTTATAACGTATATAAAGCGTTGCGAATTATAAAGGAATTCCACAGCGACTTTTTCTGAAATTTGATTTGGACATACATCAAAATCTATACGACGAAATCCCCATTTTTCTCTTCCACTAGAAAGATATACTCCACCAGCTCCACACGTTTCTTGTTTCACAGAAATCCGGCTTAAAACGAATCCTGTACATTCAGTTGAAGTTCGAATCGCCAATTTACGAACTGCAGCGCCATTTCAAGCTCGATTTTAATTATAATATAATTATACGTTCAAACTGTCGTCGATTGAATATATTCGTCAATATAATTCAACTCTAAGCTGAATTACATCTTAGGGATGACCCCGTTCACAGAATATTTGTATTTCCAATATTTTTGATTATTTCGACATTATAATATATTATTATATTATAATTATTTATTAAATATTCAATATTATTTAATTAAACGATCATTAACTTCTCTAAATCACCAATTATATAATTAAATAAATTAATTATATATCTCTAAAAATGCGGGTCACTACATTCTTCCCCACTTAAAATAATTTCGTCCTCGAAATTGCTTAGTTAGAGGACGACCCTATCTATTGGAATTCCTAAGATTTGTTTACCCCTTATTTCTGATTTCAACTGAACCAATTAATATCGATTAAAATATTAATTCTTCCGACTAACTAAAATTTTCAAAAATTCTGGAAATTTTCTAACACTTTAAATTTTCGAAAAATTTCGCCAGCACCTCCTTTGTACTGGTCAATAGCTCAAACTCCAACTCGCCTCTCTGGGCCTTCTTCAACCCAAAAGAAAATCAAAATGCCAAACGGCTTGCCAAATCGGCTCATACATTCCAAACTCATATAAAATATATAATATAAATTGGTACCTTTTTGTCGGGCATATCAACTCTATCACTTCCATATGCTATCAACTCAGCATATACCAGTGTTATCTCAATTGAATTCCAATCAGTTCATATCCTCAAATCCAAATCGAATTGCATTCGAACCCCAATATCAAATTCCAAATTATTGACTTATCAATTTGGTTCCATTCTAGATTATCTTTAATCCAATTCAATTTTATTTAACTTAGTTCAAGTTTAATTCTAATTCACTTATTCACATTTGTCATCTCAGTCTATTTAATTTCATACGTTAAATTTTAATTCCAGAACTTAAATCCTTGGGTTTCTTTCAAATCAAATTTGAAATCATAATACCAATTCAAAACCTTTTAATTTCTAAACACTTGTTTTCTCAAAACAATTCAAATCAAAATCTTTGGTAGTAATCCACCACTTAGAACTCGAAAATCACACCGATGATACTGCGCAGTCATCATCAAAATTATTTTCCAGCGACCCAAGTGATTTCAATACTATATCATTTTCAAAACCATTACTAAATACTTCCATTTTGAAAACATTTCAAAATCTCCCAGGAACTTAAAATTTCCTTATTTTAATTCCAAATCTGATTTAAATTCAGATTCAATTCATCTTATTTCATATACTTTACTTATATGAATTCTGATTGGTTATATATAACCATTTCACATTTTATAATCTTACTCGATTATAATCACAATCAGTATGTCCTATATAGGATATTATATCACATATCCATATTGTGTCGGTCCATCGTATTCAAGTATTTATTTACTCGTACCGATACAGTGGATCAAACCGATCGACCAGAACTCATAAACAACTCAGCCAATGAATCTCCATAATATAAAACCATTTTTATACCAAATACAAATACGCACTCGTATATATACACTCAACTCAATCTAGGGTGTTACGAACCCTATCTCTACCGAGTCACGCCACAGAGCCAAGTAATTCTTAACTTAAGCTCTGATACCAACTGTAACGACCCGGATTTTCGGCGACTTTGGTTATCAATGTAAGCACGACGTCAATAACCAAAACATTGAAAAATCCCGGTAATTAATGAAAGAAATTAGAAGGTGAGAATAGATAAGATAGAAACTTAGAATAGAAGAAGAAGAAGAACACAACATCAGAGTAACACTAACCTCACAGCGGAACGAATAACATATAATAGATAACATAACTTTGAAATATAACAGTTATGTATACAATAGCACTTATCAGAGTACAGCACTTACAACACAGCGGAAATAACTATAGCTATATGATCCAGAAGCCTCCTGCTCCAGCTCTTCAACTATATCTGTAAATCCCGACTACTTGACTGCTCGTACAAATTTAGGCACCCAAGAGTTTAGGGAAAATAACAAAGTAAACTCCGGGTCAGTCATGGGACTGGTGTGAGTAAAATAGTTTAAACAGGTATATGAACAAGTAAACGATATCTCATAAGACCACGCCGCAGAACGGAACGGTTTTTTTCCTTATGAGAATCCAAAATACCTTTATATCAAAAACCTTTTGATATTATAATAATGTCTATGTACAAATAGATGTCAACTAGCAGAAACGCTTTCATCTCACGTTCTACATATATAGTATACAATCAAAATCGCAAGCACGTATTGGATAATGGATTTCCAACTATGACAAGGTATGGAACCACCTTCCGATCAGTGTACTCTAGGAACGATACACTGGAGTTCAACAAGAACATCTTGTAACTCAGCCACACATGACCGACCACTCATTTCGCTTGAGTGTATCGAATGTATATCACCAACGGTTGGGATCAGCAACCGTTCCCGTATATATATGGGACAACATTGATAGATTTAAGAAACAAATGAATATTCTCTAGATAGATGATTATACACCCTACTTCGGTGCGACCGACTTAGCCATGTTGCCTGCCCGATTTCTATCATTTATCGGATGATGAGGCTAGAAGTTACGCGTTATCATCACGTCAGATTCACTTCGAATGCCACATTGTCATATCCATCAGAATCACTAATTGACGTCTACAACCATACATTACATGTCAGCTAAAAGAAGTTTCCTTCTCCGCTTCCACTCTTGGTATAGTTGAAGAAATCAATGTACGTGACCGTCTGGAAATACTATGTCAGACATCCATCTTCATTCACTTAGAAATGTCACATCGTCATACCCGCCCAATCAGAAATTGACTTATCCAAAAATAACATGGGTATACAGCTTAGAGAAACAAATTCCTCCGCCACCAAACGTGAATACGTTTGAACAGATCAACTTACGCGATCCATTGGATATACTCTGTCAGACCTTCGTCCATACAAGTTGTCCTGGGACTGGACAAACCGAAGGCACTATTCCGTATATCCATCTTAGTCACTGTTATCTAAGACTTTTACAACAGCCCTTGCATTTTACTCCGTCTTCAATTATCTTTGGCATATATGATTCGCGACGCTTATGCCAATACAGAGTGGTTCTATGGATAATAATCCAACCGGTCTCTCCATATTAACAACGTTAAAATGGTCAAAACTTCGATAGTCGGTGAGTTAACTATCAAAGAAAAACAAGTGTGCAAACAACGATATTATTTCCAAATGGAAATTATATCGAACAAACATCATTTAACATAAATCTCTTTAGTTCATTTATTTACTTATCTCCTGTTTCCCTATATTCTAAATTCTTATTTTCTTTTATCAGAAAACATTTCTGATTCTCGTTTGGAAAACATTTCCAAAACTCCTTTGCGATCAAACCTTACCATTTCTTAGCTAAGAAGGAAGTCACTCAAGTTGGGGTATAATTACCTCTCAGACCTTAACTGAACAACGTTATAACTTCGAAATGGTCAAAGTTTATCTTTTAATCTTTAACAACTTCTTTACGCCTTTCTCGGATCCAATTTTACTAATCCACTTCTATATTTAAAACATTGGTTATAACGATAACATTATAATCCCTACTTTCGAATTATCTAACTTTAATTATAACTTCTATTCTTATTCGTGAATAATTAACCTAACACTTATTTATTTATAAATAAATAAATCTCTATTTAAACACTGGAAAGTATAAGTACTATCCCGAATTCGATATAATCGAATTTTCCGATTAACTCTCTTCGAGAAATCTCTATTTGATTAACTCTTCTTCGAATAACCTATATTCGATTAACTTCTTCTCGAATAAACGATATTCGATAATCTCTCTTCGAATAACTAATATTCGATAACTCTTCCTTTTCAAATATCTCATATTTGAAAATCTCACTTCGATTAAACTATAATCGATAACTCCCTTCGATGAAACTAACATCGATAACTCCTTTCGATGAAACTAACATCGATAACTCCTTTCGATGAAACTAACATCGATTAATTTAACTCGACGAACTTAACTTGACTCGACTAACTCGACTTACTTGGTTCGACCAATTCGATTCGATTAACTAGGCTCGACTAACTTGACTAACTTAACTCGACTTACTTTGTTCGACCAATTCGATTCGATTAACTAGGCTCGACTAACTTGACTAACTTAACTCGACTTACTTTGTTCGACCAATTCGATTCGATTAACTAGGCTCGACTAACTTGGTCGAACCACCCGATTAACTCAACTTATTTAACTTATTTCTCAACTCGATCAACTCGATTAACTCCTATCGAATAACTAACATTCGATTAAACTCCATTCGCTTGACTCTAGATCGCAGCGATCACAATGGTTACGCCTGACTCCCTCAGGAAACATCCGACCGCCGTAGGCTATTTACAGCCCTGCGAATTTCGCTAGCAGTCGTACAAGATGGCAACTTACCCTGAATACTATGTTTGACTAACTCTGTCTCAAATAACTATATTTGATTAACTCTAGTTCGTTTTAACTCTAATCGATTAATTCTAACTAATTAACTCCAACAGGTTAACTCTAACTGATTAACTCTAACTGGTTAACTCTATTTGACTAACTCGACTTGACTAACCCCTTTCGAATAACATATTCGATTAACTAACTTTTGAATACCATATTCGTTTAACTAACTTTCGAATACCAGATTCGATTAACTAACTTTCGAATACCATATTCGATTAACTAACTTTCGAATACCATATTCGTTTAACCACTTCTTTCGAATACCAGATTCGATTAACTACTTTCAAATACCATATTCGATTAACCTACTTCGAATACCATATTCGATTAACCTACTTCGAATACCGTATTCGATGAACTACTTCGAATACCATATTCGATTAACTAACTTTCGAATACCATATTCATTTAACCACTTCTTTCGAATACCAGATTCGATTAACTACTTTCAAATACCATATTCGATTAACCTACTTCGAATACCATATTCGATTAACCTACTTCGAATACCGTATTCGATTAACTACTTCGAATACCATATTCGATTAACCACTTCGAATACCATATTCGATTAACCACTTCGAATACCATATTCGATTAACTCCTTTCGAATGTCTAAATTCGATTTCTCCTCTCGAATACCATATTCGATTTACTTTATTCACTTTATAAAGATTTCCTTTTTAACAACGTTTTATTCATTTGAAAAGATTTACTTTTAAATAACGGTTCTACACTTTAAAAATGATTTCCTTTTTATAATGTTCCCTTTCCAATTCTATTTGTAAATGGTTTACAAATATTTCCTTTTTTCAAATTTATTCTTGAAATATTCTAACTCCTTAAATTCCCGGGAAAATTCGCCATAACCTCCTTTGTATCGGGAGCATCGGGAAAATCCCCAAACCCGCCACACAGGCCTTTCCATTCAAAAAGAAAATGGTTTGAAATATATTCCTTTTCAAATATCTCCTATTTATAAATATTCCAATTTATAAACATTTCTTATTTATAAATATTCCACTTTATAAATATTCTATTTTCAAAATCACTTTGAAAATCTCCTTATCAACATTTCAGTATGTTATAGTATTCAATCATATCAAATCACGATGTTAAATAACGTTCAACCCCATTTAATCAACAACAGATTATATATCACATCATATAACAGAATATATGAACAAAACAGTATTATAAATATTGAGGAACCCGGTTGTGTCCCTCCACCCTGTTTCCCTGCATCATAGATGTTAGACAACACGATTAACATCAATATCAGTTCAGTACGGATTATTCTGATAAACAAAATCAATATATATATATATATATGTGTGTGTGTGTATATATATATATATATATAATTTCAACTAACTGACTAGCAGTTCAATCAATCAACCAACACACAGCAATCAACAGATGATTAACAGTTTTAAAAATACATTATAAAAATATAACTGTTCAGAGTTGGTGAGATTTACTCACTTTGGCAGTTCATCATTAAAGAACGATAAACTATTTATTTGATTTGAATGAAACAATTTATTTCGCCATAAATTCATACGAGCCCCAATCCACTTCCAGTCAGCTTCATTGTGAAGCCCTCGTCCATACGGTCCCAACGCAACTTGTTTCGCTGTGTTCTGATATCGTATGATGAAGTTATCAAATTTCAAAGTTCGCATATTTAATTAAATTAACTAACATATTTTTTTTAATATCATTGGGCCTTTACCTCTCACATTCGGCCCACTCCCTCCTTATAACCCATACCCGCTAATCCCTCTTCTCAAAGTCCTTCCCGTATCCTTGAAACCGAACTCCACATCAACTGTATCATAGCCGATACTCCCCTCCAAATTTCCCCTTCTTCGATTCACCAGAAGTCGCACAAGATCCACCGTTTCTCTTCCCGTCTCAATCTCCTAATCCCCGTACCATTACATCACAGTTCGATCCCCTCAACATCAGTGGGTCACGGAGTCTCTGCCTGACAATGTACAGCAAGTCTCGCCTTCAAAACCACCGAACACCCCAGATCTTTGTACCCGAACGCGGTTTGACCTCCTGAAGCCAAAAATAACCTCAAAACCAAGAACTGATGCTCCGAGAACCGCAAATCGACAAACCTAGCCGGCGCTGCTCTAAAAAGAGCGACCCATATTTGCAGTCGAACTTCACAATGCATACCCCAAATCGAAGATAATCATCCGTGGATCTTGAATACATATGTCATAGGATTTATAAGTTTTTATTTGAATTGCTTTTGATTTTCTTTTGTTGCCATTTTTTTCCATTTCGCTGTAAGGAGACAGCGGCGGAAAAATGAAATGTTTGACCAGAAAGTGAATGGGAATTAGGTTTTAGGTTTTTAAGGGTATTATATAGGAAGTTTTATATTATTTTCATATTGAATTTTATATTCAATTTTAGTCCAACGCTATTTATATCTATCTTTAAAAATTCTCATGGTCATATACAATACCCAAAAATCACGAAACTGGACCTACTGCTAGAGTTCGACATTACGGTCCCAACGAAACTGGTTTCGTCGAATTCCGACTCCGTATGCTCACACAGCGTATTTTTAACTGTCAAAATACTGACTGTTCTTCACTCTAAAAATCCGTACGGCCACACAGTGACTCTAAAAATCATGAAACTTGACATCTAGCATCTATTTGATATTGCGGATCCAACAAAACTGGTTTCGTCGAATTCCGACTTCGTTTGCAAAAGTGGCTATTTTTAAAGCTCTAAATAGCCTATTTAAATATATAAATATATTTAAATATAATTAAATTAAATATTTAAAATTAAATATTATCGTCTATATTCACTGAGGAATACCATACAGCTCCAGGGTAATTATATACTCGCTATTCCGAGTCCAGATTGATTCGATATTCAATTTACATTGAAAAATCCTTTTATAACGTATATAAAGCGTTGCGAATTATAAAGGAATTCCACAGCGACTTTTTCTGAAATTTGATTTGGACGTACATCAAAATCTATACGACGAAATCCCCATTTTTCTCTTCCACTAGAAAGATATACTCCACCAGCTCCACACGTTTCTTGTTTCACAGAAATCCGTCTTAAAACGAATCCTGTACATTCAGTTGAAGTTCGAATCACCAATTTACGAACTGCAGCGCCATTTCAAGCTCGATTTTAATTATAATATAATTATATGTTCAAACTGTCGTCAATTGAATATATTCGTCAATATAATTCAACTCTAAGCTGAATTACATCTTAGGGATGACCCCGTTCACAGAATATTTGTATTTCCAATATTTTTGATTATTTCGAAATTATAATATATTATTATATTATAATTATTTATTAAATATTCAATATTATTTAATTAAACGATCATTAACTTCTCTAAATCACCAATTATATAATTAAATAAATTAATTATATATCTCTAAAAATGCGGGTCATTACACGTTGGAAAGATATTTTCAATTCGATTCTAATATTTTTGGTTTCACTAAAATTCGGTTTATTTTGAATCCTGTACATTCATTTGAAATTTGAAATCGAATTTTCAAACTACCGCGCCATTTTCAATTCCTTTTATAATTAAAATAAAATATTTATCCTAACGACGATCTATATAATATATACGTTCTAATTCTATTCAAATTAAATTTCTCGTTATTATTATTTAAAATTATCATTTTAAATATTCAAAATTCAATAAATTGCCAAAATAAAAAATTTTAAATTGGTTTAGATTTTCGGGTTGTTACATAAACATACTTATATTAAGGCTAGTAGAATAATATTGATATGAAATTGATTTAATAAAATTGAATTAGATATAAACTAAAATTGCATATGATAGGATTTTAGTTAGTATTTTAATGATGATAGGACTTAAAACTAAAATAAGTTGAAATGTGATGCAAACTTCAATATTGAAAATGAAAATAAATATGTGTACTAAATAAAAAGTAACTGAAAGTTAATGTATGTTAATATAATATATTATTTTGAAATATGTTTAGAAATATTATATGATTTGCATTGCAAACTTTAAGATTAATTATATTTATCAAATATCGAAGTTTTAATAAATAAATGAGTGGGGGAGGGATATAATTTCCTTACTTAATTTTTTTAATAAATAAATGACTTGAAACACATTTATTATTACATATAATTGTAAAGTTTGGTATCTATTATGTTTAAAAAAGAAGAAGTTGTTTTGAGTATTTAAATTGACGTTAAAATTGGACTATCAAATATTTAGTGATTTAGGTATACGCCTGATCAACGTATGTGTTAAATCCTATATATACTAGATGGATATATAGTCACACTCTAGTTGCTTGAAAATGATTCTGGTGATGACTACAACATAGCCGATATTTGGTTTTGGGTTTCGAAAGTGAGATGGGTATATTTTGTCAGTCAAAACGTCGAGTGAATACTTAAAACTATTTCGAAATATGTTTGAGAAATGACTTAAATTTAGACTATTTTTTTGGTAAAATATATAATTATGTAATATGGTAGATGTAAACTATTGAATTATAAATATACTAAATTATTTGATTATTATTTTCTCTATCTTGTTCCTTTTCGAGGACGTAAAGGTTTGAGTGAGGGAGACTGTAATAACCTGGAGTTTTAAGTGAAATTTTTGTTAATGATTAAGTTTAAATTTTGATTTTGATTTAAAACTCAATGTATTTTCAATTTTATGAAGTGAATGAATTTAATGTTGATGCAGGTATAAATCAATAACAGAAATATCAATGTGTGTTTGGGTGTATGCGTTATATTTTATTTTGCAGGTGTGTGTTTGTGTGATATACATATATATATATACACACACATATATGTATACATATAATATGTATATAGTTGTTGTGAGCATGAGTTTGCGTTGAGTTACTACTTTTTTATAAAAAGAAAATGGTTGTGAAAGGTTTGTTCGGTGTTTGGATTATATACGTGTTGATGTATGTTCAGTTGATTTAAATAAATATATATATGTAGTTTGATGTGTATGTTATAATATATATATATATATAAGGTAATAGAAATTTTTGTTGTTCGGTGTTGCTTCTTTTATACCCACGAAAAAAGAGTTCCGAAAATTGTTCCACAAATCCAATTACCATGTTGTTTGGTTTAGAAACTCCCTCCTACTCTTATAAAAACAAAATATTGACTGGTTATCAAGCTTTAGTCAATCCTGAGTTGTGCTTGGATGTCGTCGTTCTATTCTAGAAGGAAACTCAATGTATCCTAGGCGCCTCAATCCATCATTCACATTAGTAAACATCTCTGGGTTTCGTACCATGGCATCACTTTTTGCTAAAAGGAAACGTATGTCCATACTCTGTTGTTCATCATTCTGCATTCAAGTATTATCGAAGTCACGTATCGACATAAAGCTACGCTATCAGCCATACTTTGATCATCATCCACAAACTTCTGCTTTTCAACAAAATCTTTGATCAATCAACATCTGAACATGCCATATTGCCAATTCACACATATGATCGGTTTATTAATAATATAACCTTTGAGTTCATACGTCTCAAAGAAGGGTGTTAAGCTAAGAGAATAAATTCTCCGCCACTGCAGATATATGATCAATAGCAAATAATCGGTTATGTCATGAAATACAACGTCAGAAACACATCCATTTACAAGTTTGTTCTGGGTTTGAACGAAACCGAAGGCACCTTATTCATCGCCCCCTAAGGGAGAGGGCTCCTTGCATATCCGGTCGATCTCCAAGTACGTCTGGACGACCACCACTTCAACTTTATGATGGGAGCTACAAAAGGCATCAACAATAATCCAAACGATGTGAAGATCTTCGGTCTTCAACCACCGTCTTCAATATCTTCGACAATTGTCGTATTAGTTATTCTGAATGGGTTGAAACCCGGTTTTTTTCGAATAACCATCACATCATTAAAATCAAGTGATATACAAACATGTCATCAGTCTCATTTCAATTCAGAATATTCTTTACATTGGAAATTACTCCCATAAATCTTATCAAAGATTTACATAATTTAAATTTCTTATTTAAATCTTTCCTTGAAAATCATTTCAAAAGATTACATAATCTTTTTTCACAAACTTTACTCAAATCAAGGTTTATAAGCCTTATTGGGATTATCGAGTCTTACCGAAAAGGTAATCCTTCATATCGTTTGTAATAACCCGGAAAATGTGAACCAGTTTAAAATTTTTAAATTAGGTTATTACCAAGAAATGTGAATGATTGAAATAGCATATTTCAATAAAATATAGAATTGTGTATAATATGGCAGTTTGAAATTTTGAATACAAACTAAGTCTGACTGTACCGGGTGGAAAATATAACGGATTTTAACGAAACTAAAAATATTTAAATCTGTTTATCAATACCTTTCTAACGAATCTGAAAAATCGAAATTTCATAACGGAAATCAAAAGTTATGGCCAAATGAACTTTCAGAAAGGTCGCTATATAGTATATATAGCCCTTGAAAATTGAGATTTTGCATGCGACCTCGGAATTCGACGAAACCACTTTTGTTGGGTGAGGGATGTCAAATTATTGCTAAGTTTCAAATTTCGTAATTTTTGAAGCTAGTATGTGAGCGGGGCAAAAGATAACGTGTTTGGTCAAATTCTGTTAAAAAGGGTCGACCTAAAAATGGCCGTTTTGCAAACGAGCTCAGAATTCGACGAAACTGGTTTTGTTAGGACCGTATCGTCAAAACAAAGCTAGATTTATTTTTCTGGAATTTTTCGATTCAGTTTGTGGCCCTGGCAAATTGAAATGTACGTTTAAATTAAATATCGAATGTTTTATATTTTAAATTGAAAAATAACTGACTGTAACAGTCGAAATGGCCAACGAAACATATCCCATTGTGTCCGGAATGGGGGTATTTAGCTAGGGGCGACAGTCGTTGGGTTTAAAAAGGAGTCCGTTTGCAAAAACACTATTTAAAAATTTTCTATAAATATCGGCCAATAGGAAATTTTCTTTATAAAAAAAAAACCCTAAAACCTAAGCCGCCAGACGAAACGAACGACGCTCGTCGTTCAAACCTTTCCGTCGAAAATCCCGCCGCCACAGGCGACGCCAGCCAACGCCACCACCCTCAATCGACGCCGCCCACCGCCCTCTTCAAATCCGACCAACCCCCGCTCATCCTCCCTTCGCCAGCGTCGAGAAAGACGCCCAGGAAGTCGCCGACTTCACGTCGACGCCACGACCGCCAGAGGCGATCGCACCTGCTCCTCCGACCACCCTCGCTTCCCTCTTTCAAGTCCCACCCTCTGATCGGAGCATAGATTCACGGATTTGCTGAAAAATTCAACCCTAGTTTCGAAATCAAAAAGGGGTATACGGCTAAACTGATTTTTACACTTTAAAGCGTTGCAAATTTGTAAAAATCATATCTTTTTGCTATGTTAACGAAATTCGATGAAGCAGGAGACACCGTGACCGCAAGGAGGCTCTCTACATTCTAGAAGAAGCCGCGGATTTTTCTGACCTTCCTACGATTTTTAGCACCGCAAGAACCAATGTGAGGAATCTAAACTATTTGTGTGAATGTAATCGCGTTGTATAAATTATATAAGCGAATTGTAAATTATATACGCATTGTATACCTCATGTACATGTGTTGTATAAGTTATATTAGCGATGTATAAATTATACAAGCGTTGTTTGAAACATATATGCTTTGAATTGTGATGAAATGCAAGTGAATTATTACACTATATATATATATACACTCCCCTCGTCCACAAACCATGGACGATATTTATTGCTTGTGTTTGACGTGATATTATATGGTATGAAGAATGGTTGGAAATAATTGTTTGTGGTTGATATTATGGTTGAAAAATACCTTTGTGGTTGAAAATACCCTCTTGTGGTTGAAACAAAATAGAATAGGATTGTGGAATTGAAAATAAAACATGCCGCCTGCGTGCGAACTAGATGCATGATCCCCATTGTCAAAAACCACGAGGTTTTAAGGTAGAGCGAGGAGCCGTACTAGGGATGGTCCCGGTTTTAACTACCCTGCCGTTATGCTGCCGAAATTTTCTGAAATATTTATGTGTTAGAATAATTTTCCTTCATTGAAATTATTTACATATGCGATATCGAGTATTCATGTGTTGAGTTGCAATTCATTCGTTGAGTTGAAATTCATGTGTTGAATATTATTTGAATGTAAACAAACGGCTTTAGCAATAAAAATCACATTTTTATATATACAAACGATATAGAATATTCATGTGTTGAGTTGCAATTCATTCGTTGAGTTGAAATTCATGTGTTGAATATTATTTGAATTTAAACAAATGGCTTTAGCAATAAAAATCACATTTTTATATATATACAAACGATATCGAATATTCATGTGTTGAGTTGCAATTCATTCGTTGAGTTGAAATTCATGTGTTGAATATTATTTGAATTTAAACAAATGGCTTTAGCAATAAAAATCACATTTTTATATATACAAACGATATAGAATATTCATGTGTTGAGTTGCAATTCATTCGTTGAGTTGAAATTCATGTGTTGAATATTATTCGAATTTAAACAAATGGCTTTAGCAATTAAAATCACCTTTTTATATATACAAACGATATAGAATATTCATGTGTTGAGTTGCAATTCATTCGTTGAGTTGAAATTCATGTGTTGAATATTATTTGAATTTAAACAAATGGCTTTAGCAATAAAAATCACATTTTTATATATATACAAACGATATCGAATATTCATGTGTTGAGTGGCAATTCATTCGTTGAATTGAAGTTCATGTGTTGAATGTTATCATCTTTAAAAAATAAATTGAATCGACATTGAAAACTATATTTTTATAGTAAATATGAAGTGTTAAAAATACTCATGTGTCGAATAAATATTTTTGATGATAAAAATATTCCTTTTATCATAAATATGAAGTGTTAAAAATACACATGTGTCGAATAAATATTTTTGATGATAAAAATATTCCTTTTATCATGTATACGCTTAGTTAAAAATACACACGTGTTGAACTAAATAATAGTTTGCTAGAAATATTATTATTATCTTTGTTCTGCATATATATACATGTGTTGAACAGGAAAAATGGATTAGCTGTTGAGTAAAGAAATTATTTGCGTGCCCGACAAATAGGTAAACCTTGATGAGTTGGCTGCGCAATTTTATTTATATATCAACTCCTGTGAATGCCATTGGATGCGGAGTGCTGGTTTTTCTGTGTGAAATAATAAACAACGCCATAGGATAGTAACAATTAATTTTGAACTACACTACCTGGCATACTTCTTGACGATAGGCATACTTCATCATATTCCACATAAGCAATTGGAGCTTGTGTGACGAGGTGGAAGATTTACCATATAAGCAAGAGGCTTGTATGGCGATGACTATGTACTACAGGTTGAACTGATGACTGATATGGACTATATAAATTATAACGATAAATTGCCAGATTAATAAAAACCCCACACGGGTCTGGAGTTGACAATAATCACGTCGCTCTAGTTATTAGATACGGCACATGGACTATTTATTTCCACACGGAAACGGGGTGACGGGAATTTATTCTCTGGAGTGATTATCAGTACATGCTCCCCCGTAAACACCAGAATATATCACTAAAAATATGTGAATGCTTTTTAGGATTTATTGGGTACCTAATACGGCCCAATAAATTTCCAAACCCCTCCCCGTACAAAGGAGGTTATGGCGAAATTTTTCGAAATATTAAGGCGTTAGTGAAATATTTGAAGTGAAAACGAAGTTGAAAATATAGAAAGAACTATAGTTTAAATTATAGATTGAACTATATTTATACATATAAATATAAATATAATTAAAAGGAATAGAGGCCGTGCAGTTCGCGTTTCGGAATCGTAATTTGAAACGATTAGTACGAGAAATCCGACCATCGGATTTTCCCGAAACCGCAACCGCTGGGTTCGCCTTGGAAATATCTTTCCAACGGCACCAACCTTGTGAAAATCCAACGGTTGGATTGTCCGGAATGTTTAATTCAAATCTGAAGAAAAACAGCGCCAGAATCGTTTATATTTATATATAAATATAAATATAATTAAATTAAATCGAATAACGACGCTGCAGTTCGAATTTTGAAACCGTAACTTCAAACGACTAGTGTGGAAGATCCGACCGTCGGATTCTCACGAAACCGGAACCGTTGGGTTCGCTTTGGGAATATCTTCCCACTGATATAGACTTTGTAGAAATCTAACGGTTAGATTTTCCGATATGTGTAAAACAAATTTAGGGAAAAACAGCGCCAGTGCCACGAAACGACCTGAAACGTCGTTTAATTAAATATGGCCATTTTTAAACAAATAAAAATGGCGAAAAATCGTTATAAAATATTATAAGCAACATAGGTTGCAAATAGACCAATTGGGCTTGAATTGTTTGATATTTGATGGTTGTACGTGTATGACATGAAAATAACACTAAATAACTGAAAGATGGATGTCGAATAATATAACCATATAAAGAATCGATTTAAATTCTAATGACATGAATTATTTGGAAAGGCCGAGCTAACCCTCATTTCAAATAATTTATCGAGCGATTCGAATTGAAAAATGCAAAGACGATTCAAGACCGACGATCTTCGTATCGGTTGGATGGGCGCTACTGAGGTTCCTAACCGGAGTAGCTACCGGAAGGGGACGGAAGTAGTAGCCGTCTGAACGTATGTGTTGATTGGACGGATATACGAGGAATTTGACGCCTCCGGTTTCGTTCAGACCCAGGACGGAATTGTAAATGGACTGTGTGTCTGACATTTGATTTTGTTCTATACTGATTGATCTCTGTTAAATATATATCTGTTTGGCGGCGGAGAATTTATTCTTTTGCTTAACGCCCTTCTCTGAGACGTACGAGCTTAGAGGTTATATGTCGATGGAAATCAATCGTATGGAGTGGACTGCCTATGTGGCATGCTAAGATGCTGTGATCAAGGCTTCTGTTGCAAAGCAAAGTCTTGTGGATGATGATCAAAGCAAGGTCTACGTGGCCTAGCTTTGTGTATTTCGTAGATTCGCGAACCTCACACCCCGGTATGAGTTAAAAACGGGATACGGACCGCTGGGAGAGCACGACGTTTCTTTCTAGCTATGGTGGTGTCAGTGACTTACCAGCCCTGACATATATATCTACTTTTCACCTTTGTGGTTGTTGGAATGCGAGGCGCCTCGATTATAGGTCTGTAAGGACTGGGAAACGTGTGTTCAGGCATAATTAATCCTCTAACGTAAGTGAGGACCGGCCCAGCCGAATCCAGGGGTTACCCAGAGTGTGTAGTCCCGAGGCATTTGCTAGCGTGTCTCGAAGCGGAGAGGAGCTTGCCCCTTGCCTCGACTCATGACGGAAATCCAATTCCCAATACGAAATAACGGACTTGATTGTAGAACTAGTATGGCGACATAGTGGTATGGGGCACTTATGCCGTTTATGATTGACATTTATGATGCTATTCGTTTTTGAAACATATATGCACTAGTAATAATATCAAATGACTTTGCTTTATACGTATCAAGCATATTTGGCTATTATAAGGTAAAACTCTATCCTCCGGCTTGCGTTGCATTGTGTGATGGGACCTGAGTCTTATAATGGCTTCATTCTTTCTAAAAGCATTGCGTTGTTTCAAAAGAATTTACCTTGTTTTAAATGCACTAGCAATCACTGGAGTAAACCCGTTCCGCGAAAGTGGCGTGGTCCTATGATGTGCTATTACCATTGTTTCACTGTTAAATAGATTCCTCATACCAGTCCCCATGACTGACTCGTTGTTTGTTTCACTTTGCAAACGCGGGTGCCCTTATTTTCACACGGGCAACCTAGTACACAGGTGACAGGTGGTTTTTGGTTCTGCACTGCTGCATAGCGTGCACTTTTGGCTCATGGCGAGGCTGACTTCATAGAGATGACTTAGATATTTTCCGCCATTACTGTATTTATATTATGATTCCGCCACTGGCGATGCAGACTGATTTACTTTCCGTATTTCTCGTTATATGTATATGTATCCCACCTTCGGCGATGTAGACTGATACTCTTATTATGTCTCACTACATGTATGTATTCCGCCTCTGGCGATGATGACTGATCACTTTCTTTTTATTTACTAAGTATATCCCACGTTATGCTATTCTGATATTCCTACATGTTGTGATTCCGCTGTCATATCCATGTAAAAAGTATTTTATTTATTGTTTCTGCTATTATCTGTACTCTGCTATGATGATTAATGTGTTATTTCCTAATGATTATCCTTAATACCGCCCCTCGGATTTTGGGATCGTCACAGTTGGTATCAGAGCTTTGGTTAACCTCAGTTCCGGGATCTAACACATTAAACACCTCGTCAGAATAGAATCAGTAGTGTTCTAATGCGAGTAGCTCATTAGAGATAGGATTAGTAATGTCCTAGAATGAGCTAAGCAGATTAGCAAAACAATTTGATCAGTACATCATCATTATCTTTCTTTGTATTCCCTTGCTTTATCATATATGAAAATTATCAAATCTGTGAGCTTGACTCTTTTCTTGCTTATACAGTATACTCTTAGACGGCCACACGAGCAGCAGCAGCTAGAGGAGGCCGTGGAGGCCGAGGAGTTGCAGCAGGAGGACGGGGGAATATCCCCGTAGCTGTGGAGATCCCTATTATTCAGCCACCAGCACCAGAAGACTTTGAGTTAGATAAAGTGGCAAAGAGATACCGAAATCTTAGAGGGAAACCTTTTACTGGCACTGGCACAGTGACCGAGGCAATAGCTTGGCTGAAAACCTGTGAGAAAATCTTCGAAGGTATGGGCATGGGAACTAACAACAAAGTCCGACTTGGCATTTGGCTCCTTCAGGAAGAGGCAGAGCTGTGGTGGGATGCCATTACTTCTGGAGATGCAGCTGGTACTATCAGGACTTGGGAGCAGTTCAAGACTTTATTCAATGAGAAGTTTGTGCCGGAGCAAGCTCTAGAGAAGATGCGGGAGCAGTTTGCTAATCTCAATTAAGGAGACCTCTCTATTCAAGACTATCTGAATAAGTTCACTCAGCTATCGCGCTATGCTCCAGAGCTGGTTTTGACCGACAAAGCGAAGAATAAGAGATTCATATTTGGGCTGAAGCGCAAATACCATGATAGAGCTATGTGCAACATCAAACTCTCTTTTACAGAACTCGTAGAGATGGCTTGCAACTACGAAGACATGGATGAGAGGCATGCTAGCCAAGACCGCGCTAAAAGCCAAGCAGGGAATAAGCGCAAGACTTCAACAGACCAACCCGAATCTAGCATCACCGCGGCCACTACTCAAAAACCCGCAAAGATACCGAAAGGAAACTGTTACAATTGCGGGAAGCCCGGTCATTTCTCTAATGTATGCAAGGCCCCAAAGAAGCCAAAGGCTAATGACTCTGCCGAATGCTACAACTGCTACAAGAAGGGGCACTACAGCAGGAATTGTCCTTTGAAGAAGAGCGCACAAGTGGCCCATGTTTATGACGGGAATACCCCGCCAGCTATCACCGATGGATCAGGTAAACCCGATGTCTTGGGAGGTACCCTTACTATCAAAAATATTCCTGTTTCTGTACTTTTTGATACTGGTGCATCACGTAGCTTCATTTCTGGTAAAATTGTTCACAAGTTAAAATTGAATCAAAGAATTCTAAAGGAACCAATTAAAGTTCAAAACCCGATAGGAGGTTCTGTTAGTCTCAGTATATACTGCAGAGTGCCTATCTCTTATTCACGTTACAAGTTTCCCATCCACTTAATTGTCATGGATTTATTGGAATTCGATGTTATTCTCGGTTTAGAATGGTTAACAAAATATAAGGCCGAAGTTAGATGTGCCGAGAGGATCGTTAAAGTCGAAACGAAGCTTGGACCTATATATATACCATGCCATGGCTCAGAAATAAATAGAACCGAATTTTGGTCTTCTTTAGAAATTACTCCCCCTTCGATAGAAAAGATACCGGTCGTAAAAAATTATGCGGATGTGTTTGAAGAAGTAGAAAACTTACCGCCGCAAAGAGAAATTGAATTTAGAATTAATCTAATTCTGAATGCCCGACCAGTAGTACATCCAATAAGAAGAATGGCCCCGAAAGAGAAAGAAGAGCTAAGTAGTCAAACCCGAGAATTACTTTGGAAAGGTCTGATCAGACCAAGCTTTTCAGCATGGGGAGCCGCAGTAGTATTTGTCCCTAAATCAGACGGTACTCTAAGACTTTGCGTCGATTACAGGGATCTCAATAAACAAACACTGAAAAACAAATACCCTTTTCCCCGAATAGACGATCTGTTAGATCAATTAAATGGAGCAGCCGTATTCTCCAGAATGGACCTAGCCACAGGTTTCCACCAATTGCATATAGCCGAAGACTGTGTTCCTTTGACAGCCTTCAGGGGTCCTGATTTATTCTACAAATGGTTAGTAATGCCGTTCGGTTTGTGCAACGCTCCGGCATACTTCGTTGATCTTATGAACAGAGTGTTCCGTGGTGTGTTGAATAAATTCGTTCTAGTCTTCATCGATGACATTCTAATCTACTCTAAGTCAGAAGAAGAGCATGCAAAACATTTAGAACAAGTGTTGAAAATTCTGAGGAGAAACGTCTTAAAAGCTAAATTTTCTAAGTGTGTCTTCTGGCAGAATGAAGTTAAATTCCTAGGCCATGTCGTGTCAAAAGAAGGAATTGCTGTAGATCCAAGCAAAATTACAGCGATTCAAAACTGGAAACAACCTACTACCCCCACAGAAGTTCGAAGTTTCCTTGGATTAGCTAGTTACTATCGGAAATTCGTTCAGGATTTTTCAAAGATATCAGGAGTTTTGACAAAGCTTACAAAGAAGCATGAAAAATTCAAATGGACTCCCGAATGTGAAGAAGCTTTCCCGGAGCTGAAACTGAAATTGGCAACCGCTCCAGTATTGACCATTATTGAAGGTAACCAAGACTTGACCATATGGACAGATGCTTCTATTAGAGGGCTAGGAGCAGTGTTAATGCAAAAAGGCCAAGTAATCGCATATGCCAGCCGTCAACTAAAGCCGCATGAAAGAAACTATGCTACTCACGATCTTGAGTTATTAGCTATCGTGTTTGCTTTAAGAATATGGAGGCATTATTTATTGGGCGAGAAATTCGAACTATTTACCGATCATCAATCCTTGAAATACCTGTTCACCCAGAAAGATTTAAACCTGAGGCAACAGCGCTGGTTAGAATTCCTTGCGGCATATGATTTTGAAATTCTATACACTCCAGGGAAAGCCAATGTTGTAGCAGATGCGCTCAGCAGGAAAAATGAAATCAGTGCCAGTTTTGTCATCACGTCTTCATTAACAGACAGAATCTCGACCCTTCAAAAGGAGGATAATTTTGTAAAGGTAATGATCAAAAGGATCAATGAAGGCATAGACTCCAGCTTCCAAGTGGATAGTGAGGGGGTTTTGAGATTAAAAGGAAGAATTTGTGTTCCCGACGTCTCTGAGCTAAAAAGAGAAGTGCTTGATGAATGCCACAAGTCCAAATTAAGTATCCATCCCGGTGTGAGCAAAATGTATAACGATATCAAGCGCACATTCTGGTGGAAGGCTATGAAAAGAGATATCTCATTATATGTTAGCAGATGCCCCACTTGTCAGCTAGTTAAGAGTGATCAGCAGAAATTGGCTGGATTATTGCAACCATTAGAAATTCCAGGTTGGAAGTGGGAACAAATCTCGATGGATTTCATCGACGGCCCGCCTCGAACTAGAAAAGGAAACGACAGTATATGGGTAATCGTAGATCGCTTCACGAAGACTGCCCATTTTATCCCTGTCCGATCCAACAGAACGGCTCAAAGTCTAGCACAGATTTACTTCAAAGAAATTGTCAAACTTCATGGAGTACCGCTCAGTATAGTCAGCGATAGAGATCCCCTGTTTACTAGCAAATTCTGGGAAGCCTTCCAGACAGAATTGGGAACTAAATTGAATCTAAGCACCGCTTATCACCCTCAGACGGACGGCCAAACTGAACGGGTGAATAGAATTTTAGAAGATTTGCTGCGGGCTTGCGTTATTGATTTTGGAGGTTCATGGGAAGATCATTTGCATTTAGCCGAATTCTCTTACAACAATAGCTATCAAGCAAGTTTGGGAATGTCTCCATTTGAAGCATTGTACGGTAGACCGTGCAGATCTCCCGCATGTTGGGTAGAACCTGGCAACAGACTTGTGTTAGGGCCCGATATGATTTAAGAAGCATCGAATAAAGTCGATTTCATTAAGAAGCGATTAAAAACCGCTCAGAGCCGACAGAAAAGTTATGCTGATGCGAGAAGAAGGAATATATCGTTTGCCGTTGGCGATTATGTTTATTTAAGAGTTTCTCCCATGCGAGGGGTAATCAGATTTGGAAAGACTGGGAAGTTGGCACCGAGATTTATTGGTCCCTTTCCTATACTTGAACGGATTGGAACTCTTGCATATAGGGTTTCATTACCTAATTGGTTGCCTGGTATACATGATGTGTTCCACGTATCTCAACTCAGAAAACATGTTCATGATCCCGACCTTATTGTGGAAGAAGCAGCACAACATGATATTGACATAACTCCAGAGTTAGCACTCAGTAGAGAGCCATTAAAGATAGTTGGCAAAGAAACCACAGAGCTAAGGAGGAAAAAGATTCATTTTGTCAAAGTGCAGTGGAGTAGTGATCCTAGAGACTGTACTTGGGAGACTGAGGAAAGCATTAAACAAGCATATCCCAAATGCAGAGTGGACATCTCTGACTAACTCGGTGCAAGGTACCTTTACAATACTTTGCATTTACATTTTATTCCCTGCTTAACTGTTATTTCCTTTTCGAGGACGAAAAGTTTTAAGTGGGGGAGATTGTATGTGACGGCCCCGAACTTCCACGGAATGAAAGCAGGAGTAATCATTTTTGGAATACAACATAAATACAATAAAACAGAACACAGATGCAATATAGCAAAAGAAATTCATAGAGTAATAACATTATAGCAGCGGAAAATTATAATGTCATCAATCACAGAAAATCCACAGTCACAGAAACTAAGCTATTACAACAAGTTTTGCAGAAAAGAAATAAGTTTGATGTCTAAAAAGAAAAGATGCCATAGAAACAAAAGATAAATGTCTTCAAGCTCCAAGTCATCACCTCTCCACAAAAGCAAATCCAAGAGAGAGAATAAGCAGCTCCAAAAAAAAACTCCAAGCAAAAAAAAAAATGAACCTGTCTACTTGGCTGCCCGTGTGGAAAAGAGGGCACCCAAGTTTGCAAAAAGGTGAAACAAACTATGGGTCAGTCGTGGGACTGGTGTGAGAATTCTTAAGTAAAATAACTATTAGATATAAGGCAAATCCAAAGACCACGCCGCTAACGCGGAACGGGTTTACTCTAATGGATTGCCGTGCATAATTTAAAGTGTCATAACAAATAAATAAGTACATCGTAAACAACGCAATGTTTTTTGGAAAAAAATGGAATCACCATAAGACCCAAGTCCCATCACACAATGCAACGCACACCAGAGGATAGGGTTTTACCTTATGGTGATTAAACATGCTAAATACGGCAAATACGCATCTAATATTATTATTAGTGTATATGAAAGCATTTCAAAGTAAATGTATTAATCTTAGGAAGCATAGGTACCATATACTATGCCTCCGTACTAGTAATACAATCAAATTCGTCGGTTCGTATTTGGATTTTGGTTTCCATCATGAGTCAAGGCTAGAGCGGAGCTCCTTACCGATTCGAGACACTCTAGCTAGTGCCTCAGGATTCCCCGCAGTTAACCCTTGGATCCTGCAGGGCCGGTCCTCACATACAGCTTAGAGGATTGGCAATTCCTAAGCACACGTTTCCCGGTCCTATAGGACCTATCCGAGGCGCGCCACATTCCATCATCCACATAAGTAAAGTATCAGCGCTGGGAGGTCCCTGACACTACTTCTAGCTAGAAAGAAACGTGCTGCTTTCCCTGCGTTCCCTTCGCCCGTTTTTGACTCAACCGGTGTGTGAGGCTCGCGAAGTCCCGTTACACAAAGCTACGCCTAAACAGGCCATGCTTTGATCATCTCCACAAGGTTCTGCTTTTCAACAATAAACCTTGATCATTGCATCTTAGTATGCCACACTGTCACTCCATGCCATACCATTGCTTCTCCATCAATACATAAATGGGTGTTAAGTAGAGAATAAATTCTCCACCACCAATATTTATATATTAACAGAAAATCAACAATATGATATATAACGAAGTACGATGTCAGACACACCATCCATTTAAACTTATGCTCTGGGTCTGAACGAAAGTCAAATCCGTGAAACCAACACGTACGTCTGGGCAATGACCTTGACCCATGAATTGGTAGCAAGTCAATTCAGGATCTCGATCGCTGTCCATTCGAGGGAAGATTTACGGTCTTCATACGTCGTCTTCTTACTTCGATCTTTAACGCCGTTGGATTAATTTGGGATGAGAATATCTCGGACTTCCCAAACAATCCTCGTATATATATATATACATATATATATATATATTGAAAATCCTTCTTATTTGTTAATAATTATTTTTATAACAATTCGTTCTATTTTAATTATTTAAAATAGTCAAACTTCTTATTTAACGACGCATTCTCAAAATCATATTTTTATTTACATTAATTAAAATGTAAACTTTCATTACATATCGCATTCTTGTTTTCTTTACATTTAATAAAATGCAAACTTGAGATTACATGTTACATTCTTACTTATTTACAATGAATAAAATGTAAACTTGCATTTACATGTCGCATTCTTATATATTGTCATCAAAAATAATGTTAACTCATTCTACGTTGTAATCCTTCTTAAATGTTAATCATTTAACATAAAAGTTAACTTCCTACGATGTAAATTACATTTAATTTACATTAAGATAATGTAACTCATCCTATGTTAAATTACCTTTTAATTAAAATAATATAATTCAATCCTACGGTCAATTCTCTTTAATTTTCATTATAAATAATGTAACTTATCCTCTGATTAAACTTTCTTTTATTATCTACATTAAAAATAATGTATATTAATCCTATCGTTAAACTCTTTTTAATATTAAAATTAAAAATAAGGTTATTCTCATCCTACGGTGCAATTCTTCTTTTAATTCACATTATAAAATAATGTACACTTCATCTTACGATGTAGATTACCTTTCTATTTAACATAAAAATAATAATAATGTACTTTTCCTACGATGCATTTTTCTCTTTTATATACATTATAAAATAATGAACATCTTATCCTACGGCATAAATTTCTTTTTATATTAACATTTAAAAAAAAATATTAATTACATCCTACGGTGAAATTACCTTTATTTCATTAACATTAGCAATGTTAATTTCATCATGCTATGAATTTCAATTATATTATACTTATAAAATAATGTAAATAGCATTCGGTGGATTTCTCTTTTTATTACGTTAACAAAAATGAAATTTTCCTATGATGAAAGTCTTTCTTATTTTTAACATTTAAAGATGGTGTTAATACCATATGGTGTAGATATTTTTATATTAACATTAAAAATATGTTAATCAATCATACGGTGAATCCTCTTGTAAAATAACATTGTAAATGATGTCAAATTTACATACACTTCATTTTCTTTTTAATAACATTGAAAATAAATGTATATGAATCCTATGATTAAACTATCCTTCTTGACATATGATGCTTTTTCTATTTATTAACATTAAAGATAATGTTAATATTACATACGGTGCTTTTTCTATCTATTAACATTAAAGATAATGTTAATATTACATACGGTGCTTTTTCTATTTATTAACATTACAAAAACACTATTTTCATATGCAATGCATTGCATATTTTCTAACATGACAAAATATTATTTACATACAATGCATTTGATATTTTCCTAACTTGACAAAAATGCTATACATACAATGCATTTAGTACTTTTCTAAATTGACAAAAATACTATACATACAATGCATTTGATATTTTCCTAAATTGACAAAAATACTATACATACAATGCATTTTATACTTTTCTAAATTTGACAAAAATACTATACATACAATGCATTTTATACTTTTCTAAATTTGACAAAAATACTATACATACAATGCATTTTATACTTTTCTAAATTTGACAAAAATACTATACATACAATGCATTTTATACTTTTCTAAATTTGACAAAAATACTATACATACAATGCATTTTATACTTTTCTAAATTGACAAAAATACTATACATACAATGCATTTTATACTTTTCTAAATTGACAAAAATACTATACATACAATGCATTTTATACTTTTCTAAATTGACAAAAATACTATACATACAATGCATTTTATACTTTTCTAAATTGACAAAAATACTATACATACAATGCATTTTATACTTTTCTAAATTGACAAAAATACTATACATACAATGCATTTTATATTTTCCTAAATTGACAAAAATACTATACATACAATGCATTTTATACTTTTCTAAATTGACAAAAATACTATACATACAATGCATTTTATACTTTTCTAAATTGACAAAAATACTATACATACAATGCATTTTATATTTTTCTAAATTGACAAAAATACTATACATACAATGCATTTTATACTTTTCTAAATTGACAAAAATACTATACATACAATGCATTTTATACTTTTCTAAATTGACAAAAATACTATACATACAATGCATTTTTCTATTTATATAATGAACAAAATATATTCATTAACATACAATGCTTTCTTCTTTTTATATAATGAACAAAATATATTCATTAACATACAATGCTTTCTTCTTTTTATATAATGAACAAAATATATTCATTAACATACAATGCTTTCTTCTTTTAATATAATGAACAAAATATCATTCATTACATACAATGGTTTATATCATAGCATACACATACGGTTCATGTCATTCTTTAAATTTGTCAAAATGTATATTTTGTCTTTCTTTTACATTGACAAAATATAATTATATCACTACTTCATTATTTGACAAAAATGATTTTGTCGCCAACTTCATTTATATTGACAAAATGATTTTTGTTGCTAAATTTACATTGACAAAAATGAATTTTTATTCTAATGTCATGTTTGCATTGTGAAAATATACTTATTTCGCTAATTCACTCTTAATATACAAAAATGTATATTTTGTCTAATTCTTCTCAATGCAAACAAAATGCTAATTTCGTTTATTCAATCCAATGCAAACAAAAATGTGAATTTTGGTTTTCATTCTTTTCTTTGAACAAAAAATGTATATTTTGTTCCTTTTTCATCTTATAAACAAAAATGTATATTTTTGTTCTTATTCATTTCTTCAACAAAATGTAAATTTTGTTTTCATTTATTTCTTTAATCAAAAGGGAGTATTTTTGTTCTTTTTCTTCTTTTATAAAAAAAAAATAAGTTTTTGTTCTTATTCTTTTTTTTATAAACAAAAATAAGTTTTTTTTTTGTTCTCCTACTTTTTCTTACCGCAAATATCATTCAACAATATATGGAACTTCAGTACGGATCTAGCATAACATGAACAACAAACATATCACAAGCAACCATCAACAATTTAAACGAGGAAAAATCTAATTTTTCCTACCGATCTATGTTTTTAATTAACAGATCTATGATTAAAAATAACGGATCTAAAATCATAGAATCACAACAATTTGAATCCATCCCATAGCAACATTCATCACAAATCTACTTGTTTGATGTTCAATTACACATAACACAACAATAATAATAATTTAATTAATTAAATTATATTAAAAATAAATTCTCACCTTGCTTGATTCTGAAAAGACGACTCGGGTTCAATCAGATTCGGTGTTCGTATTCAATTTGATTCTAGATCTGGAATGATTCCAATGCAAATTCATAGAAAAAATCAAATTCAGGCTTTTAACAACTGGCTGTGTAACACTTAAAAGCGTTACAAAATCTGAAATAATTCATACCCTTTTGTTCAAAACTTCAAATCCGGATTTCTCTTGATTTACTGAACGGTTTTGGGTGCCGTTTGTTGGAGCTTGGAGTGCTACGAGAGGCCGATCTTCTCCGGGAGTTGGGGGCGGTGCGGTTGGACGTGGTGGGGCCCACGTGGCTGCGTGCGGCGCGAGTTTGCGGGCTCGGTGGCGGAGCTACAGGGCACGAGGGAGGCTGAGATTTGTCGGAGAACGTAGAGCTCGGAGAGAGCTTCGAAATGAGTACAAGTTTGTTGAAAACCGTTGAGAGATGAGGGAGAAAATGGAGTTTGAAATTCTGAGTGCTAATGGGTTTCGGTGGCGGCTTACTCACGATGAAGAAGAAGGATGCCGTACCTTTTTCTTATTTATATTATTTTTTTATTAGGTTAATATCTAATTATCCAATAAAGGTCCGTTTTGGTCCGAACTCCGATTCAGGCCCAACGACTGTCATTTATACCAAATAGCCCCCGTTCCGAACTCATCTGGACCTGTCTCATCAGCTCACGGGATCGTCTTGGCCTTCGTTTTTTAGTTTTAAATATAAATCATTATTTTAAATTCAAACGTACGCAGAAATTCACCGGAACCACATACGGACTCAGAAAAATCTAGAAAAATTATTTTTGACTTTCTTATGACGATACGAGCACAACAAAATTAGTTTCGTTCGATTCTGAGACTTTTTGAAAAATGGCTATTTTCAAGGCGAATATATTTAATATTAAAAATATATTTTAAACAAATATTTTCTGAAACACGAAACATATAAGTGTTTACTGTTTTTCAATGCAGAAACATCATTTCGAACTCAATGGAAGTGGTCTCGAGTCGAAATTCCTTTATATGCAAAAAGTAGCATTTTTGACCTATGCAAATTACCCAACGACCTTTCTAAAAATTGAATTGGCCATAACTTTTGATTTCCGCTATGAAATTTCGATTTTTCGGATTCGTTGGAAAGATATTTTTAAATAGATTCTAATATTTTTGGTTTCACTAAAATCCGTTAAATTTTGCATCCTGTATGGTCAGTCAAAGTTCAAGTTTGACTTTTCAAATTACCGCGCTATTTCTCGCTCTTTTTATAATTAAAATTAAATATGTTCGTTTTAACTTCGATTAAAATAAATAAATCATTAAAAATACTTTAAATTCATTAAAATAAAAATTTTAATTTGGCCCTAAAATTCCGGGTCGTTACAATCTCCCCTCCTTAAGAACTTTTCATCCCCGAAAAGGAAAAAGAAAAATAGAAGAGGAAAAATAAACGCAGAGAATGTTTTTAACAGAGATGGTACCGTCTATAACATCAGGCTTTCCACCGAAGAAGTTGGTCCTTTCGTTCCTTCGTAAACATGTGCCAATTAAGCATCGCCACTTCACTTAGTCTTCTTCGAATGCACGATCAAGGGAAGAGTCAAAATAACGGTAATGGTGATTTAAGAGATAGAAAAGATCGAAGGATGAATGAAAAGATGACGATAAAGTGACTGGCTATTATGTATCTCATGAACTGTTCGCCGTAGAATATAGTGATTCTACGTAAACGAATTATTATAAATATGTTATATTCCGCTTTGTAAACCAAAGCTCTGATACCAACTGTGACAGCCCGGACGAAATCCGGTAGGCTTTGCAACCATCCCTTCATCCCCCCAAAGCAGCAGGTAAAACCCACCGTGGCTCACAGTGGTCCCCCAGACACCTTGTTTTACGGCGACCCTCTCGAGCCTCCCGGCCATTGCCTTACCAACCCTCAACAGGGACATGTGGGGGTAAGAGTCTCCCGTTCGCCACCAAACCGCGAAGCGAGAACCCCCCATCATGCTGCATCCTATTCCCGGCATGCTAAACAAGGACTGGTGTGAGAATTCTTAAGTAAAATAACTATTAGATATAAGGCAAATCCAAAGACCACGCCGCTAACGCGGAACGGGTTTACTCTAATGGATTGCCGTGCATAATTTAAAGTGTCATAACAAATAAATAAGTACATCGTAAACAACGCAATGTTTTTTGGAAAAAAAATGGAATCACCATAAGACCCAAGTCCCATCACACAATGCAACGCACACCAGAGGATAGGGTTTTACCTTATGGTGATTAAACATGCTAAATACGGCAAATACGCATCTAATATTATTATTAGTGTATATGAAAGCATTTCAAAGTAAATGTATTAATCTTAGGAAGCATAGGTACCATATACTATGCCTCCGTACTAGTAATACAATCAAATTCGTCGGTTCGTATTTGGATTTTGGTTTCCATCATGAGTCAAGGCTAGAGCGGAGCTCCTTACCGATTCGAGACACTCTAGCTAGTTCCTCAGGATTCCCCGCAGTTAACCCTTGGATCCTGCAGGGCCGGTCCTCACATACAGCTTAGAGGATTGGCAATTCCTAAGCACACGTTTCCCGGTCCTATAGGACCTATCCGAGGCGCGCCACATTCCATCATCCACATAAGTAAAGTATCAGCGCTGGGAGGTCCCTGACACTACTTCTAGCTAGAAAGAAACGTGCTGCTTTCCCTGCGTTCCCTTCGCCCGTTTTTGACTCAACCGGTGTGTGAGGCTCGCGAAGTCCCGTTACACAAAGCTACGCCTAAACAGGCCATGCTTTGATCATCTCCACAAGGTTCTGCTTTTCAACAATAAACCTTGATCATTGCATCTTAGTATGCCACACTGTCACTCCATGCCATACCATTGCTTCTCCATCAATACATAAATGGGTGTTAAGTAGAGAATAAATTCTCCACCACCAATATTTATATATTAACAGAAAATCAACAATATGATATATAACGAAGTACGATGTCAGATACACCATCCATTTAAACTTATGCTCTGGGTCTGAACGAAAGTCAAATCCGTGAAACCAACACGTACGTCTGGGCAATGACCTTGACCCATGAATTGGTAGCAAGTCAATTCAGGATCTCGATCGCTGTCCATTCGAGGGAAGATTTACGGTCTTCATACGTCGTCTTCTTACTTCGATCTTTAACGCCGCTGGATTAATTTGGGATGAGAATATCTCGGACTTCCCAAACAATCCTCGTATATATATATATATACATATATATATATATATATATTGAAAATCCTTCTTATTTGTTAATAATTATTTTTATAACAATTCGTTCTATTTTAATTATTTAAAATAGTCAAACTTCTTATTTAACGACGCATTCTCAAAATCATATTTTTATTTACATTAATTAAAATGTAAACTTTCATTACATATCGCATTCTTGTTTTCTTTACATTTAATAAAATGCAAACTTGAGATTACATGTTACATTCTTACTTATTTACAATGAATAAAATGTAAACTTGCATTTACATGTCGCATTCTTATATATTGTCATCAAAAATAATGTTAACTCATTCTACGTTGTAATCCTTCTTAAATGTTAATCATTTAACATAAAAGTTAACTTCCTACGATGTAAATTACATTTAATTTACATTAAGATAATGTAACTCATCCTATGTTAAATTACCTTTTAATTAAAATAATATAATTCAATCCTACGGTCAATTCTCTTTAATTTTCATTATAAATAATGTAACTTATCCTCTGATTAAACTTTCTTTTATTATCTACATTAAAAATAATGTATATTAATCCTATCGTTAAACTCTTTTTAATATTAAAATTAAAAATAAGGTTATTCTCATCCTACGGTGCAATTCTTCTTTTAATTCACATTATAAAATAATGTACACTTCATCTTACGATGTAGATTACCTTTCTATTTAACATAAAAATAATAATAATGTACTTTTCCTACGATGCATTCTTCTCTTTTATATACATTATAAAATAATGAACATCTTATCCTACGGCATAAATTTCTTTTTATATTAACATTTAAAAAAAAATATTAATTACATCCTACGGTGAAATTACCTTTATTTCATTAACATTAGCAATGTTAATTTCATCATGCTATAAATTTCAATTATATTATACTTATAAAATAATGTAAATAGCATTCGGTGGATTTCTCTTTTTATTACGTTAACAAAAATGAAATTTTCCTACGATGAAAGTCTTTCTTATTTTTAACATTTAAAGATGGTGTTAATACCATATGGTGTAGATATTTTTATATTAACATTAAAAATATGTTAATCAATCATACGGTGAATCCTCTTGTAAAATAACATTGTAAATGATGTCAAATTTACATACACTTCATTTTCTTTTTAATAACATTGAAAATAAATGTATATGAATCCTATGATTAAACTATCCTTCTTGACATATGATGCTTTTTCTATTTATTAACATTAAAGATAATGTTAATATTACATACGGTGCTTTTTCTATCTATTAACATTAAAGATAATGTTAATATTACATACGGTGCTTTTTCTATTTATTAACATTACAAAAACACTATTTTCATATGCAATGCATTGCATATTTTCTAACATGACAAAATATTATTTACATACAATGCATTTGATATTTTCCTAACTTGACAAAAATGCTATACATACAATGCATTTAGTACTTTTCTAAATTGACAAAAATACTATACATACAATGCATTTGATATTTTCCTAAATTGACAAAAATACTATACATACAATGCATTTTATACTTTTCTAAATTTGACAAAAATACTATACATACAATGCATTTTATACTTTTCTAAATTTGACAAAAATACTATACATACAATGCATTTTATACTATTCTAAATTTGACAAAAATACTATACATACAATGCATTTTATACTTTTCTAAATTTGACAAAAATACTATACATACAATGCATTTTATACTTTTCTAAATTGACAAAAATACTATACATACAATGCATTTTATACTTTTCTAAATTGACAAAAATACTATACATACAATGCATTTTATACTTTTCTAAATTGACAAAAATACTATACATACAATGCATTTTATACTTTTCTAAATTGACAAAAATACTATACATACAATGCATTTTATACTTTTCTAAATTGACAAAAATACTATACATACAATGCATTTTATACTTTTCTAAATTGACAAAAATACTATACATACAATGCATTTTATATTTTCCTAAATTGACAAAAATACTATACATACAATGCATTTTATACTTTTCTAAATTGACAAAAATACTATACATACAATGCATTTTATACTTTTCTAAATTGACAAAAATACTATACATACAATGCATTTTATATTTTTCTAAATTGACAAAAATACTATACATACAATGCATTTTATACTTTTCTAAATTGACAAAAATACTATACATACAATGCATTTTATACTTTTCTAAATTGACAAAAATACTATACATACAATGCATTTTTCTATTTATATAATGAACAAAATATATTCATTAACATACAATGCTTTCTTCTTTTTATATAATGAACAAAATATATTCATTAACATACAATGCTTTCTTCTTTTTATATAATGAACAAAATATATTCATTAACATACAATGCTTTCTTCTTTTAATATAATGAACAAAATATCATTCATTACATACAATGGTTTATATCATAGCATACACATACGGTTCATGTCATTCTTTACATTTGTCAAAATGTATATTTTGTCTTTCTTTTACATTGACAAAATATAATTATATCACTACTTCATTATTTGACAAAAATGATTTTGTCGCCAACTTCATTTATATTGACAAAATGATTTTTGTTGCTAACTTTACATTAACAAAAATGAATTTTTATTCTAATGTCATGTTTGCATTGTGAAAATATACTTATTTCGCTAATTCACTCTTAATATACAAAAATGTATATTTTGTCTAATTCTTCTCAATGCAAACAAAATGCTAATTTCGTTTATTCAATCCAATGCAAACAAAAATGTGAATTTTGGTTTTCATTCTTTTCTTTGAACAAAAAATGTATATTTTGTTCCTTTTTCATCTTATAAACAAAAATGTATATTTTTGTTCTTATTCATTTCTTCAACAAAATGTAAATTTTGTTTTCATTTATTTCTTTAATCAAAAGGGAGTATTTTTGTTCTTTTTCTTCTTTTATAAAAAAAAAAATAAGTTTTTGTTCTTATTCTTTTTTTTATAAACAAAAATAAGTTTTTTTTTTGTTCTCCTACTTTTTCTTACCGCAAATATCATTCAACAATATATGGAACTTCAGTACGGATCTAGCATAACATGAACAACAAACATATCACAAGCAACCATCAACAATTTAAACGAGGAAAAATCTAATTTTTCCTACCGATCTATGTTTTTAATTAACAGATCTATGATTAAAAATAACGGATCTAAAATCATAGAATCACAACAATTTGAATCCATCCCATAGCAACATTCATCACAAATCTACTTGTTTGATGTTCAATTACACATAACACAACAATAATAATAATTTAATTAATTAAATTATATTAAAAATAAATTCTCACCTTGCTTGATTCTGAAAAGACGACTCGGGTTCAATCAGATTCGGTGTTCGTATTCAATTTGATTCTAGATCTGGAATGATTCCAATGCAAATTCATAGAAAAAAATCAAATTCAGGCTTTTAACAACTGGCTGTGTAACACTTAAAAGCGTTACAAAATCTGAAATAATTCATACCCTTTTGTTCAAAACTTCAAATCCGGATTTCTCTTGATTTACTGAACGGTTTTGGGTGCCGTTTGTTGGAGCTTGGAGTTCTACGAGAGGCCGATCTTCTCCGGGAGTTGGGGGCGGTGCGGTTGGACGTGGTGGGGCCCACGTGGCTGCGTGCGGCGCGAGTTTGCGGGCTCGGTGGCGGAGCTACAGGGCACGAGGGAGGCTGAGATTTGTCGGAGAACGTAGAGCTCGGAGAGAGCTTCGAAATGAGTACAAGTTTGTTGAAAACCGTTGAGAGATGAGGGAGAAAATGGAGTTTGAAATTCTGAGTGCTAATGGGTTTCGGTGGCGGCTTACTCACGATGAAGAAGAAGGATGCCGTACCTTTTTCTTATTTATATTATTTTTTTATTAGGTTAATATCTAATTATCCAATAAAGGTCCGTTTTGGTCCGAACTCCGATTCAGGCCCAACGACTGTCATTTATACCAAATAGCCCCCGTTCCGAACTCATCTGGACCTGTCTCATCAGCTCACGGGATCGTCTTGGCCTTCGTTTTTTAGTTTTAAATATAAATCATTATTTTAAATTCAAACGTACGCAGAAATTCACCGGAACCACATACGGACTCAGAAAAATCTAGAAAAATTATTTTTGACTTTCTTATGACGATACGAGCACAACAAAATTTGTTTCGTTCGATTCTGAGACTTTTTGAAAAATGGCTATTTTCAAGGCGAATATATTTAATATTAAAAATATATTTTAAACAAATATTTTCTGAAACTCGAAACATATAAGTGTTTACTGTTTTTCAATGCAGAAACATCATTTCGAACTCAATGGAAGTGGTCTCGAGTCGAAATTCCTTTATATGCAAAAAGTAGCATTTTTGACCTATGCAAATTACCCAACGACCTTTCTAAAAATTGAATTGGCCATAACTTTTGATTTCCGCTATGAAATTTCGATTTTTCGGATTCGTTGGAAAGATATTTTTAAATAGATTCTAATATTTTTGGTTTCACTAAAATCCGTTAAATTTTGCATCCTGTATGGTCAGTCAAAGTTCTAGTTTGACTTTTCAAATTACCGCGCTATTTCTCGCTCTTTTTATAATTAAAATTAAATTTGTTCGTTTTAACTTCGATTAAAATAAATAAATCATTAAAAATACTTTAAATTCATTAAAATAAAAATTTTAATTTGGCCCTAAAATTCCGGGTCGTTACATTGTAATAACCCGGAAAATGTGAACCAGTTTAAAATTTTTAAATTAGGTTATTACCAAGAAATGTGAATGATTGAAATAGCATATTTCAATAAAATATAGAATTGTGTATAATATGGCAGTTTGAAATTTTGAATACAAAATAAGTCTGACTGTACCGGGTGGAAAATATAACGGATTTTAACGAAACTAAAAATATTTAAATCTGTTTATCAATACCTTTCTAACGAATCTGAAAAATCGAAATTTCATAACGGAAATCAAAAGTTATGGCCAAATGAACTTTCAGAAAGGTCGCTATATAGTATATATAGCCCTTGAAAATTGAGATTTTGCATGCGACCTCGGAATTCGACGAAACCACTTTCGTTGGGTCCGGGATGTCAAATTATTGCTAAGTTTCAAATTTCGTAATTTTTGAAGCTAGCATGTGAGCGGGGCAAAAGATAACGTGTTTGGTCAAATTCTGTTAAAAAGGGTCGACCTAAAAATGGCCGTTTTGCAAACTATCTCAGAATTCGACGAAACTGGTTTTGTTAGGACCGTATCGTCAAAACAAAGCTAGATTTATTTTTCTGGAATTTTTCGATTCAGTTTGTGGCCCTGGCAAATTGAAATGTACGTTTAAATTAAATATCGAATGTTTTATATTTTAAATTGAAAAATAACTGACTGTAACAGTCGAAATGGCCAACGAAACATATCCCATTGTGTCCGGAATGGGGGTATTTAACTAGTGGCGACAGTCGTTGGGTTTAAAAAGGAGTCCGTTTGCAAAAACACTATTTAAAAATTTTCTATAAATATCGGCCAATAGGAAATTTTCTTTATAAAAAAAAAACCCTAAAACCTAAGCCGCCAGACGAAACGAACGACGCTCGTCATTCAAACCTTTCCGTCGAAAATCCCGCCGCCACAGGCGACGCCAGCCAACGCCACCACCCTCAATCGACGCCGCCCACCGCCCTCTTCAAATCCGACCAACCCCCGCTCATCCTCCCTTCGCCAGCGTCGAGAAAGACGCCCAGGAAGTCGCCGACTTCACGTCGACGCCACGACCGCCAGAGGCGATCGCACCTGCTCCTCCGACCACCGTTAGGACCGCCTCGCTTCCCTGTTTCAAGTCCCACCCTCTGATCGGAGCATAGATTCACGGATTTGCTGAAAAATTCAACCCTAGTTTCGAAATAAAAAAGGGGTATACGGCTAAACTGATTTTTACACTTTAAAGCATTGCAAATTTGTAAAAATCATATCTTTTTGCTATGTTAATGAAATTCGATGAAACAGGAGACACCGTGACCACAAGGAGGCTCTCTACATTCTAGAAGAAGCCGCGGATTTTTCTGACCTTCCTACGATTTTTAGCACCGCAAGAACCAATGTGAGGAATCTAATCTATTTGTGTGAATGTAATCGCGTTGTATAAATTATATAAGCGAAGTGTAAATTATATACGCATTGTATACCTCATGTACATGTGTTGTATAAGTTATATTAGCGATGTATAAATTATACAAGCGTTGTTTGAAACATATATGCTTTGAATTGTGATGAAATGCAAGTGAATTATTATACTATATATATATATACTCCCCTCGTCCACAAACCATGAACGATATTTATTGCTTGTGTTTGACGTGATATTATATGGTATGACGAATGGTTGGAAATAATTGTTTGTGGTTGATATTATGGTTGAAAAATACCTTTTTGGTTGAAAATACCCTCTTGTGGTTGAAACAAAATAGAATAGGATTGTGGAATTGAAAATAAAACATGCCGCCTACGTGCGAACTAGATGCATGATCCCCATTGTCAAAAACCGCGAGGTTTTAAGGTAGAGCGAGGAGTCGTACTAGGGACGGTCCCGGTTTTAACTACCCTGCCGTTATGCTGCCGAAATTTTCTGAAATATTTATGTGTTAGAATAATTTTCCTTCATTGAAATTATTTACATATGCGATATCGAATATTCATGTGTTGAGTTGCAATTCATTCGTTGAGTTGAAATTCATGTGTTGAATATTATTTGAATTTAAACAAATGGCTTTAGCAATAAAAATCACATTTTTATATATACAAACGATATAGAATATTCATGTGTTGAGTTGCAATTCATTCGTTGAGTTGAAATTCATGTGTTGAATATTATTTGAATTTAAACAAATGGCTTTAGCAATAAAAATCACATTTTTATATATATACAAACGATATCGAATATTCATGTGTTGAGTTGCAATTCATTCGTTGAGTTGAAATTCATGTGTTGAATATTATTTGAATTTAAACAAATGGCTTTAGCAATAAAAATCACATTTTTATATATACAAACGATATAGAATATTCATGTGTTGAGTTGCAATTCATTCGTTGAGTTGAAATTCATGTGTTGAATATTATTCGAATTTAAACAAATGGCTTTAGCAATTAAAATCACCTTTTTATATATACAAATGATATAGAATATTCATGTGTTGAGTTGCAATTCATTCGTTGAGTTGAAATTCATGTGTTGAATATTATTTGAATTTAAACAAATGGCTTTAGCAATAAAAATCACATTTTTATATATATACAAACGATATCGAATATTCATGTGTTGAGTGGCAATTCATTCGTTGAATTGAAGTTCATGTGTTGAATGTTATCATCTTTTAAAAATAAATTGAATCGACATTGAAAACTATATTTTTATAGTAAATATGAAGTGTTAAAAATACTCATGTGTCGAATAAATATTTTTGATGATAAAAATATTCCTTTTATAATAAATATGAAGTGTTAAAAATACACAAGTGTCGAATAAATATTTTTGATGATAAAAATATTCCTTTTATCATGTATACGCTTAGTTAAAAATACACACGTGTTGAACTAAATAATAGTTTGCTAGAAATATTATTATTATCTTTGTTCTGCATATATATACATGTGTTGAACAGGAAAAATGGATTAGCTGTTGAGTAAAGAAATTATTTGCGTGCCCGACAAATAGGTAAACCTTGATGAGTTGGCTGCGCAATTTTATTTATATATCAACTCCTGTGAATGCCATTGGATGCGGAGTGCTGGTTTTTCTGTGTGAAATAATAAACAACGCCATAGGATAGTAACAATTAATTTTGAACTACACTACCTGGCATATTCTTGACGATAGGCATACTTCATCATATTCCACATAAGCAATTGGAGCTTGTGTGACGAGGTGGAAGATTTACCATATAAGCAAGAGGCTTGTATGGCGATGACTATGTACTACAGGTTGAACTGATGACTGATATGGACTATATAAATTATAACGATAAATTGCCAGATTAATAAAAACCCCACACGGGTCTGGAGTTGACAATAATCACGTCGCTCTAGTTATTAGATACGGCACATGGACTATTTATTTCCACACGGAAACGGGGTGACGGGAATTTATTCTCTGGAGTGATTATCAGTACATGCTCCCCCGTAAACACCAGAATATATCACTAAAAATATGTGAATGCTTTTTAGGATTTATTGGGTACCTAATACGGCCCAATAAATTTCCAAACCCCTCCCCGTACAAAGGAGGTTATGGCGAATTTTTTTGAAATATTAAGGCGTTAGTGAAATATCTGAAGTGAAAACGAAGTTGAAAATATAGAAAGAACTATAGTTGAAATTATAGATTGAACTATATTTATACATATAAATATAAATATAATTAAAAGGAATAGAGGCCGTGCAGTTCGCGTTTTGGAATCGTAATTTGAAACGATTAGTACGAGAAATCCGACCATCGGATTTTCCCGAAACCGCAACCGCTGGGTTTGCCTTGGAAATATCTTTCCAACGGCACCAACCTTGTGAAAATCCAACGGTTGGATTGTCCGGAATGTTTAATTCAAATCTGAAGAAAAACAGCGCCAGAATCGTTTATATTTATATATAAATATAAATATAATTAAATCGAATAACGACGCTGCAGTTCGAATTTTGAAACCGTAACTTCAAACGACTAGTGTGGAAGATCCGACTGTCGGATTCTCACGAAACTGGAACCGTTGGGTTCGCTTTGGGAATATCTTCCCACTGATATAGACTTTGTAGAAATCCAACGGTTAGATTTTCCGATATGTGTAAAACAAATTTAGGGAAAAACAGCGCCAGTGCCACGAAACGACCTGAAATGTCGTTTAATTAAATATGGCCATTTTTAAACAAATAAAAATGGCGAAAAATCGTTATAAAATATTATAAGCAACATAGGTTGCAAATAGACCAATTGGGCTTGAATTGTTTGATATTTGATGGTTGTATGTGTATGACATGAAAATAACACTAAATAACTGAAAGATGGATGTCGAATAATATAACCATATAAAGAATCGATTTAAATTCTAATGACGTGAATTATTTGGAAAGGCCGAGCTAACCCTCATTTCAAATAATTTATCGAGCGATTCGAATTGAAAAATGCAAAGACGATTCAAGACCGACGATCTTCGTATCGGTTGGATGGGCGCTACTGAGGTTCCTAACCGGAGTAGCTACCGGAAGGGGACGGAAGTAGTAGCCGTCTGAACGTATGTGTTGATTGGACGGATATACGAGGAATTTGACGCCTCCGGTTTCGTTCAGACCCAGGACGGACTTGTAAATGGACTGTGTGTCTGACATTGGATTTTGTTCTATACTGACTGATCTCTGTTAAATATATATCTGTTTGGCGGCGGAGAATTTATTCTTTTGCTTAACGCCCTTCTCTGAGACGTACGAGCTTAGAGGTTATATATCGATGGAAATCAATCATATGGAGTGGACTGCCTATGTGGCATGCTAAGATGCTGTGATCAAGGCTTCTGTTGCAAAGCAAAGTCTTGTGGATGATGATCAAAGCAAGGTCTACGTGGCCTAGCTTTGTGTATTTCGTAGATTCGCGAACCTCACACCCCGGTATGAGTTAAAAATGGGATACGGACCGCTGGGAGAGCACGACGTTTCTTTCTAGCTATGGTGGTGTCAGTGACTTACCAGCCCTGACATATATATCTACTTTTCACCTTTGTGGTTGTTGGAATGCGAGGCGCCTCGATTATAGGTCTGTAAGGACCGGGAAACGTGTGTTCAGGCATAATTAATCCTCTAACGTAAGTGAGGACCGGCCCAGCCGAATCCAGGGGTTACCCAGAGTGTGTAGTCCCGAGGCATTTGCTAGAGTGTCTCGAAGCGGAGAGGAGCTTGCCCCTTGCCTCGACTCATGACGGAAATCCAATTCCCAATACGAAATAACGGACTTGATTGTAGAACTAGTATGGCGACATAGTGGTATGGGGCACTTATGCCGTTTATGATTGACATTTATGATGCTATTCGTTTTTGAAACATATATGCACTAGTAATAATATCAAATGACTTTGCTTTATACGTATCAAGCATATTTGGCTATTAAAAGGTAAAACTCTATCCTCCGGCATGCATTGCATTGTGTGATGGGACCTGAGTCTTATAATGGCTTCATTCTTTCTAAAAGCATTGCGTTGTTTTAAAAGAATTTACCTTGTTTTAAATGCACTAGCAATCACTGGAGTAAACCCGTTCCGCGAAAGTGGCGTGGTCCTATGATGTGCTATTACCATTGTTTCACTGTTAAATAGATTCCTCATACCAGTCCCCATGACTGACTCGTTGTTTGTTTCACTTTGCAAGCACGGGTGCCCTTATTTTCACACGGGCAGCCTAGTACACAGGTGACAGGTGGTTTTTGGTTCTGCACTGCTGCATAGCGTGCACTTTTGGCTCATGGCGAGGCTGACTTCATAGAGATGACTTGGATATTTTCCGCCATTACTGTATTTATATTATGATTCCGCCACTGGCGATGCAGACTGATTTACTTTCCGTATTTCTCGTTATATGTATATGTATCCCGCCTTCGGCGATGTAGACTGATACTCCTATTATGTCTCACTACATATATGTATTCCGCCTCTGGCGATGATGACTGATCACTTTCTTTTTATTTACTAAGTATATCCCACGTTATGCTATTCTGATATTCCTACATGTTGTGATTCCGCTGTCATATCCATGTAAAAAGTATTTTATTTATTATTTCTGCTATTATATGTACTCTGCTATGATGATTAATGTGTTATTTCCTAATGATTATCCTTAATACCGCCCCTCGGATTTTGGGATCGTCACATCGTTATCCCATTCCCTATTCATCCCATGGAGCAAAACTGGTGTTACTCCATATCTACATCCCTCATATTCCGGTAAGTTTAATTACATACTTTCATTCTAAATCTTTGTTGAAAGATTTATTAAAACTCTACCATCATTTTAATCTCCATTTCGTTCAAGCAAATCTTTATTGAAAGATATATTACAATTCCAAATTGAGAAATCATCTTAATCCAAAATCAAACTTCCATTAGAAATGGAATCTTCACGGAAATCTTATCAGTTCATAATCGATATAAATTTCCGTATCATACTAATACTATAATCCAAAAAACGGCAAAGCCTTTTAAATTCCCTAAATAGTAAAGGTCTTCCTCCATGGAGGTTCATCTCGATTATCACTAAATCGATTTCCATTCACTTCCAGTCTAATTCATTAATTGGAAACTTAACATTAAATCCTAATTAAAAGATTTTTTCCATAAAATCCATTTACAATTGTGTTTAAGAACAATGTTACTGAAGACACCATTCATGAAAAACCCAAAATCCAATTTGATATCAAATATAAGGCTTTGAATAAAAGTCGTATCGAGTTATATTGAACATCAAATTCTGAAATCAACAAATACCGTATTGGGAATAACGACATTGATATCTTTCAAATTCCTGAAAACAATATCCGTATAATTAAGGAATCCAATATCGAAATATTCGAAGATTATTTCCATTTAAATTCAATACTCATATACTGGAAAAAATTTAACTTGGTGAAGTATTTATTTACTTCAAATCGTTTCAATCGTTTCTGTCAAAATAGCTTTATTTGTCCGGAGCTAAATATATTTAGTCCAAATCAATTTTAAATCATTTATTATGATTTATTACAATTTTTCCCTATTTTAAATAATTTAAAAATAACTTAATTCATTAAAAACCAATTTCAAGTCATTTACGGCACTAGCGCTGTTTTTTATCAAATTTGATTTCAATTTATCTCAAAATCTGATCGTTGGATTATTAAAATTTTCAGCTCATTTGAAAGCTCTTTTCAGTCTAAACCAAATGTTTATGTTTCGGGAAAGTCCGACTATCGAACCTCTTGGTATGTCAATTTGAACTTAATGATCGAAATTCGCGAACGGTCGCTACACGACTCATCCTATTCAAACCATTTATTTATTATAATAAAATTTTGTTGACTCAGTTTAAATGTATTGTATAAAACGTTTACAAACTTGCTTGAAAACGATGCAACTTCCAGTTCAATTTTAGTTCAAAATTTAAAACTCAATATTATTATAATATTAAAATAATAATTTTCAAAATATAATGTTTTGAAATCCAAATTTTCACGACATCCAATATCAAAATAAATAAGATCAATGGAAAAATCCGTTCGAGTTAAAAACATCATTTATATACCTAATTCGAGTTCACATTTTGAATTTACTATTCAAAATCTAATTTGAATTAAAACAAGTTGTTTTTAATCCAAATTTCTTACAAATCCATTTCAATCATTTCAAAAGTTGTTTCAAATTATATCAACTACATTTTCAAATCAGTTTGAATCCAATTTTCATTTTTCTTGTCAAATCTAATTTTAATGAATATAAAATTCCAATAGAATAAAATTCAATCGATTTCAAATCTCATATTCGTGGTGTAAATTTTGTGCCAACCATACAAACACATTCTTATCAACTACTATCCACCAACCAATATTAATAATATAAGTGTTTCTATCAACAATGCTTATATTCACAGTTTAATAATAATAGCAATAATAATTGTAAACATCCATCAACCATGAAGCAAGCACCGCAATCGCAGGCAGTCAATACATATTTAAATATGGTTATAATAACATAACAAAATAGTTGAGTGAGAGTTCTTGGTTTAAAATCGTTATAAAACGAACGTTTCCGATAGTTCAATCAGGCGCTTTATTTTTCCATAAATTGCAATAAGCTCCAAATCTCTCTGTTTTGTTGCGAAGCTCTCATCCATACGGTTCCAACAGATCCAGTTTCACACAATTCGGACATGTATGCAAAAGATGTGATTTTTAAAAGATTGTATATGATTTAACATTGTTAACTATTGATAAGATAATTAATTAATTAATTTAATACCTACTTTACACTAATCCACCATTCTCATTACTTCTTCCCAAATAACACACGCTGTACATAGCTTCATTCATGCCTATTCACGCACGTCCCATTACACCATAACTCCATCCACACTCAACTAAAACTCAAGCAACGAACACCAACGCGATCTCCTTCCCAAGCTCTACATTCTCATCTCCATTTCATAACACACACAACTCCTATGAGAAACGCGTTCTCCAGCTAACTAATCCCACTCCCTCACATCCTGGTTGCTTGACTAATTATCACGCATTTACCCAAAAATTTTCCAACTCGTTCCAATCTCCACTACAAAATCAAAAACAAAACCAAACCTTGAATCGTTGCTTCAATCTCCAGAAAATCCGAGCCCTAGGCTCACAAAAATCCAGTATAAAATTTTCAAACAATCAAAATTTGCACCGCACACTTCAAAATTGGTAATGAGTTGTAGAAAACATGTTGAAGAATGGAGTTTTGATGACAAAAACCTTATTTTAATATTAATTGATTATAAAATATATACTAACACTTTTATCTAGAATATATATATATACACACACACACACATATGCATGATTTATATACAGGAATTTATACTGAAGACTATACAGATTAAAGATATTAGAGATTCAGATTTCAGAGATGATTCAAGACTCATGAGTATTCAAGAGTTCAAGATAAATATAGTAGTATAGTCTAGATTATGTAAGACTCTGAATAGCACTCCAGGTTCAAATTTAAATTCAAATTTTATTTTTCAAATTCTGATTCTAAAGTCTATTTTCAAATTCTATCTTTAATCTCTATCTTTTATATTTTATTTTCTTTACTTTACTTTTGATTTTAAACACAAGTTTTATAAGTTTTATATTTGTACTTTTATATACTTTATATTTATATAGTTTTAACTCTATAATTTTATAAATATGTTTATATAGTTTATATTTATGTTTTCATATGATCTTCTACTTTGTAATATTCATTTATAACACTATGTTTTAATTCACGAATTTCCAGAAGTGTATATGTATCAAAACACTTCAAAAATGCTCAAAAATTAGTTTAACACATGTATATGTCGACATACATTTATGCCCATGTTGACATATAATTGTCATATTTTCAAAATTGAAAGAAGTGTCTTTTCACTATTTGTAACGCTTTAGAAACGTTCAAATGTTATTAATAGTGGTTGATTTCGATTTTTTTTTATAGTTCTTCTTCTCCATATTCATCTCCTTTTTTACACCATTATATCTCCTCATTTTTATGATTTCTACACTTATACTCTGCCGAATTCAATTCTATTTTCATAAAACTTCTTATCTTCTCACTCCCTACTCATTACTCTCTGAATCAAAGTGCAATTGAAGAGTTATAGGGCTATTGTAATTATTTGGGTAGCGTATGTAATCGGTGGTATCCCTTGTAGCCGTTAAATCAAGGAGGTTAGAATCGGTGGTATCCTTTATAGCCGTTAAATTAAGGAGAGAATACTTGATCAAGTGTGTGTGGAATCAGTGGTATCCCTTGTAGCCGTGAAACCCAAGAGAGGATTGCAATTGGATACTGATATAGTAATAAAACTCTGCGCAATCTAGCGTTGCGTGGGACTCGACGTAGGAGCAATTTCGAACCAGTATAAAATCCGGTGTATTCTTTCCTTTTCTACATTTCATTTCTATTTATCTTTTTGTTTGTGTTTGATTTTGTGTCTATGATTATTTCTGTTGTGTTTGAACCATATAAGTTTTAAATTTTGTTTAAATTCTCGAAAACACTATTCACCCTCCTCTAGTGTTAGTTTTGCCTTAATGATCCATTTCGCAATCCTTATCAATTAGTATCAGAGCAAGGTCTTTTAGAAAGTTCATAATCTGATTTTTGAAAAATAGTGATAATGGTAAACAATACTGGTAGCAAAAATAATTCTTTTATACAGGGTCAGTCCACTGTTAGACCACCACTGTTCAATGGTAGTAATTATTCATATTGGTCATATAGAATGAAATTATATTTACAATCAGTAGGATTAGACACATGGAATAGTACACAAAATGAGTTTGTTGAACCCAAAACTGCTTTTTCTCAATGGACAAATGAACGAAAGACTGTTGCACGAAGCAATTCTAAAGCCATGAATATGTTATTTTGTTAATTAGATCGGAATGAGTTTAATAGAGTGTCTATATGTAAAACTGCTTATGAAATTTGGAGAACTTTACAAGTTACTCATGAAGGAACTAGGAAAGTTAAACAAACCAAGATATCTATGTTGGTTAATCAGTTTGAATTATTCAAAATGAACAAGAATGAGTCTGTCTCCAATATGTATCGCAGATTTCAAGAGATAGTGCATTCATCAACAACACTTGGAAAAACTTATTCTGAAGAAGATCAAGTAAGAAAAATATTGAGCTCATTGACTCCATAATGGGATCAGAAAACTCTGGCAATTGAAGAAGCCAATAATGTCAATAAAATGAATATTAAGGAGTTAATCGAAAATTTGATGCCTTTTGAAGTCCAATTACAGAAAAGAAAAAAAATAGATCAACAAAGAAGAAATCCATTGCACTTAAAGCAACAACAAATGGTTCTGACTCGAGTAGTGAAAATGATGAAGAATCAACCCTTATTACAAGACATTTTAGAAAATTTCTGGAATATAGAAGGAAAAATCATTTTCAAAATAACAACCAAGGAAATTCAAGAAGTAATGATGGTCGATGTTATAACTACAACAAACCAGGTCATATAAGGAAAATTAGTCCATATCCAGATAAGTCAACTCAACAAACAAACAACAGCAATTCGTCAATGAAAAGAAAGAAAGCATACGCAATAACATTAGAGGATTCAGATTCATCATCAAGAGATGAAGAACCAGAAACCGGAAATTCAAATATGTGCTTCACGGGAATTCAAATTTCTGAAAATTTCAAAGAAAAAGATCTAAAAATCGGGTACGCCTTAATTAATTTTTAAATTTTATTTAGATGATTGGTTGCTTTGTTTGTTTGCTCTGCTTTGAAATTAAAAATTAAAAATTAAAACATAAAATTCAGACTTGAAATTTGAAATTCAAATTTTAAAATTCAAAATAATAATATAATAATGGATAATAATAAAATAATTTTTTAATGTTTGTTAGGATTAGAATTATTTAAGGAAATCGCTAAACCTGAAAAATAAGTCGATAATTTAAATCACATTTCACAAAAAGAAATGAAAATTCCTTTGAAAATAGGTACATATGTCGACATACATATGTGTTTATGTCGCCATATATGACCAGAAATTTGAAATTTGAAATTTGAATTTCAAAGGTTTAAACTTTAAAACTTCCCTCCAAATTTTCACCAACTTCCAAGGTCTGAAAAGGTGTCATTGACTACTGAGAAGTTGTGCCTATTTAATTCATATCCATTCAATTTCTATATATACACCTATTCTCTCTACCTTTCATTCACAACTCAAATTAATATTCTTCATATCTATTCTCTTCACAACTATCAATTCAATGGCTTCCTCAAGTTCAACTCAGAAATTGAAGTTAACCAAAACCATCAAATGTTATCTTCATAATGACAAAGAAGCTATCAAAATTTATGTTAACTATATGGCAAATGCTAAATTTAACACGGGTGCTTTCGCCGTCTTTTGCGATTTTCCCTCTTATGATTTTACATTTCTCTTTCAATAAAACAAAGTCTTGAGTCTAAATGACTCACGGGATAATGATGAAGTGTGTTGTCCTAAGCTTGTCAAGGTGTTCTATGCGAATCGTAATTGCCAATTCTATGAAGACAACGAAGACCAAATTTGGAGTATCGTCAAAGGCACGCAACTTGTTCTCGATGTCGAACTTGTAACGACCCGGATTTTTGGCCGTTGAATTCTGAATATTTAAATTGGTTTTTAGAATTTTAATTGAATTACATATAGGAATTTATTGATTAAAAACGAAGTTTGAACGTTAATTTATAATATAATTATAAAACGAGCTCGAAATCGCGCGGTAGTTTGTAATATAGAGTTTTGAACTTCAACTGAGGATACAAGATCCGATATAAGTCGGATTTCTGTGAAACAAGACACGTTGGAACCGTATTGATTATAATTTTCATATGAAAGAGAAAAATCTAGATTTCGTGTTATAATTTGTTAGTTATGGCCAAATCAAATTTAGAAATAGTCGATATAGAATCGTATATAAGCCATAACGGTTTAGTTAATATAACTGGAGATTGGTTATGAATTTGGGCAAGGTTCTTTTGAGGCGTAGTTATAATTTAATTTTTAGAATTTTACTGTAATTTTTAATTAATTAAATATGCAACTTTTTACTTGGAGTATTTTGCACCCTATATCAATATTTTGGGGTTCCATAATATGAGTTAAACTACCGGTATTATTATATCTTTGGGATCGTGACACCTCACTGGACACGATTGCATTCCTACTTCTGTCCGTAACGGCTTGGACTTAAACGAAATTTTAGACAACGAAGTTCGAAAATTCTTGTTATAAACCACCTTAAATAAAATGCACCCTATTTCTACCTAACGCTAGTACACGTTGCATACCCTATACGCAAGTATTTTTCCAGCATTCTAATCATATGTCTAAGACCTATTTTAACAACTAAGAGGAAAATTGGGGACAACAACAGTTAAACAAAGTATATTCATTTTCCTTGGTCGCAAATTCATCTCTTACGTGCCGACCAAGTTGTATTGGAATTCACACCCCAGGCAGCTACCCTATTACATGCTGCAAACCTATACCGAGTTTCCGTGATGGCCACGCCTTCTTTCTTATAAATTAAACTGACCCTTCTCGTTTCTTTCCTTCAGCAAATAAAATCCCCAATTGTATTTCGCTGAAACCTCAAAACAATTGAAGCACGCAACCGCTTTGTTTCGGTGGGTTGTTCTAAAATGGAGCAGTCATAGTCGGGTATTCAAAATACCCCACGCGAGCTGAAGGTGTTCTGGGTGGCGGGAGTAGTGCCTGCGTCGAGTGGAAGGGTCAGTGTCGGTGGTACAGTGATGCGGTGAGGAGGAGGGGGTTGAGAGGGCTAAACGATGGTGATTTCTTTTGGTTCATGGTGGCAGCGTGATGGTGTTTTTCTGCCACGAAAGATGGTTGAAGTTTGGTGATGATGGAAGAGGGAGTTTGCGGTGGGTTTTATTGGGGGTTATTTTCTGGACATGGAGAACACATTGATAGTGAGGAGCAGCAAGCGAGAGTGCCGTGGGATTGGGAAAGTAGTTATTTCCATGTAGTAGTGAAGTTTGCTTGAAACCGCAATGAATGGAGATGGTGCGAACTTTTTCTGGTTTTAATGGGGTATATTCAAGTCAGCTATTCGTTGTAGGGTGTGTTTTGTAGATCGATGTCTGGGAGACTGAAAGTTGTAAGAGGTTATACAGGCATAGTGACCATACGAGAGAAGTAAGAAGAAAGTCAGTGAGGAGGGGGAACCGTGATGTACGAGATGGGAAGAACAGGGCGGGTTGAAGAAGATGTACAGAAAAGGCCTAGGTGAGTTTTGAACGGGACTAAACATGATGGTTTATAAATTATTATATTTATAATGAATATTTAAATACTTCGAAGTTTCACGTTAACACAGTTAAGTTATTACCTTAATAGCTTATATAAGGAAGAACTTTAAACAACCATAGCAAATTGTGCCACCCAACGTTATGCCCGATGTGGTCTAGTGTATGCAAATTTTTGTTTATACGTATCTAACCCATCATTGGTATACAGCGTGTGGTTTCTATTTAATAACATGGTATAGGAGACGAATAGTAAATCATACGTATGCCTAATTGGAGATTTACAGTGTCTAATCTATTTTTATTTTAACATGACCTAATCGTTAATCCTAAGTTAAATTGGCCAATAATAATGTTTAATATATTGTTTCTACTCACGATTAGTATCAAGGGTATTAACTAGCATGTAGAAATTAAATAATAATTTATTATCAAAGATAGTATTAATATTCTTTTTAAAATAGCAAGTAATGTGTGAAATTATGACTATGTAATACAGTAATGAAATGGGATGAAATCAGAAGCGTTAGATCCGTATCGACAAGCACTACTGATGAAATTGGTCTGATCAGAATTGGCAGCTATTGAGGATTTTTAATTAAATTAAACATCGGTTTAATTTAATTAAACCAAACTGTCTCAGCGACGGACGAACCAAGGTGAGTAAACTCGCTCGTTTAAAATTATTTTATAATGTGAAATGGTTGCTTGATTGAATAGTTGATAAATTGGTTGATATAATCACATCGTTGATTGATCTCTTTTTAATGCGATATTTTTGATTTGTGGATGCAGGGAAACAGGTTGGAGGGATCCAACTGGATCCCTCAACATTTTATTTACTGTTTTATTTGATAGTGATATATGTTATGCTACATTATCCATGGTTGAATTTGTGTGTTTGGTTTACCCTGGCCTTAGGAACCTGATATTTTAGATACCGTAAAATATCATCGAATGTGACAAAGGAAATTAGAATTTAAAAGCAAAGTTTATTTCCAAATTTGAAATAATTTCTTTTCCATTGAGTTGCAAATGGAAACCTATTCCATTGGGTAAACCAAGAAAAATGTTATGAATAAAGATATAAATTAAGTGGATCATTAACCATCGGATAAATTAAAAGGTGAGCTCAAATATGAATGTATATTTGAAAGTGAGTATCGGTTTTGGAACCAATATTTGGAAATGGACCCGAATTTAGCAAAATACAGAGGGAAGTTTAAAGAAGGATTTTCAAATGCTTAAAATAAAAGAATAATATTTTAAAACAAGGAAATATTTTTGCAAATAAAATGTATATAAAAAGGGGGATTTATAGAAATCGAATTAAGTGGTTAGAAAAATGTATAGTTTATAAATATGTTTAAAGGAGAACTTGAATTGTTTAAAATAAACAGAGTTTATAAATGAACAACGAAAGCGTGTGCGCCGTACACGGTATTTTATTCAAAACAGAAATCATAACGCTGTTGTTATAAGAAATGATTTTAAACAGCGATTATAACGCTGTCTTTGTAAGAAATGCTTTTATAAAACTAAACAGCGATTTTAGCGCTGATGTTATAATAGATGTTGTTAATATATATACAGCAATTTTAGACGCTGCTGTTATAATAAATGTCTTGGTAAATCTAAATAGCAATTTTAACGCTGCCGTTATAATAACTGTTTTAATAGCAATCTTAATGCTATGGTTATGATAAGTGTTTTATAATGCTAGATAGGGGTTTTAACGCTGTTGTTGAAAGCAATGTTTTATAAACCAAACATTTGAAGACAACAATTATAACGTTATCGTTATAATCAATATTTTTATAAAGAAGGTGTGTTCGTAGGTCAAATCCGAGAGTCGCGTAAGAAATGTTTGGTTTAAAGTTGTGAGCTCTGAATATTTCAAAGTGAATGATAGTAAGGGTTGGTTAGTGATATCGTTAATTAATGAATGATTTATGATTTAAGTCATAATAACGATGTTTATAACATCAGTAAATTCAAAGGATTTAGAAATGTTTTCTAACTGGAGTAAAAGATATTTTCTCAATAAAGGGATTATATATATTGGAAAAGTTTTCCAATATTCAGGTTAGAGAATAAAAGTCATATTAAAGTTATTATATTTCGGATGCAGGGAATTATAACACCATTGTTATAATCAAGTGATTCCTGAAAAGGAAGTGGATTCATAATCGAATCCGAGAGCAACATAAGGAAGCGTGTTAAAAGATTGGAAAGATGAACCTTGTCTATCTCGAAGTTAGAAATGTTGCTCAGTTAAGGTCTGAGAGGTAATTATACCCCAACTTGATTGACTTCGTTTTTAACTAAGAAATGGTTAAGGTTCGATAGTGGAAAGTGGTTAAGTGGAAAACAAATAAAGGAGATTTGGCATAGTGATGTTTATTCAAACATCTGTTTAAATCAAATGAAGGAGATTTGGAAACGTTTTCCAAATGAGAGTCAGAAATGTTTTCTGAATATAGAGGACAGATAATGGAAATGTTTTTCCAAGGTTAATAGCGTATATTTTCTAAATATATTAAATAAGGAATGTAAATGAAAGTGAAAAGGGAAATGAATAAATGAATGAACTAAAGGGATAAACGTTGAACGATGTTTGGTCGATAGAATTTCCTTCGGGAAATAATATCGTTGTTTGCACACCGACATGTTTTCATTTGATAGTTAACTCACCGACTATCAAAGTTTTGACCATTTTAACGTTGTTAATATGGAGAGACCGGTTGGAGTATTATCCAGAGAACCACTCCGTATTGACATAAGCGTTGCGAATCAAGTATGCTGAATATATTGAAGACGGAGTTATGCAAGGCTATCCTATTTACAGAATAGTGCCTTCGGTTTGTCCAGTCCCAGGACAAACGTGAATGGACGAATGTCTGACAGAGTATATTCAAAGGATCGCGTAAGTTGATCTCTTCAAACGTACTTACGTTTGGTGGCGGAGGAATTCGTTTCTCTTAGCTGTATACCCGTGGTATTTTTGGTGAAATCAATTTGGGGTTTGGCGGGTATGACGATGTGGCGTTCAAAGTAATGGAGGTGAGATCTGTCAAGAGATACGTTATGACCTCAAGCCTCATCAACCAGGAAAGGACAAAAATCGGGCAGGCAGCATGGCTATGTGGGTCGCACCCATTAGGATGTATGATCACCTATCTAGAGAAATTCCTTTTATTCTTAAATCTATCGATGTTGTCCCTTATCGGGAGGCGGTTGCTGATCCCAACCGTCGGTGGTATACATTCGATACACTCAAGCGAAATGAGTGGTCGGTCATGTGAGGGCCGGGTTGCAAGACGTTCTTGTTGAACCCAGTGTATTTGCCTCTAGAGATACACGTTCGGAAGGTGGTCCCATACCTTGTCAAGTTGGAATCCAATCTCCAATAAGTGCCTGCGAGTTTGATTGTATATTATATATGTAGAGCGTGAGATGCAAGCGTTCTGCTAGATTGTTAATTACTTGTGATTAGACATTATTATAATATCAGATAATATATGATTTCCGAAGTGTTTTGGGTTATCGTAAGGTAAAAGCCATCCGTATTTATGTGTGGATTGGTCTTACGATTATCTTTTCTTTTGAAAAGGATTTTGAAAAGTTAAACCAAATGATTGGAGTTTACTCACACCAGTCCCATGACTGACCCAGAGTTTATTTTGTTTTTGTTTTCCCTAAACTCTTGGGTGCCCAAATTTGTACGGGCAGTCAAGTAGTTAGGATTTTACAGATTCACTTGAAGAAGCTTGAAGCAGGAGGCTTCACCAGTTGGCTATAGACTATTATATTTTCCGCTGTGTATTATGTTGTATCTGGAAACAGGTGTTTATAACTGTTCCAGGGATGATCGTTGTGCTCTGATAATGGTATGTATATACAAATACTGATTTGTGTTTCAAAGTTATATTATATAATATATTTTACTCGTTCCGCTGTGAGTTTGTGATCTTCGTTTTCTTCTATTCTAATATTTCTTTCTTTCTATTTCTCATCCTCTAACTTCTTTCTAAAAATGATGCGTATTTCTGTGCAATTTGAGTTGGACGTGTGGTGTTATTAGTCGACTCAAAGAGCACGGATTTGCGGGTCGTTTCATTTGGTATCAGAGCTGAAGGTTAAGTGGTTACCTTGGCTCTGTGGCGTGACTCAATAGAGATGGGGTTAGTAATACCCTAGATTGAGTTTGGGTGTATATATATGAGCGCGTATTTGTAAATTCGATATAAAATTTGTTTTATATTGTGTTGACTGGTTTGTTGAGTGGTTTATGAATTCTGGTCGGTACAGGAAGTACAACTGTATCGATAGGTGTTTCTAAACTCTCGAACAGAACAAATCGACTCAGTATTATTTTAAAGTGGGTAAGTGATATAATTTTGCCCAAAAGTTATTTTGATATAAATGGAATAATTTCTGAAATCTTATATAGATGGGTTGATTGTTATTGCAATCAAGTAAAACTATAGAATATTGAAATGGTTATGGAATTTGTATACGGATAATGTATGCAAAAGAGATAAGCCAAGATTTAGATCAAACTCCGAGTGATTAGAAGTATTTTCTGAAGTATTTTTTTTAAAAAGCAATATAACATTACTTTGAAGAACTTTTCAATAGAAATTGTTTTAAATGGATTTTAAAAGTGATTAAGCATTGAAATCACTTCAGTGGCGAGAAAATAGTACTAATAATGGGTCGCGACATTATCGGTACTCATTTTCAAGTTTCTGAGTGATGGATTGCTACCATAGTAATTTGGAAATATAAAATCTGTTTAAAAAGGGCAAGTTGTTTAGGAATTTAAATGTTTTGAATTGAGTTGATTATAATATATATAAATATATATGACTTCAAACTAGTTTGGAATAAAACTCGGGAATTTGAATTCTGGAATTAAAATTTAACTTGTGTAAGTTTAATAGAATGAATTGGTAAAGATGTACCAAAAGAACTGAAATTTAACTTAAGTCGAGTTAAATTAAAAGTGGATTAGATTAGAAATTATTTCGAATGAAGTAAATAAAGAAATGTTGAGATTCGGATTATAAATATTCGACTAATGTGTGAACAAGTTGAATATATAGTGGATGATGTGGTTGGAATTAAACTGCGGTGGAATTGGATTCAAGTATAATAGGTGGGTTGGCTTAAAAGAGAATCAGACTTGGATTGATAAAGTGGAAGTTGAATTTACTTGGGAAACTATTGGAAATATATGCGTACTGAGCAGATATTGAATGAAAGCAAGTGCAAGAGATAGAATTATGCCCGACAAAAAGGTATATGTTTACAATATTGTTTGGGTTGATGATTTTATGAGCCTATGAGGCAAGCCGATTGGCTTTTTGATTTTATTTTGGATTGGAAAAGGCCTAGAAAGGCGTGTTGTGGTTGTACCGATTGAGCCGTGCAGAGGATATGCTGCCGAAATTTTTCAGAATTTAAAGTGTTAGAAAATTTTCAGAATTTTTGAAAATTTTCGTTAGTGAGAATAAATTAATATTTTTAATTGAAATAAATTGGTCCTGTTAAATTGGAGTTAAGAGGTGGGAAAAACAAAAAGGAATTTTAAACCTAGTTAATAGGATACGTGGCATTTTCCTTACTTAGCAATTTCGAGGACGAAATTATTTTAAGGGGGAAGGAATGTAACGACCCGGATTTTTGGCCGTTGAATTCTGAATATTTAAATTGGTTTTTAGAATTTTAATTGAATTACATATAGGAATTTATTGATTAAAAACGAAGTTTGAACGTTAATTTATAATATAATTATAAAACGAGCTCGAAATCGCGCGGTAGTTTGTAATATAGAGTTTTGAACTTCAACTGAGGATACAAGATCCGATATAAGTCGGATTTCTGTGAAACAAGACACGTTGGAACCGTATTGATTATAATTTTCATATGAAAGAGAAAAATCTAGATTTCGTGTTATAATTTGTTAGTTATGGCCAAATCAAATTTAGAAATAGTCGCTATAGAATCGTATATAAGCCATAACGGTTTAGTTAATATAACTGGAGATTGGTTATGAATTTGGGCAAGGTTCTTTTGAGGCGTAGTTATAATTTAATTTTTAGAATTTTACTGTAATTTTTAATTAATTAAATATGCAACTTTTTACTTGGAGTATTTTGCACCCTATATCAATATTTTGGGGTTCCATAATATGAGTTAAACTACCGGTATTATTATATCTTTGGGATCGTGACACCTCACTGGACACGATTGCATTCCTACTTCTGTCCGTAACGGCTTGGACTTAAACGAAATTTTAGACAACGAAGTTCGAAAATTCTTGTTATAAACCACCTTAAATAAAACGCACCCTATTTCTACCTAACGCTAGTACACGTTGCATTCCCTATACGCAAGTATTTTTCCAGCATTCTAATCATATGTCTAAGACCTATTTTAACAACTAAGAGGAAAATTGGGGACAACAACAGTTAAACAAAGTATATTCATTTTCCTTGGTCGCAAATTCATCTCTTACGTGCCGACCAAGTTGTATTGGAATTCACACCCCAGGCAGCTACCCTATTACATGCTGCAAACCTATACCGAGTTTCCGTGATGGCCACGCCTTCTTTCTTATAAATTAAACTGACCCTTCTCGTTTCTTTCCTTCAGCAAATAAAATCCCCAATTGAATTTCGCTGAAACCTCAAAACAATTGAAGCACGCAACCGCTTTGTTTCGGTGGGTTGTTCTAAAATGGAGCAGTCATAGTCGGGTATTCAAAATACCCCACGCGAGCTGAAGGTGTTCTGGGTGGCGGGAGTAGTGCCTGCGTCGAGTGGAAGGGTCAGTGTCGGTGGTACAGTGATGCGGTGAGGAGGAGGGGGTTGAGAGGGCTAAACGATGGTGATTTCTTTTGGTTCATGGTGGCAGCGTGATGGTGTTTTTCTGCCACGAAAGATGGTTGAAGTTTGGTGATGATGGAAGAGGGAGTTTGCGGTGGGTTTTATTGGGGGTTATTTTCTGGACATGGAGAACGCATTGATAGTGAGGAGCAGCAAGCGAGAGTGCCGTGGGATTGGGAAAGTAGTTATTTCCATGTAGCAGTGAAGTTTGCTTGAAACCGCAATGAATGGAGATGGTGCGAACTTTTTCTGGTTTTAATGGGGTATATTCAAGTCAGCTATTCGTTGTAGGGTGTGTTCTGTAGATCGATGTCTGGGAGACTGAAAGTTGTAAGAGGTTATACAGGCATAGTGACCATACGAGAGAAGTAAGAAGAAAGTCAGTGAGGAGGGGGAACCGTGATGTACGAGATGGGAAGAACAGGGCGGGTTGAAGAAGATGTACAGAAAAGGCCTAGGTGAGTTTTGAACGGGACTAAACATGATGGTTTATAAATTATTATATTTATAATGAATATTTAAATACTTCGAAGTTTCACGTTAACACAGTTAAGTTATTACCTTAATAGCTTATATAAGGAAGAACTTTAAACAACCATAGCAAATTGTGCCACCCAACGTTATGCCCGATGTGGTCTAGTGTATGCAAATTTTTGTTTATACGTATCTAACCCATCATTGGTATACAGCGTGTGGTTTCTATTTAATAACATGGTATAGGAGACGAATAGTAAATCATACGTATGCCTAATTGGAGATTTACAGTGTCTAATCTAATTTTATTTTAACATGACCTAATCGTTAATCCTAAGTTAAATTGGCCAATAATAATGTTTAATATATTGTTTCTACTCACGATTAGTATCAAGGGTATTAACTAACATGTAGAAATTAAATAATAATTTATTATCAAAGATAGTATTAATATTCTTTTTAAAATAGCAAGTAATGTGTGAAATTATGACTATGTAATACAGTAATGAAATGGGATGAAATCAGAAGCGTTAGATCCGTATCGACAAGCACTACTGATGAAATTGGTCTGATCAGAATTGGCAGCTATTGAGGATTTTTAATTAAATTAAACATCGGTTTAATTTAATTAAACCAAACTGTCTCAGCGACGGACGAACCAAGGTGAGTAAACTCGCTCGTTTAAAATTATTTTATAATGTGAAATGGTTGCTTGATTGAATAGTTGATAAATTGGTTGATATAATCACATCGTTGATTGATCTCTTTTTAATGCGATATTTTTGATTTGTGGATGCAGGGAAACAGGTTGGAGGGATCCAACTGGATCCCTCAACATTTTATTTACTGTTTTATTTGATAGTGGTATATGTTATGCTACATTATCCATGGTTGAATTTGTGTGTTTGGTTTACCCTGGCCTTAGGAACCTGATATTTTAGATACCGTAAAATATCATCGAATGTGACAAAGGAAATTAGAATTTAAAAGCAAAGTTTATTTCCAAATTTGAAATAATTTCTTTTCCATTGAGTTGCAAATGGAAACCTATTCCATTGGGTAAACCAAGAAAAATGTTATGAATAAAGATATAAATTAAGTGGATCATTAACCATCGGATAAATTAAAAGGTGAGCTCAAATATGAATGTATATTTGAAAGTGAGTATCGGTTTTGGAACCAATATTTGGAAATGGACCCGAATTTAGCAAAATACAGAGGGAAGTTTAAAGAAGGATTTTCAAATGCTTAAAATAAAAGAATAATATTTTAAAACAAGGAAATATTTTTGCAAATAAAATGTATATAAAAAGGGGGATTTATAGAAATCGAATTAAGTGGTTAGAAAAATGTATAGTTTATAAATATGTTTAAAGGAGAACTTGAATTGTTTAAAATAAACAGAGTTTATAAATGAACAACGAAAGCGTGTGCGCCGTACACGGTATTTTATTCAAAACAGAAATCATAACGCTGTTGTTATAAGAAATGATTTTAAACAGCGATTATAACGCTGTCTTTGTAAGAAATGCTTTTATAAAACTAAACAGCGATTTTAGCGCTGATGTTATAATAGATGTTGTTAATATATATACAGCAATTTTAGACGCTGCTGTTATAATAAATGTCTTGGTAAATCTAAATAGCAATTTTAACGCTGCCGTTATAATAACTGTTTTAATAGCAATCTTAATGCTATGGTTATGATAAGTATTTTATAATGCTAGATAGGGGTTTTAACGCTGTTGTTGAAAGCAATGTTTTATAAACCAAACATTTGAAGACAACAATTATAACGTTATCGTTATAATCAATATTTTTATAAAGAAGGTGTGTTCGTAGGTCAAATCCGAGAGTCGCGTAAGAAATGTTTGGTTTAAAGTTGTGAGCTCTGAATATTTCAAAGTGAATGATAGTAAGGGTTGGTTAGTGATATCGTTAATTAATGAATGATTTATGATTTAAGTCATAATAACGATGTTTATAACATCAGTAAATTCAAAGGATTTAGAAATGTTTTCTAACTGGAGTAAAAGATATTTTCTCAATAAAGGGATTATATATATTGGAAAAGTTTTCCAATATTCAGGTTAGAGAATAAAAGTCATATTAAAGTTATTATATTTCGGATGCAGGGAATTATAACACCATTGTTATAATCAAGTGATTCCTGAAAAGGAAGTGGATTCATAATTGAATCCGAGAGCAACATAAGGAAGCGTGTTAAAAGATTGGAAAGATGAACCTTGTCTATCTCGAAGTTAGAAATGTTGCTCAGTTAAGGTCTGAGAGGTAATTATACCCCAACTTGATTGACTACGTTTTTAACTAAGAAATGGTTAAGGTTCGATAGTGGAAAGTGGTTAAGTGGAAAACAAATAAAGGAGATTTGGCATAGTGATGTTTATTCAAACATCTGTTTAAATCAAATGAAGGAGATTTGGAAACGTTTTCCAAATGAGAGTCAGAAATGTTTTCTGAATATAGAGGACAGATAATGGAAATGTTTTTCCAAGGTTAATAGCGTATATTTTCTAAATATATTAAATAAGGAATGTAAATGAAAGTGAAAAGGGAAATGAATAAATGAATGAACTAAAGGGATAAACGTTGAACGATGTTTGGTCGATAGAATTTCCTTCGGGAAATAATATCGTTGTTTGCACACCGACATGTTTTCATTTGATAGTTAACTCACCGACTATCAAAGTTTTGACCATTTTAACGTTGTTAATATGGAGAGACCGGTTGGAGTATTATCCAGAGAACCACTCCGTATTGACATAAGCGTTGCGAATCAAGTATGCTGAATATATTGAAGACGGAGTTATGCAAGGCTATCCTATTTACAGAATAGTGCCTTCGGTTTGTCCAGTCCCAGGACAAACGTGAATGGACGAATGTCTGACAGAGTATATTCAAAGGATCGCGTAAGTTGATCTCTTCAAACGTACTTACGTTTGGTGGCGGAGGAATTCGTTTCTCTTAGCTGTATACCCGTGGTATTTTTGGTGAAATCAATTTGGGGTTTGGCGGGTATGACGATGTGGCGTTCAAAGTAATGGAGGTGAGATCTGTCAAGAGATACGTTATGACCTCAAGCCTCATCAACCAGGAAAGGACAAAAATCGGGCAGGCAGCATGGCTATGTGGGTCGCACCCATTAGGATGTATGATCACCTATCTAGAGAAATTCCTTTTATTCTTAAATCTATCGATGCTGTCCCTTATCGGGAGGCGGTTGCTGATCCCAACCGTCGGTGGTATACATTCGATACACTCAAGCGAAATGAGTGGTCGGTCATGTGAGGGCCGGGTTGCAAGACGTTCTTGTTGAACCCAGTGTATTTGCCTCTAGAGATACACGTTCGGAAGGTGGTCCCATACCTTGTCAAGTTGGAATCCAATCTCCAATAAGTGCCTGCGAGTTTGATTGTATATTATATATGTAGAGCGTGAGATGCAAGCGTTCTGCTAGATTGTTAATTACTTGTGATTAGACATTATTATAATATCAGATAATATATGATTTCCGAAGTGTTTTGGGTTATCGTAAGGTAAAAGCCATCCGTATTTATGTGTGGATTGGTCTTACGATTATCTTTTCTTTTGAAAAGGATTTTGAAAAGTTAAACCAAATGATTGGAGTTTACTCACACCAGTCCCATGACTGACCCAGAGTTTATTTTGTTTTTGTTTTCCCTAAACTCTTGGGTGCCCAAATTTGTACGGGAAGTCAAGTAGTTAGGATTTTACAGATTCACTTGAAGAAGCTTGAAGCAGGAGGCTTCACCAGTTGGCTATAGACTATTATATTTTCCGCTGTGTATTATGTTGTATCTGGAAACAGGTGTTTATAACTGTTCCAGGGATGATCGTTGTGCTCTGATAATGGTATGTATATACAAATACTGATTTGTGTTTCAAAGTTATATTATATAATATATTTTACTCGTTCCGCTGTGAGTTTGTGATCTTCGTTTTCTTCTATTCTAATATTTCTTTCTTTCTATTTCTCATCCTCTAACTTCTTTCTAAAAATGATGCGTATTTCTGTGCAATTTGAGTTGGACGTGTGGTGTTATTAGTCGACTCAAAGAGCACGGATTTGCGGGTCGTTTCAGAACTCTTAGGCAATATCTTGAATTATCGAAGCATGGGCTCGGATTTTTCGGAATTCATTATCGATGAAACCGATTTAGAGACCTATCATGACATATTCGAAAGCGATGCTCATATAGATTTCGAAAATCGTTTTTTCCATCCAAAAACAAGAATTGTCAACCTCCTCCTCCAACATGCCATCACTCCTCGCTTCGGAAACTTTAATGATCCAACTCTCAAAGTCCAAAAAGTCCTCTTTGCTATTATGGGTGGTTATAACATTAATTAGGTCGATATAATCTTAAAAGAGATCAAACCCATAGAATTTTCATAAGAGAAAACACTCTCTACTATGGTGTTTATCACACCCGCATCTCCAAATATTTTGGAGTTGATCTTCATGGAGAAGAATTTGTGCCTAGACAAGTGTTTGACTCATCAAACATACATCTCATGCAAATTCCTCTCACTTTCCAACCATATGAGACATTCGAAGTGAAACAAGCCCAATGCAACAAGAACACGTGCCAATGGAAGTAGAAGAAGAAGAAGAAGAAACTTCTTTAAAAAGTGTTGAGTGTCCTATCAACACTAGACACATTTCCAAAGAGAGGAATGTTCAAAATCAAGTAAAGATTGTCAACAATCAAAAGAAGCTTAAGAAGAACTTTTCAAAAATGACCAAGTTCATGGTCAAGATTGGAAGAAAGCTTGGAATATCACCTTCCTTATCATCATTCGAAAACTAGTCTATTTGTTTAATTTATCTTTATGTATTAGCTTATATATTTGATTTCGAATCTCGTATTTAGTGTGTCTTAGTTAGTTGGATGTATTTGTTTTTTATTAAGTAATGAATGAAGTTTCATTTATGTCAAAATCATCTTTAATTTACTGTAAAAACTTTATAAATAATTATAATATAACATAAGATCAAAAGATTCAAAATTTGAATTTTTTTAACGGTTATGTGGAAATACATTTATACATATGTCGACATATAACTGCTAGATTTTCAAATCTTTTCAAATTTTAAAATTAAATAACTAACTCATATCCATTCAAAATCCAACGAATTCTAGACCCTATTTAAAACTATTTCTTCCAGAAAATTTCATTATTTCATTTCTTCTTCCTCCTTATTCATTTCCTCTCATAGCCATGGCAAATCCAATCCATAACTTAAGCGAAAATCTTGAAGAAACACGGAATTTCTTCAAGAACATTATCTCTATAACAAACTGGAATTTTCGACCCAGAAAATCAACATTAAACCCAGGTCAATTATAAAGGTATTGAACATTCCAGATCATTAATAGAAAGAAGTTGGAGGGTGAGAATAGATAAGATAGAAAATTAGAATAGAAGAAGGAGAGGAACAACAAAAAAATCAGAGTAAGACGAACCTCATAGCGGAACGAATAAAATATAGTACACAACATAACTTTTGAAAAATTTGTCATTGGTATATATATATACCATTTTAGAGTACACCACTTACAACACAGCAGAAATAAACAATAGCTATATAATGTTGAAGCCTCCTGCTCCAAGCACTTCCATTAATTTCTATTAAATTTGTTTTTGATTTAAAATAATCTTCCTGAGAGTTTTAAATAGCTTAGTATTTTACAAAATCAAATATTCCTTTTTTCGGAATTCAAAACGACTTGTTTTGCCAAAACAATTCGAAATCAATATCTTTGGCAGTAATCCATCACTTAGAGCTTGAAAATGAACACTGATGATGTGGCCAGCATCATCAGAATTATTTTCCAGTGATAAAAGTGAGTTCAATACTATATCGCTTTCCACAACCATTTTTAAACACATATTCAAATTTCCAGATTTTTAATTCCAATTTTGATTTTAAATTCAGATTTAATTTATCTTGATTTGTATATCTTACACTTGTAAGAATTCAGATTGGTTATTTATAACCATTCCAATTATAATCTTATTCGATTATAATAACAACCAATATATCCAATATATTATAATAATTCCAATATTAATCATTCTTTTATATCAAAATATAATGCGGGTAAAATTATTTTGTTTGCCCTCTTTTCAAAACATACTATGTCGGTTCATTGTATTCAAGTGTTTAGGAACTCTTACCGATAGAGTGGATCAAACTGATCGACCAGAACTCATAAACAACTCAATCAATGAATCTCTACAATATAAAACCATTTTATATTAAATAACAAACACACGCTTGTGTATATACACTCAAACTCAATCTAAGGTATTTCTAACCCCATATCTATCGAGGTAAAGTCGAGGTAATACTTAACCTTCAGCTCTGATACCACTGTAACGAACTGTTGATTTTCTGAACATTTCTTGTTTCATAGGATTAGTTAACTTGTGTATTTTTTATATTTTTGGGATCGTGGCACATTTCTCGTCACAAGGTATTTTTTTTTTTCATTAGCTGTTTGTAAACAAACGGAGTTTTACGTAATGGGGTACACTATATTTACTTATGAAGTAAAGTGATTTTTATAAATATTCAAAAGTAATTTGAGAAGGATGATATGGTAATAATTGATTTTATTTTATTAACTTTACTTACCTTGGGTTTTCTTGAAATCCAGCCTAATGAAGTCCATGACTTTATAAAAACCTGATGAGAAGCCTGGAATTAAACCATTTCTAATGCGGATTAAGGTAGGAATTCATATTACACAGTGCAAGATATATTACAAATCAAAATAAAGAAATACGTGAAATGTTGAATTGGGAAGGTATAATATGGAGAAAGAATGGAAATTAATGGAGTGTGATATTTTTATAGAAAGAATCTGGTGGTAAAATAAGCAACTAGGGTGGTAACAGACATAATGTTTATTCCAATGGTTCAATGAGAAGACAAAACACATTAACCAAATAATGATAAAATCAAATGGGGTAATATATACATATTCTTACCTTAACAGTGAAGCATGGTACATCCCTTTTTCCCAAACGCAGACTATGCTTCGGTTATACGCATACCTATTCTAAGCTATGAGGTACATTTCAGTTTCTTAATCCGTAAATTAAATCAAGCTTCAGAAGGAAGGTCTCCCCAACTATATATACCCGTGCTCAACAGCTTTCATTTGGTTGGCATCAGGAAGATATCAGAGCTCCTTTTTATTTTTTTATCTTTCTTCAAATTTTAAAAATCACTCAATCATCCAAAAATCGTGGAATGAAGTTCCTTGGACTCGGGGTGACCAAAGCTTCAATCTGGTGTCAAATTCACTATGCACGATTAAGTTTCTAGGAGCTCCATAACAACCCGGCGTGACCTAGTTTTAAGCATCAAAGGAAATGTAGGCATCGAACGTGGTTTTGGTTGCTGGTTTTGAATTCAGTAAGAAGGAGAGCAACGTTGGCATGATTTTTGTGGATTTCTAAAGACATGTTTGTCGCGGGTTCTCTATAGCTAACGCAGGTGACTTGAACTCACGGAAAATGGGGGAAGCTCGAGTTCAGTATGGTGGGTATGGGGAGATAGAGATGGAGAAGAAGAAGAGTGCAGTGAAGTTTGTATTCGAATATATGGAGAAACAAGTTGTCTAAAGAAAATCGAAGTGGAGGAAATACTAGTAGGAACTCACGTCATTTTTTTTGGGAGGGAAGGCACTGTTCACGTCGGGTTTGGGCCGATTAAAAATGTGGTGAGGCCCAGTTTAGATTAAATTCAAGTTTAATTCAATATAAATAACGTATTAACTTGTACAAATCATATCTTATGCATAGGGTATCAGAATTTCGAACGGTCTGATCCATTGGGATCGTATGAACGAACACTACATAATGAAACTGGTTTGGAATGGCTTAGAGCTCGCTACAATTTACGACAAAATAAAAGGACTGATCGGACCTATTACGCGTTTACCGTTATTTAACGATAAACCACCAAAGTGAGTAAATCTCACTAGCTCTGATGCCACTATAATGAACTGTTGATTTTCTAGGTCAAAAATTCCAGTTCATTACACTCTCTGTAATTCTACGAAATCAGCGTCATCTCGAATTAAGTTAAATAAAGATGGTTGAACAGCAAGAGAAACATTTTGATGCAATTCGATGGCTAATCTCTTGTCTTTTCAGAGATGAAGATAACAATCTCGCTAAAGCACTACCAACCAAAGAAGATGAAGATTGGGAAGTCATCAAGAAGGATCCAATCTTTGGAGAAGACGGTTGGGTGGAAGTCCCAAGAAACATTTAATTGTTTGGTATGATTGATTTGATCGATTTATTTGAATTAGTTTAATTTGGATCAAAAACTTGTATATATTAAACATATAGAGTGGTGTTCTTTGATTTGATTTGGTTTTTGTGTGTGTGTGTGTGTATATATATATATATATCATCAAACATATGTAATTATATTACTTGGTTGGTTTGGTTATATAATTAGTATTGATTATTATATAATCATAAATTTAGGAGGAGTATTTATCTTTAGTATATGGATTAGATACATTTACTCGTAATTAAGGGGAGTACTTTACTTTAGTATAGTGTGTGTGTGTGTATATATATATATATATTTAGGACTCGGGGGAGTATTTTATTTTCATTTAGAAATTACTTAGATAACTATAGAATTTAAGGGGAGTAGATTTAGATTTTCTTTCTGATAATGCCAAAGGCGGAGAAATTATAAAATATAGAATTAGTTTATAGGATTCATATAGATAGGGGGAGTATTAGAAGGATCATCATCGACAAGTATGAATAGGTATGATATTTTATAAACTAAGGTTGCCATCATCAAAAGGGGAAGATTGTTGGAGAATGGTGTTTTGATACAACAACCTTGTTTTAATATTAATTGACTATAAAATATATACTAACACTTTTATCTAGAATATACATATATACATATACATATGCATGATTTATATATGCAGGATTTTATATTGAAGACTGTACAGTTTAAAGATATTAGAGGTTCAGATTATAGAGAAGATTCAAGACTCATGAGTATTCAAGATTTCAAGAGTTCAAGATAAATATAGTATAGACTCTAGAATATGTAAGACTCTGAATAGCACTCCAAGTTCAAATTAAAATTAAAATTAAAATTAAAATTCAAATTATGTATTTCAAATTCTGATTTCAAAGTCTATTTTCAAATTCTATCTTCAATATCTATCTTTTCTATTTTATTTTCTTTACTTTACTTTTGATTTTAAACTCAAGTTTTTTAAGTTCTACATTTATACTTTTATATACTTTATATTTATATAGTTTTAACTCTATAATTTTATAAATATGTTTATATATTTTATATTTATGTTTTCATATGATCTTCTACTTTATAATATTCATTTATAACAATATGTTTTAATTAAAGAATTTCTAGAAGTGTGTATATATATGAGTATCAAAACACTTCAAAAATGCTCAAAAATTAGTTTTACACATGTATATGTCAACATACATTTATGCCCATGTCGACATATAACTGTCATTTTTTCAAAATTGAAAGAAAGTGTCTTTTCACTATTTGTAATGCTCCAGAAACCTTGCAACCTTTCAAATGTTATAAATAAGGTCTGATTTTGATTTTTTTTTATAATTCTTCTTCTCCATCTTCATCTCTTTTCTTTAAACCATTATATCTTCTCATTTTTATGATTTCTACACTTATACTCTGTCGAATTCAATTCTATTTTCTTAAAACTTCTACTCTTCTCACTATTTACCCATTACTCTCTGAATCAAAGTGCTATTGATGAGTTATAGGGATATTGTAATTGTTTCGGTAGTGTATGTAGTTGGTGGTATCCCTTGTAGCCGTTAAATCAAGGAGGTTAGAATCGGCGGTAACCCTGTTAGCCGTTAAATCAAGGAGAGAATACTTGATCAAGTGCGTGTGGAATCGGTGGTATCCCATGTAGCCATGAAATCAAGGAGGAGATTGTAATTGGATATTGATATAGTAATAGAACTCTGTGCAATCCAGCATTGCGTGGCATTGGATGAAGCAATTCCGAACCAGTATAAAATCCGGTGTGTTCTTTCCTTTTCTGCATTTTATTTCTGTTTATCTTTGTGTTTGCATTTGATTCTGTGTCTGTGATTGTTTCTATTGTGTTTGATTCATATAGTAGATCATATAAGTTTTATATTTTGTTTTAATTCTTAAAAACATTATTCACCCCCCTCTAGTGTTAGTTTTGCCTTAACGATCCATTCCGCAAACTAAACACAACACTCATACAAACTCAAATATAAATTTAATGTGATTTTAGAGATTTGATTTGAGTTTATTAGAATTTTTGAAATCACGGTTTTGTTGTGTGAATTTTTCTAGTGGCAGCGTGATTTTTGAAGAACTGGGAATAATGGTTTAGGGTTAGGAAGATTAGAGATATTATATAGGGTAGGTTTTCTATTTTTTAATCTAATTATATATTTTATTTTATTCAATCGTTACTTACATTTATAGTTTAAAAATCCATATGATCACATACAGATCCCATTTTCAATGAAAATTGTCAAACAACTATAATTTGACATTACGGACCCAACGAAACTTGTTTTGTCGAATTCCGAGTCTGTTTGCTCATAGAGCGTATTTTTAAAGTCAAATTATTGATCGTTTCACATTTAAATTACGCATGATCACATATTAAATCCGAATGGAGAAAATTTGAAATCTAACAATAATTTACTATTCCGGATCCAAGAAAATTGGTTTCGTCTAAAACGAAGGTCGTTTAAAAAATGACTATTTTTAAGGCTTAAATAAAACCAATAAAATATATATATTCAAAAACAATTCAAATAAATAATAGTAAAATAATATTATCATATATAACCAAATAGAATATCACATAGCCCCAAAATAAACATACTTGGGTTTATAACTCAAAATTTTCAACATTCATGCTAGATCGATATCCAATTTCATAACAAATTATGTTATTTAATTTAACAAATCGTTATAATTTATAAACAATTTCTATAGCGACTTTTGGAAATTTTGAATTGGGCATAACTTATAATTCATAACACGAAATCTAAATTTTTCACATTCGTTAGAAAGATATAATTCAATAGATCCTAACATTTCTTATTTTACAGAAATCCACCTTATATTGAAATATGTATATTTAATTGAAATTCAAAACTAAATATTTCAACTACCACAACATTATGAGTTCGTTTTATAATTAATATAAATGTATACGTTTGAACTTCATTTTGAACAAATTCTAAATTATTAATTCTCAAAATAAATCATTTTAAATATTTAGAATCCATTGAATCTCATAAATTTTGGGTTGTTACATTTTATATTGTTATTTATATGTTCTCACATTTCAAGTTCCCGATGGGTTGAAATGATGCATACCCGAATCACTGTATAGATTTAGGAAATGAATTGAATCAATTAGGGATGCGAGATGAAATGATATATACCCGAGATCCGAAATTTAAATTTCGGATTGAAATGATACGTATCCGTATTACTTGGCCTAGATAGAAAATTATATACGGACATTGTTAATCTATTTGAAAATATTTATCCTAGTTTAAATATATTTTGATTCAACAAAGCTATTTTAAATATATTTTGACTATAATATCATTTTTTTAATTTTAAATAATTAAATTATTTTATAAGTAATTTAGTAAATCTTTTATTATAGTTTCATATGATTTAAAATTTTAATATACAAATATAGATTTATAAAAATATAAATATAGATTTTATAAATATGTAAACATAAACTTTCATAATACTTTAAATTAAGAAAGGTCTAAAGAGAGATTTTAAATTTATTGATAACTTAGTTTGTTTAATGACTTAATTGAGATAAACTTTCACAATTAAGCTAAATTGATTTAAAATGTGATATAGAAGTGATGAAATGGATTTTATATGAAATTTGTTAAGGTAATGGAACTAAATAAACTAATTTGATAATAATTTATGAAATAAAGGGTTTGAATCCAAATACGATTGAAGTTAATATTAAGAGTTGATTAAATTTGAAATTTGAGATTTAATTGCCATGAAATGAAAGAAATGTGATTTAAAGTAAAATTGATATTATGAGAATTTGATTCAAGTAATAAATTTTGAACCCAACTTGAATAATATCTGTTATGTATTGGAATTTGAATATACTGTTAAGTTGTAATAAGTTGAATCGAATTTTTTATAACTGAACTGATTATAAGTTGAACTTGGACATATGGATATGTGGTTCAGATTGGATTATTATATAAAGCTAGAATATTAAAATTACTATTATTTTATACAAAATTAGTTTAAATTATTTTATATAATTATTATTTTATAACTATTTGTATTATATCTAACTATTAAACATCTTATAATTTTTTTTAAATTCAATTATTTTATTCAACTATTACGTTATGTATTTAATAATCATTATAGCCAATTTATTTTATACAAATCTATTTACTTTTAAATTAAACTACTTTATATTATATTAATTATTTTAAATAAAAGTCTATTTTCGTTCTGAACTATTAGATCTGAAATGTTCAGTATGAAGATTTTGAATAGTGATAATTGTTATAGAAATTCGAAATCAAATGAAGTTATCATCAACAAATTATTTGTAAATATGAAATCTGATGCCTTGAATGGAATCAAATAATGAATCGATTGAAATGAAATTTATGACGTTTGAATATTTGAACTTAGTTGTTTAAATATAAAACTAATATTCTTCGTTAATTGATTCATGATAATTTTAAATATGATTTCAAATATAAACGACCACGCTGTGAAATAAGCGTTATTAAAGAGACTGGAGTCGGTATTAACATACTCTCTATCAATACAAAAACAACTTTAACACATGTGCACGTGGTGGAGAATCTAAAATGAAATAGGATGATTTGGAGACGATTACTGGATTTAAAGAAAGAGAACGACGACAGATAGCCTTGACCTTCGGGTCATAATTGAAATGACTAAAACATGAGCCATACCTAGGGCAATGTGAGCTTGCTACTCTTTGCAGGCATGCTTCTTCGATACCATATATATCACTTTATGACTGATTTGGGTGCATTTGAAATTGGAAGTATTGTCTGAGGTGGGCGATAATCGCAGCTTTCCGTTACCACCAGCTTGGGTCCGCAATCTGGTAGAATCCTACTGATGGGTATTGCCTCGATGCATTATCAATTTATCCTCGATTCCTATACGATTTTGATTTAACGTTGTCGAATAGCGGCGCATCCCTATCCATCGACGGCTTACTGGTGTTTTATATGCAATGTTTACGACAACATATAAATGGTGTAGGGGTAAAAATGTAATCCCGCTTACGCTATTTTAATATTTTACTTACTGAATAGGCACTATTATAATAGCGCATTATATAATATGATATTAGTTTAACGGATCCTTAGAGGATGGAAATCCCAGACATCCTTTATGTTATTGATACATTTCATTGAATATTTCACTTGAGTTGATTCATTAATATAAGAATGTTAGTCCTGATCCAAGTTGTTTTGTTTTACATTATTGCTCGGATTAGATCGAGTATTACAGTATTGAGATTTCACCTTTTGAAGCTAGAGACTGTTGAAGACATCATCTCTATTTGTTGGTTCTGGTTATTTCTTCTTTGTATTAGAAATTCGTATATTTAGACTTCCGCTGTATTTGATTTTTTAACTCTGATATTATGAATAAGTTTTGAGTTTTATTTCGTAGCTTCATGAACTACTATTGTATTTTATTTACTCTGTTACAAGATATTATGTTATTATGTGTCTACAACTCTATGATTTGATTTATTTAACTCCATAAAAATAACAATCTATCATTTCGAACAGTTTGAGTTGGTTTAACTACTGACTTGAAGCGGTCAAAAAGGCAGGTTTTTACAATATAAATACCATATAGAATCTCAAATGATGAATAAATATCACATATATCATATAATAACATGTGGCAAGACGTCAAAGGATCAACATAATATATGAAATAATAGTAATCTACGACATGTTAGATAAAATATTAGGTGATACATGCCAATGAAAGAAACAAAGATGGATCATACTCAACATCATGTGTCTGGTATAACCTTGTACTTGACGATACACCGTATCTGGACTAGAAGGGGGGGGACTGTCGAACACACTTGCTTTAGGAGACCAACTCACACTGATATGATTAACACAATAAACGTAATTCACTTAGACTATCTCCTACATTTTTTTGTTACCACTACCTCTCCCCTACTATTATCGTGACAGTACGTATAACCTCTTCGGTCGTGATTCCGACCTCTACCCCTGTGGTAACTGGCTATTGGTTTCTGTGACACTAGGGACAACATATATATCCATGAATGGTAATAGACCAAATAAAATAATGTACCATAGATCTAGGGCACAACCCGTTGTTTAGGTCATTAGCATATATACCAACTGTTCTAGCTTAATCCGGCAACAGATAGCAGTGATATTCCAGTATTGCTAACTATCTATATCAACAAATATAATGATATAGTAGACATACTGCTATACATAAATTTTGACACACATAACTATGAAAATACTAATTTGCTACAAAATATTTGTGCTAACGTACATTAGATTATATAGCCGACGAATAACTAAATATTATTGTAAATTATTAAATGACAACTATATATATATATGTTTGTATGTTTTCATGCATGTGTATTGCTAATAGTCAAGATACTAAGTTGTGGTTTTAACCTTGGTTGAATAATGATATTTTAGTTAAATTTCTTAGCTGGGACCATTTGAAATTTTTTGGTGGAGAGAGTTTAAAAGTTGATAGTTGTAACGACTCAAACTCGTCCTTACGGGAAAGCCTGGATTGCATTGAGAACAAGGAAAATCAGAACGCAAACAGAAGAACATTTCACTGCTTATTACAACAATTTACATCAGAGTACAAGAATATTCCAGAGTATGGTTAATTATACAACAAAAAAATAATATCAGAGTTTTAAATTACATAGCAACGGAAAAAAAGACATAAGTATAATGCATAGCGGGAAAGCTTTCCGAATATAGCTCCAGCTGAAATCCAGGATCCTATTAAATAGAAATCTGCAAAACCAAAATTACTAACTGCCCGCGTGGAAAATATGGGCACTCAGAGTTTAGGAAGGAACAATAAACTCAAGGTCAGTCATGGGACTGGTATGAGAACTCAAAACAGTTATTAAATTGATTTTAAAGTTAGGTAAATCAAGGGACCATGCCGTATAACATGGAATGGGTTTACCCCCAAGAATACCAGTGCATAAAATAAATAGCGCAATGCTTTTTGGAAAAAAGAAGCTATTATAAGACTCAGGTCCCATCACGTAATGCAACGCAAGCCGGAGGATAGAGTTTTACCTTATAATAGCCAAATATGGTTGGTACGTGAAATTTCTCTTTTATTATTACTATAAGTGTATAGTGTAGAAATCAATTTCGAAAGTAAATGTATCAATCGTAGATGGCATGAGTACCTCATCCCACTATGTTTACATATATAGGTTTACAATCAAAACTGCAAAGCTCGTATTGGAAAGTTGGGTTTCCATCATGATGGCTCCTGATTCGAAAGATCTATCGCGTAGTGCAAAACTCCACGGCTTACGTCCCAGCTAGAGAAAACACCGTAATGCACATCTGCAACACCCCACCTCCGTTACGGTCACTCACAAAGGGAATGTAATGACCCGCATTTCCAGGGGTATAATAATTCATTTATTTAATTATTTATGTAGTGAAAAGGGGATTGAATGGTCGTTAATTCAATTATATGGAATATTTAATTAAAATTAATAGTTAAATAATATATATAATTCAGAAATAATCAAAAATATTGGAAATCACAATATTCTGTGGACTGGGTCATCCCTAAGATTTATTTTGGTTTAGAATTGAAATATACTAGCGAATATATTTAAATAACGACAGTTCGAACGTAGAATTATAATATAATTAAAACCGAGCTCGAAATGGCGCTGCAGTTCGTAATTTGGCGATTTGAACTTCAATTGAATGTACAGGATTCGTTTTAAGCCGGATTTCTGTGAAACAAGAAACGTATGGAGCTGGTGGAGTATATCTTTCTAGTGGAAGAGAAAAATCGGGATTTCATCGTGTAGATTTTGATTTACGTCCTAATCAAATTTCAGAAAAGTCGTTGCGGAATTCCTTTATAATTCGTAACGCTTTATTTACGTTATAAAAGAGATTTTGGTATAAAATTGAATATCGATTCAACCAGGACTTGGAATACTGAGAATATAATTATTCTGGAGCTGTACCATATTCTGGTGTGAATATATACGATAATATAAATTTATTTATATTTAATTTAATTAAATATAAATATATTTATATATTTAAATGGGTCATCTAGAGCTTTAAAAATAATCACTTTTGCAAACGAAGTCGGAATTCGACGAAACTAATTTTGTTGGATCCGCAATGTGAAATTATTGCTAGATGACAGTTTCCGTGATTTTTAGAGTCACTGTGTGGCCGTACGGTTTTTTAGAGTGGAAAACAGTCAGTATTTTGACGGTTAAAAATACGCTGTGTGAGCATACGGAGTCGGAATTCGACGAAACCAGTTTCGTTGGGACCGTAATGTCAAACTATAGCTACATGTCCAGTTTCGTGATTTTTGGGTATCGTGTGTGATTACAGGGATTTTTAGAAAGCAAAAATAGAATATAAAAACTAAAATATCTACAAAATATCTCCACCTGATTGCCTATAAATACCCCCGCTAACCTCTAAACCTAATTTACTTCCTCAGAAAAACTTCCGCCGTCTTTTTCTTCTTTTCCTTCTTAAAAAAAAAACGCAAGTTATAAAATCAAAAGAAATACAAAACAAAATCTATAAATCCCAATGTTCATTTCTTTGAGATCGTGAAGGCTTGGGCTTCGATCTACTACCTGTTTTGGGACTTGCGAATCAGTTTTGGGTGCAGCAGATTTTTACAGTAGAAGCTAGGGTTGCGAACTAAGGACTTGGAGGAGCCACGAAGGGGGAATACGATGGAATAGGTTGGTTTGTGATTTGAATCTTTGAGTTCGAATTTGGATCTGGGAGGTTTTTGAAGTTCGCATGTATCGTTGTCGAACTGGAGTGGGGTTTGATGTATTTAAGGAAGATCTACGATCTGGGGGTGCGACCGTAGGAGGTTAGGGGAGCGTTCGATCTGATATGTTGGTAGTGGATGCATGCGTAGGGGAGAGGGACGTAGATGGAAGGTGCGATATTACTGAATGATGTGGGAGTTTGGTTTTTGAAGTAGTAATGGACTCACAGGAGTTGGTGGTCTAATGGTTTGTATTTGTGGTGAAAACAAAGTCTTTATTTTGCAAAAGGGGGAGTTCGTATTTGTGAACTGAAAATGGTTGATGATGAATTCGGAAATCACTTGCGAGTTCTGTGTAATTGTGATGAACATGTAGTGTTTCCAAAAGGGAGAAAGGGCTGACCGGAAATGCTATAATGACTGTTGAAGCCACTGGAGTTGGAACTGTAAAGGGGAGGCAGGAAGAAGGGTTAACCGGGTACTGTAGTGTGAACAAGGAAGAAAATATGTGAAGTGAAGTGGGTTTTTATTTGCATAAGTAATGAACGGTGAAAGGAGGAGTTGGTTACGCTGTTTCCAGTGGAGTTAGAAGATGTTGCTGAAATAATGGAAGCACAGTAACAGTTTGTAAAGGGGGAAGGAGCAGTTGTTTAAGTGGTGTGAATTTTTGATGGGTATTGGATCATGAGTTTTGCGTGAAGCCAAATGTAACAAAAATATACATATATAATATCGTGTGAAGAATGGCGTGGCTTGTATGGAGCCTGAACCGGCTTGGAGCTGCAGGCTGGGAGGACAGTGGAGTTGACGGTAGGGTTGATACAAAGTGAGGAGTTGTACAGTGGTCGGTGATTTGTCGCAAAGAGAAGGGAAAGTTCCATCAAATAAGGTTGAGGAGGTGAGTTAACAAAGTGAAATAGCTGGCCTTGAGTATTTGGAAATGGGATTGGGCCTATGCAGATGAATCGTACCAAAACATGATCCGACAAGATCATATGGGCTGGAGCGACATCATGAAACTAGTTTGACGGATTGGAGCTCATTACAATTTATATCGAAATAAATTGCCGGATCAGAACTATCGACCGTATATCATATTTAACGATTACGGACAATGTGAGTAAAACTCACTAACTCTGAACAGTTATATTTTTATAACATACTTTTAGTACTGTTAGATATTGATTGACTGTTGTGTGTAGATTGGTTGATTGAACTTCTAGTCAGTTAGTTAAAATTATATATATATATACCATTAAATATCGATGTTTTTTTATTAGAACATTTCATATTGAAATGAAATTGATGTATATTATACTGTGTAACATCTGTGGATGCAGGGAGACAGGTTGGAGGAATCCGACTGGGTTCCTCAACAATTATTTTACTGTTTTCATATATTGTGATATATGTTGTGATTTATAATCTGTTATTGATTATGGATGTTAGAACGATATTGATCATCGTTGTTTGATATTTTAAATATCATAAGAAACCCTGAGTTGAAAAAAAAGGAATATTTCAATGTATATTGAAATAAAGGAATTTTATAAAATCACAGGATTTTATAAAAGGAAATTATTTATAAAACGAACACGGTTTTATAAAAGGAAATATTTTGTAGTAAACAAATAGGATTATAAAGGAATATATGTTAGAAAACAAATAGAGTTTGAAAAGGGAATTATTTATAGCGGAATAGGATGCTATAAAAAGATAAACGCTGTTAAAAGAACATTTATAAAGTGAAGAACCGTTACTAAAAGTAAATCTTTATAAATGAATAAACGTTGTAAAAAGGAAATCCTTTTAAATGGATAAACAATATAAAAAGGGATAATCAAATAGAGGTAAAACAAGATTAGAAACTGACTAGAGATTAGTTAAGTCGAATGGTTTTCTAAGTGTGGATCTGATGTTGGTTTCGGCCTTTGGGATTTATACTTAGAGAATTGTTCTCTTACTAGTTTACAGTTAGGGACTGATGGTTGTGGTAGAATAGTGATACATGAATGCGGATTGGAAATGTTTTCCAGTGTTAATAACGTATATTTTCTAATCATAGAAAATAAGGAAATATGAATATATATATATATATATATTTATATGTTGGATGATTTGATCGATAATTCCATTTGGAATTAAGATCGTTGTGTGAACACTGACATGTTTTCATTTGATAGTTAAATCACATACTATCAAAGTTTCGACCATTTTAACGTTGTTAATATGGAGACACCGGTTGGATTTTTATCTAAAGAACCACTCCGTATTGGCATGAGCGTTGCGAATCATATATGCCAAAGAAATTTGAAGACGGGGTAAAATGCAAGGGCTATTGTATAAATCTTAGATAACAATGGACTAAGATGGATGTACTGAATAGTGCCTTCGGTTTCGTTCAGTCCCAGAACGAACGTATATGGACGAGTGTCTGACAGAGTATTTCCAATGATCGAATGGGTTGGTCTTTATAAATATATATGGTTGCAACGGATTTATTCCCTTAGCATAACATCCAGAATATTTGTGTAAACCAATTAATGATTAACGGATTTGATAATGTGGCATTCAAAGTAATTGTGATATCAATGAAAGGTAAGTAATCGTAACCTCTGGCCTCAACAACCGGTAAATGACAAAAATCGGGCAGGCAGCATGGCTAAGTCGGTCGCACCGAAGTAGGGTGTATAATCACCTATCTAGAGAATATTCATTTGCTTCTTTAATCTATTAATGCTGACCCATATATATACGGGAAACGGTTGCTGATCCCAACCGTTGGTGATGTACATTCGATACGCTCAAGCGAAATGAGTGGTCAGTCATGTGTGGCTGAGTTGCAAGATGTTCTTGTTGAACTCCAGTGTATCGTTCCTAGAGTACACTGATCGGAAGATGGTTCCATACGATGTCATAGTTGGAAATCCATTACCCAATACGTGCTTGCGGTTTTGATTGTATACTATATATGTAGAACGTGAGATGAAAGCGTTTCTGCTAGATGATTATTATATTGTGGTTGATAGACATTATTATAATATCAAAAGGTTTTTGATATAAAGATATTTTGGATTCTCATAAGGGAAAAACCCGTTCCGTTATACGGCGTGGTCTTATGACATATCGTTTACTTGTTCGAACTGTTTAAAACTATTTTACTCACACCAGTCCATGACTGACCCGGAGTTTATTTGTTTGTTTTCCCTAAACTCTTGGGTGCCTAATTTGTACGGGCAGTCAAGTAGTCGGGATTTTACAGATACACTTGGAGAGCTTGGAGCAGGAGGCTTCAAGATTCTATAGCTATTATTATTTCCGCTGTGTTGTAAGTGTTGTACTCTGAAATGTTATTATGCATATATTGTTTGTATTTCAAAAGGTATGTTATATTTTATTCGTTCCGCTGTGAGATTCGTGTTACTCTGATGATGATGTTCTTCTTCTTCTATTATAATAGTTCTACCTTATCTTCCCTCACCCTCTATCTTCTTTCTATTAATTTCTTGAATTTCCAGTGCAATTTGGGGTTCGACTTGTGTTATTTGGTCAGCTCAAATTGGACCGGATTTTCGGGTCATTACAGTTGGTATCAGAGCGAGGTTAAGTATTACCTTGGCTCTGTGGCGTGACTCAGTAGAGATAGGGTTAGTAATACCCTAGACTGAGATTGAGTGTATATATAGGAGTGAACGTATTTGTTATTTGATATAAAAATTTGTTTTATATTGTGGAGCTTTATTGGTTGAGTGGCTTATGAATTCTGGTCGATAGTGGGGCACCACAATATCGATAGGGGTTTCTAAACACTCGAATATGATGAACCAACATGATATGTTTTGAAATTAACATAGTATAATTATTTGTGTTGGTTGTTAGTTTAATCCAATAAGATTATAAAACGTGAAATGATTATAAAAAACTAATCAGGATTCAAATAAGTAAAGTATATGAAATAAGATGAATTAAATCTGAATTTAAATCAGAATTGGAATTAAAAGTAAGGAAATTTTAAGTTCTTGGGAGATTTTGAAAATGTTTTCAAAATTGGAAGTGTTATAGTATTGAACTTACTTCGATAAACTGGGAAATAACCCTGATGAGTGTGGCCACATCATCAGTATTCATTTTCAAGTTCTAAGTAACGGATTACTACCAAAGGTTGTGTTTTTGAATTGTTTAAGGAAAACAAGTTGTTTAGAAATTCAAATGTTTTGAATTGGTATTTTGACTTCAAATTGATTTGAAAGAAAACCCAGGAATTTAAATTCTGGAATTTAAATTTAACTAATGAAGTTAAATATAATCTGGAACGGAATTGAATCGATAAGTTCAGGATTTGGAATCAAGAATTGATTGGAGTTTGATTGAGATGACAATGGTATATACTAAGTTGTTCACAGATAGAAGGGGTATAATGATATGGTCAGCAAAAAGGTACAAGTTTATATTTCATATGAGTTGGAATTTATGAGCCGATTTGGCAAGCCGCTTGGCGTTTTGATTTTCTTTTGGGTTGGAGAAGGCCTAAAGAGGCGAGTTGTGGTTTTACCGATAGGGCTGTACAAAGGAGGTTTTGGCGAAATTTTCCAAAAAATTTAAGCGTTAGAAAATTTTCAGAATTTTTGAAAATTTAGGTTAGTCGGAAGGAATTAATATTTTAGTCAATATTAATTGGTTCAGTTGAAATCATAAATAAGGGGTAAACCAATCTTAGGAATTCCAATAGATAGGGTCGTCCTCTACCTTAGCAATTTCGAGGACGAAATTATTTTAAGTGGGGAAGAATGTAATGACCCGAATTTCCAGGGGTATAATAATTAATTTATTTAATTATTTATGTAGTGAAAAGGGGATTGAATGGTCGTTAATTCAATTATATGGAATATTTAATTAAAATTAATAATTAAATAATATATATAATTCAGAAATAATAAAAAATATTGGAAATCACAATATTCTGTGGACTGGGTCATCCCTAAGATTTATTTTGGTTTAGAATTGAAACATACTAGCGAATATATTTAAATAACGACAGTTCGAACGTAGAATTATAATATAATTAAAACCGAGCTCGAAATGGCGCTGAAGTTCGTAATTTGGCGATTTGAACTTCAACTGAATGTACAGGATTCGTTTTAAGCCGGATTTCTGTGAAACAAGAAACGTATGGAGCTGGTGGAGTATATCTTTCTAGTGGAAGAGAAAAATCGGGATTTCATCGTGTAGATTTTGATTTACGTCCAAATCAAATTTCAGAAAAGTCGTTGCGGAATTCCTTTATAATTCGTAATGCTTTATTTACGTTATAAAAGAGATTTTGGTATAAAATTGAATATCGATTCAACCAGGACTTGGAATACTGAGAATATAATTATTCTGGAGCTGTACGGTATTCTGGTGTGAATATATACGATAATATAAATTTATTTATATTTAATTTAATTAAATATAAATATATTTATATATTTAAATGGGTCATCCAAAGCTTTAAAAATAGTCACTTTTGCAAACGAAGTCGGAATTCGACGAAACTAATTTTGTTGGATCCGCAATGTGAAATTATTGCTAGATGACAGTTTCCGTGATTTTTAGAGTCACTGTGTGCCCTTACGGATTTTTAGAGTGGAAAACAGTTTGTATTTTGACGGTTAAAAATACGCTGTGTGAGCATACGGATTCGGAATTCGACGAAACCAGTTTCGTTGGGACCGTAATGTCAAACTATAGCTACATGTCCAGTTTCGTGATTTTTGGGTATCGTGTGTGATCACAGGGATTTTTAGAAAGCAAAAATAGAATATAAAAACTAAAATATCTACAAAATATCTCCACCTCATTGCCTATAAATACCCCCACTAACCTCTAAACCTAATTTACTTCCTCAGAAAAACTTCCGCCGTCTTTTTCTTCTTTTCCTTCTTCAAAAAAAAACGCAAGTTATAAAATCAAAAGAAATACAAAACAAAATCTATAAATCCCAATGTTCATTTCTTTGAGATCGTGAAGGCTTGGGCTTCGATCTACTACCTGTTTTGGGACTTGCGATTCAGTTTTGGGTGCAGTAGATTTTTACAGTAGAAGCTAGGGTTGCGAACTGAGGACTTGGAGGAGCCACGAAGGGGGAATACGATGGAATAGGTCGGTTTGTGATTTGAATCTTTGATTTCGAATTTGGATCTGGGAGGTTTTTTAAGTTCGCATGTATCGTTGTCGAACTGGAATGGGGTTTGATGTATTTATGGAAGATCTACGATCTGGGGGTGCGACAGTAGGAGGTTAGGGGAGCGTTCGATCTGATATGTTGGTAGTGGATGCATGCGTAGGGGAGAGGGACGTAGATGGAAGGTGCGATATTACTGAATGATGTGGGAGTTTGGTTTTTGAAGTAGTAATGGACTCACAGGAGTTGGTGGTCTAATGGTTTGTATTTGTGGTGAAATCAAAGTCTGTATTTTGCAAAAGGGGGAGTTCGTATTTGTGAACTGAAAATGGTTGATGATGAAGTCGGAAATCACTTGCGAGTTCTTTGTAATTGTGATGAACATGTAGTGTTTCCAAAAGGGAGAAAGGGCTGACCGGAAATGCTATAATGACTGTTGAAGCCACTGGAGTTGGAACTGTAAAGGGGAGGAAGGAAGAATGGTTAACCGGGTACTGTAGTGTGAACAAGGAAGAAAATATGTGAAGTGAGGTGGGTTTTTATTTGCATAAGTAATGAACGGTGAAAGGAGGAGTTGGTTACGCGGTTTCCAGTGGAGTTAGAAGATGTTGCAGAAATAATGGAAGCACAGTAGCAGTTTGTAAAGGGGGAAGGAGCAGTTGTTTAAGTGGTGTGAATTTTTGATGGGTATTCGATCATGAGTTTTGCGTGAAGCCAAATGTAACAAAAATATACATATATAATATCGTGTGAAGAATGGCGTGGCTTGTATGGAGCCTGAATGTAAAGACCCGCAACTTCCCCGTAAAGGAAAGCGTCGGATAGTTCGAGAACAAACCACAACAGAACGCATATAAAAGAACCTTTCACTGTATATTACAACAATGCATCAGATTACAAGAATCTACAGAGTAACAATGAATATTACACAGAAATATCAGAGATTTAAATTACATTTAAATACATAGCAGCGGAAAATAATACAATACACAACTAGAAGAGATATACGGATACAAAGCTTTCCGGATATCGTTCCAGCTGTAAACCAGGATCCTGTGAATATAAATCTGCAAAAACCAAAACTACTAGCTGCCCGTGTCAAAATAAGGGCACCCAGAGTTTAGGTTAAAACAATAAACTCCAGGTCAGTCATGTGACTGGTGTGAGAACTAAAACAGTTATTAATCTTTATTTTAAATCATTAGGTGAATCAAGGGACCACGCCGTATAACACGGAACGGGTTTCCTCCCAAGAATACCAGTGCATAAAACAAACAGCACAATGCTAAATAAAGAAAAATGAAGCTGTTATAAGACCCAGGTCCTATCACACAATGCAACGCAAGCCGGGGGATAGGGTTTTCCCTTATAACAGCCAAAGAATGCTTGATACGTTTAAAACAAATCATTTGATACTATAATAAGTGCATAGTGCATAAAACAACTTCAAATCATAAGTATCAATCATAGGCGACATGAGCGTCCCATGCCACTATGTCGCCATATATAGGATTACAACTAAAACCGCAAAGTCACGTATTTGGAAATTGGGTTTCCATCTATGAACCGAGGCTAGGGGCAAGATCCTCAACCGATTCGAGACAATCTAGCCCATGTCTCAGGTCCCAGACTCAGGTGGGCCTTGGATCGTCAGGGCCGGTCCACACGGAGTGGATTATTATGCCTGAACAATACGTCTCTCCGCCCTTTGGGGCGTAAACGAGCCAACGAATGACTCCATCGGTTCGAGAACGACCGATCAATCCGAGGCGCCTCGCAACAGCAACAACCACATAAGTCAAACTCGTCAGGGCGTGTAAAACCACTGACGCCACTTCTAGCTAGAAAGAAACGCAAGTCCTCCCTGAGGTCCGTCTCCCGTTTTTGGTTCATACCTGGTGTGAAACACGCGAGGTAAACGTTACACAAAGCTACGCCACAAAGGCCGTGCTTTGATCATCACCACAAGACTTTGCTTTTCAACAGAAGCCTTGATCATTTGCATCTTAGCATGCCACACAGGCAAGCCATCCTATGCAACCGATATCAGTCACACAGAATGAAATCCGATGTCAGACACACAGTCCATTTACAAGTCCGTTCTGGGTCTGAACGAAACCGGAGGCACCTAGTACCCCGCATATCCATCGATCTCCAAGTACGTCTGGACGATCACTAACTGTTTCCATCTTCTTGGGTGTACAGCCCAATCAAGATCATCAGTTATCACCCAAACGACGTGAAGACCTCCGGTCTTCGACCATCGTCTTCATCTTCGACTTATCGTCGTATCAGTTATTCAGAATGGGATAAACCCGGTCTTTCCGAATAACTCGCGTATATATTATAAAAGTGTTACACAAACACAACATACGCCTCATTCCAACTCATTAGTCATTAACCGTAAATTAATCAAGAGAATAATTCCCCAAATATTAACCCCGAAGGCCGAAACCAACATCAGATCAATATCCAGAAAACCATTCTACTTAGCTAACCGACAGTTAGTTTCTAAATTTCACGTTCAAATCTAATTAAAGATTTAACTATCGCCTGGAGCAAAACTGGTGATACTCCATTCTCGATCTTTTCAATCTAATTAAAGATTCATTAAAACTCCACTCAGTTTTAATCGTTAACTGGGTTAAAGAATCAGTGTCATTTAAAACACGGTTCACGATAAACCCAAAATCACATTCATTAATTATCGGGTTAAAGAACAAGTGTTATTTAAAACACTGTTCACGATAAACCCAAAAATCAATATCAATTCAATTCCAATTAAATATTATTTAATTGGTACACTTCATTAAATCTAAATAAAAAGATTTAATCTTTCCTCAACTGGGTTCAAGAACAGTGTTAGTGAAGACACCATTCACGACAAACCCAAATCACATTCATTAATTATCGGGTTAAAGAACAAGTGTTATTTAAAACACTGTTCACGATAAACCCAAAAATCAATATCAATTCAATTCCAATTAAATATTATTTAATTGGTACACTTCATTAAATCTAAATAAAAAGATTTAATCTTTTCTCAACTGGGTTCAAGAACAGTGTTAGTGAAGACACCATTCACGACAAACCCAAATCACATTCATTAATTATCGGGTTAAAGAACAAGTGTTATTTAAAACACTGTTCACGATAAACCCAAAAATCAATATCAATTCAATTCCAATTAAATATTATTTAATTGGTACACTTCATTAAATCTAAATAAAAAGATTTAATCTTTTCTCAACTGGGTTCAAGAACGGTGTTAGTGAAGACACCATTCACGACAAACCCAAATCACATTTGATATTCAATATAAGGCTCTGAATAGAAAATATATCGGCTTATATTCAATATCAAATTCTACGATTAACAAATGTCGTATTGGAAATAACGATATAAATATATATCTTTCAAATTTCCGTAACAACATCCGTATAATCACAAATTCCAACATCGAAATATTCCGAAGACAATTTCGATTCAAATCCACTCCAATGCAATCATTGGAAATTTTGGTTATTTTCAAAACCCTTTTCAAATTCAATTTATTTATTTAAAAATAAATAGAATTATAATTTCTAGTTCAAAACTAGTTCATTTCGATAAAAATCTATTTTTATCTTTTCAAATATGGAGTTTTTCATCCCAAATCTTCACAAATCATTTCTTATGATTTTACATAAATTATTACTATTTTTAATAATTTTATCAAGGCCCGTACAGTCGATTTCCATCAATGGCCATCGAACTGCACTTACAGCGACCTTTTTCGAATTTGATTTGGACATAATTCCAAATCCAACCGTTAGATTTCAAATTTCTAATATTCGTTAGAAAGCTCTTTTCGATACGAACCCAACGGTTCCGGTTTCAGGAGAATCCGACGGTCGGATCTCCCGTAATGTCCGTTTGAAATAAATGGTCGAAATTCGCGAACTGCCGCGGCGCGGCGCGTTCTATTCAGGCCATTATATTATATATATAATATATATAATATATACTTCGTCGATTTCTATTTAAAACGAATTATATAAATAGTTTTAAAATTCGTTTCAAAATCTATTTCAACTTCCATTTCAATTCAAGGCAAAATTGAATTTTTCTTTATAAATTCGTTTTAAAATTCATTTCTATTCAATTCAAATTTTAATTCAATTTGAATTCATATTCAATTCAATTCATTTCGAAATCGTTTTCAATTCAATTTATTTCGAAATCGTTTTCAATTCAATTTATTTCGAAATCGTTTTCAATTCAATTCATTTCGAAATCGGTTTCAATTCAATTCATTTCGAAATCGTTTTCAATTCAATTCATTTTGAATTCGTTTTCAATTCAATTCATTTTGAATTCGTTTTCAATTCAATTTGAATTCAATAAAATCGATATAAATATCGTTCACGTCAAAATGGCGTCAATCTAATCAACACGGCTTCATAAATTTCTATTTTCAAAATAGTTGTTATTATCAAAATATTTCGTTCAACACATGACCAATCTCAATGAATGAGTACTGTCAACACATGAACTTTTATTTTATAATATTATTTATTTTTCAAATTGGAATGAGGCCCAATCAATTACCATATAAAGTTAATTATATGGATTTTCATACAACACATGTATATCATAGCATTGAAAAATAATCAATCATCAACCAAAGTGCACTACACTGTATAAGCATCAAATATAGATATTCAACGCTTATAACAGCCTGTCAATCGATCGATCGACACATTTAATCAATTAGGATGAGTGAACTTCAAATTTCATCCCAACACCCGTGTGGGGTTCCAAACAATCAAACAAATATTTTATTCGTGCAGTTGGGCGATGTGTAAAATTTATCGTCCCAATCAATGTCATTCAAATAAGTGTACATAAACAAACCATTTTGTTTGTAAATGAATATTCTATTTTATTCACTTTCACGTTAAAAATTATATTTTTAACGATAAAACATTTTATTCCAACATATGAATTTTTATTCAATTCATTTATTCAATAAAAATCATATTTTTATTTTTCTAACATATTTTAGAAAATTTCGGCGGCATAACGGCACGATACTAGAAACGGGACAAGGCCTAGCCTTATCCCCGGTCTAGTGAAGGCCCACGCCATTCACTCATCAATCAAATCAATTTCATTATGCAAACCACAAAATTTGGAGTAAGGGTCTAACCTAGCCTTACTCCTTCGCCTTATAACGGCGCACGTCTAATCCTAACCAATTTATCGATTCGATTTTTCACACCACAAACCACATTCAAACCAATATCACAATCAATAACCAAACAGCCAAACAAACAAGTCCATGGTCTGTGGACGATTGTGTCGGGTGCTACTAAGCACCGTCTGCATCCTAGTATATATATATAACTAGAAATAAAATTGAAAGGTGAGAAATTCTCACATTATAGCTATCCTAGCTCCACGGCTCTTCTTTTGCAGAAGTCTTCGCCCACTCGCTTTTTGTTGCTTTCGTTGTCCGCTTTCACTACATATGTAAAAATCGAATTTTACTTCGCTTTTCAATATATAAAAACCACATTTTTAATTCGAAGTTCACTATATAAAAATCTTATTTTTCATTCGAAGTTCAATATATAAAAAGTCAAATTTTCTTTCGAAGTTCAATATATAAAAAGTCAAATTTTCTTTCGAAGTTCAATATATAAAAAGTCAAATTTTCTTTCGTTATTCAATATATAAAAATCTCGCCTTTTTAACTATAAAGATTTTACCTTTTTCAAAAAATAAAGATTTGATTTTTTTTATAGTTCCTACTAGGCAAAGATTATATTTTGACATCATCTATATAGTAAAGACTATATTTTAAATATTTTAAAAATATAAAGATCATATTTTTAATTCTTTAAAAATATAAAGATCATATTTTTAATTCTTTAAAAATATAAAAATCATATTTTTATTACTTCATATATTTAAAAATCGAATTTTTATCTCTATATCACTTCATATGAAAAGTTCAATCTTCTCTGTCGCTTCATATATAAAATAAAAATCTAATCTTTTTATTCTCTACATATAAAAATCATAGCTTTTAAATTAAAATAAGCAAGTTTTATGTTTAAAATAAATATGTTTTCAGTTTTAAAATCTTTTCTAAAAATTACAGTTTTAAATTCTTTTTTTTTTTTTAAAAAAAAACAGAAAAAGTAAATAATAAAAAAAAACAGTTGAAGTAAAATAAAATAAAAATCAGAAAAAGTAAATAAATAACAAAAACCGGCAGGGCACTTACAGGGGGGGGAATTTGCAGCGCCGTCGAGGTCGGAGGGGGGGGGGGTTATCGCGTCACTTCTGGTGAGAGAGGGGGGGGTTTCGTCGCTTTGCAGGTCGGAGGGGGCTTCGTAGTGGGCGGCGCCACCTGGTGGCAACGGAGGAGGTGAGAGAAGGGGGAGGGTGGACGGTCGGAGGGGATTAGGGCAATGGGGGGGGGTTGCGATCGAGAGGGGGGGGGGGAGGCTCGCGGCTGTCGATTAGGGCAGGGGGGGGGGGGTTTAGCGGCGGAGGCCCATCGGGGGGGGGGGCGATGCGGTGGCGGCGGCTCTCCCTGCCGTCGCCTTCTTCCTTCCATTTTTTTTTTTTTTTTTTTTTTTTTTCTTTTGAGATCGATATGATAGAAAGGGGGGGGCCAGACGGTTAAAGGGGGAAGAAAGGAAATTTTTTTTTTTATTTTTTTTATTTTTTATTATTTAAATTTGCAAAAAGGTTGACTTTTCAAACGAACCCCAATCTGAACTCAACAACTGTCACCCATAGCTAAATACCCCCATTCCGAACGCAATGGGATATGTATCGTAAGCTGGTTTGATTGTTACAATCAGTTTCCGTTTGAATTTTCATTCAAATCATTATATTGAATTTTAAACGTACATTTCAAATTACTGGGGTCACATACTAACTCGAAAAATTCCAGAAAAATATTTTCTAGCTTCGTATTGACGATACGGTCCTAACAAAACTAGTTTCGTCGAATTCTGAGACCGTTGGAAAAATGGCCATTTTCCAGTCGATTAAAATCAACTAAAACTGGTCAAACGCGTTTTCTTTTGCCACGCTCACATATCGATTCAGAAAATTATGAAATTTGGAATCTAGCAATAACTTGACATCACGGACCCAACAAAACTGGTTTCGTCGAAATCCGAGGTCATTTGCAAAATTGCTATTTTTAAGGGCCTTATATATATAAAAATATATATAAATTCCACAGCGACTATTTCTAATTTTAAACTGGACATATCTTAACATTTCTAAAATGAAATCTCAGTTTGTTAACTTCGTTACAAAGATATAGTTATACAGATTCAAATATTTCTTGTTTCGTTCAATTCTGACTTATATTGAATTCTGTATATTCATTTGAAATTAGAAATCGAATTTTCGAACTACCGCGCCTTTTCAATTCCTTTTATAATTATATATAATTATTATATATTCTAACGACGACGCGTATAATATATACGATCGAATTCTATTCAAAATAAATTTTTCGTCGATATTATTTAAAATAATTCATCTTAAATAATCAAAATTCGATAAAATTGCCAAAATAAAAATTTCAAACTGGCTCGGATTTTCGGGTTGTTACAATCTCCCCCACTTAAAACTTTTCGTCCCCGAAAAGGAACAAAGTCGAAAGTGGTTTGATTAATCAACTCTACGTTCGATCTGGCTTCCATTCTCCAACTCTTTAGTTTCTGAGAATTTTCAAAATTTCAAAAATTTGGCTAACTCCCTAAATTTTCGAAAAATTTCGCCATAACCTCCCCTGCAATGGGAGCATCGGGAAATTGCAAATAGCGTTCCCGGTCCTTCAGATCTCAAAAAGAAAAAGAAAAAGCCAAGCGGCTAGCCAATAGGCTCACAAAATCATCATCACCCAAACAAAACAGGAAATTATGTAGTAAACATGTACCTATTTGTCGGGCAAACAAATTTTATTCTCTGGCTCTAGCCTCCTTGCTATGACCTGTTCAATGATATACATGTATATGCAAGCAGATGCGACCAAATTCCAATACAATTCAATATTTGGTTAAATTAGGCAAAATGGTTAAAATTTAGCAAACAAATAAACAAACCACACAAACATCAATCAATTAGTGAATTAGAGTTTCAAATTCATAATTTTGATACATATACAGAAAATCAAGTTTTGGTGCCAATTTACAACAAAGTGTTCTAACTATATTAGTATTGGTTCTCACACCAGTCTAATGGAAACATATAGAAATCACACCTTCGATACACGAAAATAAATACTGGTGATGGCGCGCCATCATCAGAATCATGTCCGGGCGACTAGAGTGTGACTCTATATCTATCCAGTATATTAAAATTTCGAATACACGCGGATCAGACGTATACGCAAAATCTATATATACTGGATTGTCCATATCAATATAAATAAAAAAAATCAAATACGAATAAGTGATTTAAATTTTCAAAACAAAAATTTGTTTTGATTTTCAAAAATATACTCTTCACACTCGTTCTAGGATACTACTGATCCTATCTCTAACGAGTCATTCTAATTGGATATTATTAACCCAATATCTGATGAATTCTTTCGTACGGTTCTAATGTGTCTTGTTCTCTGAGCTTTGTAAACCAAAGCTCTGATACCAACTGTAAAGACCCGCAACTTCCCCGTAAAGGAAAGCGTCGGATAGTTCGAGAACAAACCACAACAGAACGCATATAAAAGAACCTTTCACTGTATATTACAACAATGCATCAGATTACAAGAATCTACAGAGTAACAATGAATATTACACAGAAATATCAGAGATTTAAATTACATTTAAATACATAGCAGCGGAAAATAATACAATACACAACTAGAAGAGATATACGGATACAAAGCTTTCCGGATATCGTTCCAGCTGTAAACCAGGATCCTGTGAATATAAATCTGCAAAAACCAAAACTACTAGCTGCCCGTGTCAAAATAAGGGCACCCAGAGTTTAGGTTAAAACAATAAACTCTAGGTCAGTCATGTGACTGGTGTGAGAACTAAAACAGTTATTAATCTTTATTTTAAATCATTAGGTGAATCAAGGGACCACGCCGTATAACACGGAACGGGTTTCCTCCCAAGAATACCAGTGCATAAAACAAACAGCGCAATGCTAAATAAAGAAAAATGAAGCTGTTATAAGACCCAGGTCCTATCACACAATGCAACGCAAGCCGGGGGATAGGGTTTTCCCTTATAACAGCCAAAGAATGCTTGATACGTTTAAAACAAATCATTTGATACTATAATAAGTGCATAGTGCATAAAACAACTTCAAATCATAAGTATCAATCATAGGCGACATGAGCGTCCCATGCCACTATGTCGCCATATATAGGATTACAACTAAAACCGCAAAGTCACGTATTTGGAAATTGGGTTTCCATCTATGAACCGAGGCTAGGGGCAAGATCCTCAACCGATTCGAGACAATCTAGCCCATGTCTCAGGTCCCAGACTCAGGTGGGCCTTGGATCGTCAGGGCCGGTCCACACGGAGTGGATTATTATGCCTGAACAATACGTCTCTCCGCCCTTTGGGGCGTAAACGAGCCAACGAATGACTCCATCGGTTCGAGAACGACCGATCAATCCGAGGCGCCTCGCAACAGCAACAACCACATAAGTCAAACTCGTCAGGGCGTGTAAAACCACTGACGCCACTTCTAGCTAGAAAGAAACGCAAGTCCTCCCTGAGGTCCGTCTCCCGTTTTTGGTTCATACCTGGTGTGAAACACGCGAGGTAAACGTTACACAAAGCTACGCCACAAAGGCCGTGCTTTGATCATCACCACAAGACTTTGCTTTTCAACAGAAGCCTTGATCATTTGCATCTTAGCATGCCACACAGGCAAGCCATCCTATGCAACCGATATCAGTCACACAGAATGAAATCCGATGTCAGACACACAGTCCATTTACAAGTCCGTTCTGGGTCTGAACGAAACCGGAGGCACCTAGTACCCCGCATATCCATCGATCTCCAAGTACGTCTGGACGATCACTAACTGTTTCCATCTTCTTGGGTGTACAGCCCAATCAAGATCATCAGTTATCACCCAAACGACGTGAAGACCTCCGGTCTTCGACCATCATCTTCATCTTCGACTTATCGTCGTATCAGTTATTCAGAATGGGATAAACCCGGTCTTTCCGAATAACTCGCGTATATATTATAAAAGTGTTACACAAACACAACATACGCCTCATTCCAACTCATTAGTCATTAACCGTAAATTAATCAAGAGAATAATTCCCCAAATATTAACCCCGAAGGCCGAAACCAACATCAGATCAATATCCAGAAAACCATTCTACTTAGCTAACCGACAGTTAGTTTCTAAATTTCACGTTCAAATCTAATTAAAGATTTAACTATCGCCTGGAGCAAAACTGGTGATACTCCATTCTCGATCTTTTCAATCTAATTAAAGATTCATTAAAACTCCACTCAGTTTTAATCGTTAACTGGGTTAAAGAATCAGTGTCATTTAAAACACGGTTCACGATAAACCCAAAATCACATTCATTAATTATCGGGTTAAAGAACAAGTGTTATTTAAAACACTGTTCACGATAAACCCAAAAATCAATATCAATTCAATTCCAATTAAATATTATTTAATTGGTACACTTCATTAAATCTAAATAAAAAGATTTAATCTTTCCTCAACTGGGTTCAAGAACAGTGTTAGTGAAGACACCATTCACGACAAACCCAAATCACATTCATTAATTATCGGGTTAAAGAACAAGTGTTATTTAAAACACTGTTCACGATAAACCCAAAAATCAATATCAATTCAATTCCAATTAAATATTATTTAATTGGTACACTTCATTAAATCTAAATAAAAAGATTTAATCTTTTCTCAACTGGGTTCAAGAACAGTGTTAGTGAAGACACCATTCACGACAAACCCAAATCACATTCATTAATTATCGGGTTAAAGAACAAGTGTTATTTAAAACACTGTTCACGATAAACCCAAAAATCAATATCAATTCAATTCCAATTAAATATTATTTAATTGGTACACTTCATTAAATCTAAATAAAAAGATTTAATCTTTTCTCAACTGGGTTCAAGAACGGTGTTAGTGAAGACACCATTCACGACAAACCCAAATCACATTTGATATTCAATATAAGGCTCTGAATAGAAAATATATCGGCTTATATTCAATATCAAATTCTACGATTAACAAATGTCGTATTGGAAATAACGATATAAATATATATCTTTCAAATTTCCGTAACAACATCCGTATAATCACAAATTCCAACATCGAAATATTCCGAAGACAATTTCGATTCAAATCCACTCCAATGCAATCATTGGAAATTTTGGTTATTTTCAAAACCCTTTTCAAATTCAATTTATTTATTTAAAAATAAATAGAATTATAATTTCTAGTTCAAAACTAGTTCATTTCGATAAAAATCTATTTTTATCTTTTCAAATATGGAGTTTTTCATCCCAAATCTTCACAAATCATTTCTTATGATTTTACATAAATTATTACTATTTTTAATAATTTTATCAAGGCCCGTACAGTCGATTTCCATCAATGGCCATCGAACTGCACTTACAGCGACCTTTTTCGAATTTGATTTGGACATAATTCCAAATCCAACCGTTAGATTTCAAATTTCTAATATTCGTTAGAAAGCTCTTTTCGATACGAACCCAACGGTTCCGGTTTCAGGAGAATCCGACGGTCGGATCTCCCGTAATGTCCGTTTGAAATAAATGGTCGAAATTCGCGAACTGCCGCGGCGCGGCGCGTTCTATTCAGGCCATTATATTATATATATAATATATATAATATATACTTCGTCGATTTCTATTTAAAACGAATTATATAAATAGTTTTAAAATTCGTTTCAAAATCTATTTCAACTTCCATTTCAATTCAAGGCAAAATTGAATTTTTCTTTATAAATTCGTTTTAAAATTCATTTCTATTCAATTCAAATTTTAATTCAATTTGAATTCATATTCAATTCAATTCATTTCGAAATCGTTTTCAATTCAATTTATTTCGAAATCGTTTTCAATTCAATTTATTTCGAAATCGTTTTCAATTCAATTCATTTCGAAATCGGTTTCAATTCAATTCATTTCGAAATCGTTTTCAATTCAATTCATTTTGAATTCGTTTTCAATTCAATTCATTTTGAATTCGTTTTCAATTCAATTTGAATTCAATAAAATCGATATAAATATCGTTCACGTCAAAATGGCGTCAATCTAATCAACACGGCTTCATAAATTTCTATTTTCAAAATAGTTGTTATTATCAAAATATTTCGTTCAACACATGACCAATCTCAATGAATGAGTACTGTCAACACATGAACTTTTATTTTATAATATTATTTATTTTTCAAATTGGAATGAGGCCCAATCAATTACCATATAAAGTTAATTATATGGATTTTCATACAACACATGTATATCATAGCATTGAAAAATAATCAATCATCAACCAAAGTGCACTACACTGTATAAGCATCAAATATAGATATTCAACGCTTATAACAGCCTGTCAATCGATCGATCGACACATTTAATCAATTAGGATGAGTGAACTTCAAATTTCATCCCAACACCCGTGTGGGGTTCCAAACAATCAAACAAATATTTTATTCGTGCAGTTGGGCGATGTGTAAAATTTATCGTCCCAATCAATGTCATTCAAATAAGTGTACATAAACAAACCATTTTGTTTGTAAATGAATATTCTATTTTATTCACTTTCACGTTAAAAATTATATTTTTAACGATAAAACATTTTATTCCAACATATGAATTTTTATTCAATTCATTTATTCAATAAAAATCATATTTTTATTTTTCTAACATATTTTAGAAAATTTCGGCGGCATAACGGCACGATACTAGAAACGGGACAAGGCCTAGCCTTATCCCCGGTCTAGTGAAGGCCCACGCCATTCACTCATCAATCAAATCAATTTCATTATGCAAACCACAAAATTTGGAGTAAGGGTCTAACCTAGCCTTACTCCTTCGCCTTATAACGGCGCACGTCTAATCCTAACCAATTTATCGATTCGATTTTTCACACCACAAACCACATTCAAACCAATATCACAATCAATAACCAAACAGCCAAACAAACAAGTCCATGGTCTGTGGACGATTGTGTCGGGTGCTACTAAGCACCGTCTGCATCCTAGTATATATATATAACTAGAAATAAAATTGAAAGGTGAGAAATTCTCACATTATAGCTATCCTAGCTCCACGGCTCTTCTTTTGCAGAAGTCTTCGCCCACTCGCTTTTTGTTGCTTTCGTTGTCCGCTTTCACTACATATGTAAAAATCGAATTTTACTTCGCTTTTCAATATATAAAAACCACATTTTTAATTCGAAGTTCACTATATAAAAATCTTATTTTTCATTCGAAGTTCAATATATAAAAAGTCAAATTTTCTTTCGAAGTTCAATATATAAAAAGTCAAATTTTCTTTCGAAGTTCAATATATAAAAAGTCAAATTTTCTTTCGTTATTCAATATATAAAAATCTCGCCTTTTTAACTATAAAGATTTTACCTTTTTCAAAAAATAAAGATTTGATTTTTTTTATAGTTCCTACTAGGCAAAGATTATATTTTGACATCATCTATATAGTAAAGACTATATTTTTAATATTTTAAAAATATAAAGATCATATTTTTAATTCTTTAAAAATATAAAGATCATATTTTTAATTCTTTAAAAATATAAAAATCATATTTTTATTACTTCATATATTTAAAAATCGAATTTTTATCTCTATATCACTTCATATGAAAAGTTCAATCTTCTCTGTCGCTTCATATATAAAATAAAAATCTAATCTTTTTATTCTCTACATATAAAAATCATAGCTTTTAAATTAAAATAAGCAAGTTTTATGTTTAAAATAAATATGTTTTCAGTTTTAAAATCTTTTCTAAAAATTACAGTTTTAAATTCTTTTTTTTTTTTTAAAAAAAAACAGAAAAAGTAAATAATAAAAAAAAACAGTTGAAGTAAAATAAAATAAAAATCAGAAAAAGTAAATAAATAACAAAAACCGGCAGGGCACTTACAGGGGGGGGAATTTGCAGCGCCGTCGAGGTCGGAGGGGGGGGGGGTTATCGCGTCACTTCTGGTGAGAGAGGGGGGGTTTCGTCGCTTTGCAGGTCGGAGGGGGCTTCGTAGTGGGCGGCGCCACCTGGTGGCAACGGAGGAGGTGAGAGAAGGGGGAGGGTGGACGGTCGGAGGGGATTAGGGCAATGGGGGGGGTTGCGATCGAGAGGGGGGGGGGGAGGCTCGCGGCTGTCGATTAGGGCAGGGGGGGGGGGTTTAGCGGCGGAGGCCCATCGGGGGGGGGGGGGGGCGATGCGGTGGCGGCGGCTCTCCCTGCCGTCGCCTTCTTCCTTCCATTTTTTTTTTTTTTTTTTCTTTTGAGATCGATATGATAGAAAGGGGGGGGCCAGACGGTTAAAGGGGGAAGAAAGGAAATTTTTTTTTTTTATTTTTTATTATTTAAATTTGCAAAAAGGTTGACTTTTCAAACGAACCCCAATCTGAACTCAACAACTGTCACCCATAGCTAAATACCCCCATTCCGAACGCAATGGGATATGTATCGTAAGCTGGTTTGATTGTTACAATCAGTTTCCGTTTGAATTTTCATTCAAATCATTATATTGAATTTTAAACGTACATTTCAAATTACTGGGGTCACATACTAACTCGAAAAATTCCAGAAAAATATTTTCTAGCTTCGTATTGACGATACGGTCCTAACAAAACTAGTTTCGTCGAATTCTGAGACCGTTGGAAAAATGGCCATTTTCCAGTCGATTAAAATCAACTGAAACTGGTCAAACGCGTTTTCTTTTGCCACGCTCACATATCGATTCAGAAAATTATGAAATTTGGAATCTAGCAATAACTTGACATCACGGACCCAACAAAACTGGTTTCGTCGAAATCCGAGGTCATTTGCAAAATTGCTATTTTTAAGGGCCTTATATATATAAAAATATATATAAATTCCACAGCGACTATTTCTAATTTTAAACTGGACATATCTTAACATTTCTAAAATGAAATCTCAGTTTGTTAACTTCGTTACAAAGATATAGTTATACAGATTCAAATATTTCTTGTTTCGTTCAATTCTGACTTATATTGAATTCTGTATATTCATTTGAAATTAGAAATCAAATTTTCGAACTACCGCGCCTTTTCAATTCCTTTTATAATTATATATAATTATTATATATTCTAACGACGACGCGTATAATATATACGATCGAATTCTATTCAAAATAAATTTTTCGTCGATATTATTTAAAATAATTCATCTTAAATAATCAAAATTCGATAAAATTGCCAAAATAAAAATTTCAAACTGGCTCGGATTTTCGGGTTGTTACACTGAACCGGCTTGGAGCTACAGGCTGGGAGGACAGTGGAGTTGACGGTAGGGTTGATACAAAGTGAGGAGTTGTACAGTGGTCAGTGATTTGTCGCAAAGAGAAGGGAAGGTTCCATCAAATAAGGTTGAGGAGGTGAGTTAACAAAGTGAAATAGCAGGCCTTGAGTATTTGGAAATGGGATTGGGCCTATGCAGATGAATCGTACCAAAACATGATCCGACAAGATCATATGGGCTGGAGCGACATCATGAAACTAGTTTGACGGATTGGAGCTCATTACAATTTATATCGAAATAAATTGCCGGATCAGAACTATCGACCGTATATCATATTTAACGATTACGGACAATGTGAGTAAAACTCACCAACTCTGAACAGTTATATTTTTATAACATACTTTTAGTACTGTTAGATATTGATTGACTGTTGTGTGTAGATTGGTTGATTGAACTTCTAGTCAGTTAGTTAAAATTATATATATATATACCATTAAATATCGATGTTTTTTTATTAGAACATTTCATATTGAAATGAAATTGATGTATATTATACTGTGTAACATCTGTGGATGCAGGGAGACAGGTTGAAGGAATCCGACTGGGTTCCTCAATAATTATTTTACTGTTTTCATATATTGTGATATATGTTGTGATTTATAATCTGTTATTGATTATGGATGTTAGAACGATATTGATCATCGTTGTTTGATATTTTAAATATCATAAGAAACCCTGAGTTAAAAAAAAAGGAATATTTCAATGTATATTGAAATAAAGGAATTTTATAAAATCACAGGATTTTATAAAAGGAAATTATTTATAAAACGAACACGGTTTTATAAAAGGAAATATTTTGTAGTAAACAAATAGGATTATAAAGGAATATATGTTAGAAAACAAATAGAGTTTGGAAAGGGAATTATTTATAGCGGAATAGGATGCTATAAAAAGATAAACGCTGTTAAAAGAACATTTATAAAGTGAAGAACCGTTACTAAAAGTAAATCTTTATAAATGAATAAACGTTGTAAAAAGGAAATCCTTTTAAATGGATAAACATTATAAAAAGGGATAATCAAATAGAGGTAAAACAAGATTAGAAACTGACTAGAGATTAGTTAAGTCGAATAGTTTTCTAAGTGTGGATCTGATGTTGGTTTCGGCCTTCGGGATTTATACTTAGAGAATTATTCTCTTACTAGTTTACAGTTAGGGACTGATGGTTGTGGAAGAATAGTGATACGTGAATGCGGATTGGAAATGTTTTCCAGTGTTAATAACGTATATTTTCCAATCATAGAAAATAAGGAAATATGAATATATATATATATATATATTTTTATATGTTGGATGATTTGATCGATAATTCCATTTGGAATTAAGATCGTTGTGTGAACACCGACATGTTTTCATTTGATAGTTAAATCACAGACTATCAAAGTTTCGACCATTTTAACGTTGTTAATATGGAGAGATCGGTTGGATTTTTATCCAAAGAACCACTCCGTATTGGCATGAGCGTTGCGAATCATATATGCCAAAGAAATTTGAAGACGGAGTAAAATGCAAGGGCTATTGTATAAATCTTTGATAACAATGGACTAAGATGGATGTACTGAATAGTGCCTTCGGTTTCGTTCAGTCCCAGAACGAACGTATATGGACGAGTGTCTGACAGAGTATTTCCAATGATCGAATGGGTTGGTCTTTATAAATATATATTTTTGCAACGGATTTATTCCCTTAGCATAACATCCAGAATATTTGTGTAAACCAATTAATGATTAACGGATTTGATAATGTGGCATTCAAAGTAATTGTGATATCAATGAAAGTAAGTAATCGTAACCTCTGGCCTCAACAACCGGTAAATGACAAAAATCGGGCAGGCAGCATGGCTAAGTCGGTCGCACCGAAGTAGGGTATATAGTCACCTATCTAGAGAATATTCATTTGCTTCTTTAATCTATCAATGATGACCCATATATATACGGAAAACGGTTGCTGATCCCAACCGTTGGTGATGTACATTCGATACGCTCAAGCGAAATGAGTGGTCGGTCATGTGTGGTTGAGTTGCAAGATGTTCTTGTTGAACTCCAGTGTATCGTTCCTAGAGTACACTGATCGGAAGATGGTTCCATACCATGTCATAGTTGGAAATCCATTACCCAATACGTGCTTGCGGTTTTGATTGTATACTATATATGTAGAACGTGAGATGAAAGCGTTTCTGCTAGATGATTATTATATTGTGGTTGATAGACATTATTATAATATCAAAAGGTTTTTGATATAAAGATATTTTGGATTCTCATAAGGGAAAAACCCGTTCCGTTATACGGCGTGGTCTTATGACATATCGTTTACTTGTTCGAACTGTTTAAAACTGTTTTACTCACACCAGTCCATGACTGACCCGGAGTTTATTTGTTTGTTTTCCCTAAACTCTTGGGTGCCTAATTTGTACGGGCAGTCAAGTAGTCGGGATTTTACAGATACACTTGGAGAGCTTGGAGCAGGAGGCTTCAAGATTCTATAGCTATTATTATTTTCGCTGTGTTGTAAGTGTTGTACTCTGAAATGTTATTATACATATACTGTTTGTATTTCAAAAGGTATGTTATATTTTATTCGTTCCGCTGTGAGATTCGTGTTACTCTAATGATGATGTTCTTCTTCTTCTATTCTAATAGTTCTACCTTATCTTTCCTCACCCTCTATCTTCTTTCTATTAATTTCTTGAATTTCCAGTGCAATTTGGGGTTCGACTTGTGTTATTTGGTCAGCTCAAATTGGACCGGATTTTCGGGTCATTACAGGAAATGCCTTAACTTTGATGGAGCGTTTTAGTAGACAGAACATAAAGTTTACAAGATAGATAAAGCAGTACTTGAAAATTTTATAACTTTATTACAACAGAAACAGGAATAAGTTTGGTTACATCTTTTCAAATCACAATATCAAAATTCAAGTACAAAATATCGGTCTTGTACAAAAAGCCTTTAGAATGCATAGTTTTTAAAATCATAATCCCCAATATAAACTGCCATGGAAAGATAGAGCCAAAGCCTAGAAATACTTCAAATACTTCAAGTAGAGAGAATCTGAATCAAGCTCCTATGTCCCCACCCTAAAAACTTGGGGGAGGCGGGAAACAGAAAGAAAAGAGGCGAAACAAACTAGGTCATACATAAGCCTGGTGAGTCCAGTGACTTTCAGCATATAAACAGATAATAGTATCGTGACATGTAAATATAACTGGATGAGAGATAACCGTAACAGGAATAGCAGGTTAACAGAATGATATAGACTAAGTTAAGCTTCTTACTTAGTCTTCACTTCTTTGCACTAATACTAGTTTAACATGATTAGGTGTTACCCTAATATCTAAACGGAAACAGAATAATCTCTACAGAAATAGAAATGCTAGTAATGGGCCTTTACTACCCGAACAGACACAAGGTACAGAAACAGAATACTAATAATGGGCCTTTACCACCCAACTAATGGGCCTTTACCACCCCAACAGACAGAAGGTACAGTAACAGAATACTAATAATGGGCTTTTACCACCCAACTAATGGGCCTTTACCACCCCAACAAATAGAAGTTACAGAAACAGAATCAGAGACAAAAATAGAATAATCCTTACGGAAACAGAATGTTGGAATTAGGTGTACACTAGTAATGGGCCTTTACCACCCCAACAGACGGAACCACGCAGAAACAGACAAGTGTTGCCACCCAACAAAAATAGATGGTACCAACAGAAACAGACAGAACTAAGTGTACCCAAAGTCCTGCCCCCAAGCGATCGGCTCCCTAATACATAAATACCCTGTGTCAGCCCCACAGTAGGGTGTATCACTCCCTAAAGTGGCAACCTATTGGCACAGACCTATTTACATATGTCACGGTGTCTTACATCCTCAGATCAGACCGGATCCATGCACGCACATGACCCACTTGGAACACACCAACAACACCCCTCGCTATTATCAGAATGAACCGCTTATAATTAGTTCAGTAAGCATGGCCGGACCCCTACATAGCGTGGGGTCAAAGTTTTGATACCAGAAAGGGTTACTGACTAATATGGGTCCCAAACAATAGTTGACACAAGTATTTCCCCTCCTAACCTTGTGTCCCCAGACTAACAAATTTCAGATTAACTTGTTTACAGATTTTAGACAGAGTTCAGGTTACTAGTTCACAGATCAGACAATCAAGTTAACAAGTTTTCAGACTAACGGATCAGATATACAGATTAACAAGTTCTCAGACTAACGGATCAGATATACAGATTAACAGGCTTACAGATTGTTTTACCTAACTTTGTATTGGGCCTACAGATTTACGAAACGGGTTTATTAGATTCATCAGACCAATTGTTTTAACCCTATCCACCCAACACGTTTAGGTATCATATTTATCTTAGATTTGCATTAATTAATTATTAATGCACAGACCTCTCACATTAGGTCGGTAGCTTGTGGCCGCTGGATATGCCGGGCGGTTACGGGTAGACTTCTGCCACAAGCCAGACCTAACCTCGTGTCTAAGCATATTTTAGTTATGCCTACGACCTCTCACATTAGACTGACAGTTTGTGGTCGCTGGTTAAGACGGTTGGTTTCGGGCAGGCTTCCACCGCAAACAGAGTCTAACCTCGTGTCATAGCCAATTTATTCCAATACAGATATCAGACTAATTTATGTCCATTTAACATATTAAAGTCCCTTACAGGTTACAGCAGATTAATCAAATTTCCACGTTTTACTCAATCTTAGATCGAGCCTACGGATTTTCATACCCAAATTACAATTTTTTAGCTTTCAACAGATTTATCCGATAACAGATTTAACAGATAACAATTTTAGCAGATTAGGCATTTCAACAGATTTAGCAGATTAGGCAATTCAACAGATTAAGCAGATAACAGATTTAGCAGATTAGGCAATTCAACAGATTAAGCAAATAACAAATTTGGCAGATTAGGCAATTCAACCGATTTAACAAATAACAGATTAGCAGATTAGGCAATTCAATAGATTTAACGGATTAAATCTTTCTTAAAGTTCTATTTACATATCTTGCCTAAATTTACATGCCTAAATCATGGTCATAATTCATAATACGATATATGCCATAAATTTTAATTAAACTTTGCACAGTACAAAATATTCTCTAAAAAGTCCCAAACAATATGAATTATGCCAAATTATAGCCTATGATGCCAAGTATCCTAAAATCCATATTTAGGCGCATTCACATTAATAGTTAACCTATTTTAATATAAATCTTTACGCCTAAGTCACATATACCTTTTTTTTCTCTTTTCAAGTCATAGATCGTGATATAAAATATGCCCCAAAATCTAGATCTTAAATTTTAATCATGTATTAAGTCCTCAAAATCAGATCTTGCATTATAATATGCATTATATTCCAAATCCCAAGTCATATGCTATCATATAATAATTCTTCTTCCAAATCACAGTCTTTTATACATAGTATGCACTGATTCTAGATCTTAATTTACAACCTATGTTCTTTTCTCAAATTAGTCACAGATCCGTCATGTACAATTATGCAATATTCATTATTTGTCCCAAAATTAGCGTTCATACGTTAATCTCTTATGAGACTTGGTGCAGGCTCGTAGTAGCCTGGCTATAGAATAGAAAGAAAAGGAGATACAGAATAGTCACAGAAAGACAGATCTGACAGATAAGAATATGCATAACCTCAGATTCAGATTTATAACCATGCCAAGATCATAATAAAAGTTTATATCTGAAAATAACTGTACTCACAAAAAGGGAACGATTCTTGTATTCTGGAATCTGTGTTCTGACACTTAATAGCACTCCTTTGATGTAGACTAGTTGTTCTTTTAATCCTATTCAGTTTGGACGAAGATGCACTAGTTCTAGTTTTGATTCTAGCAGAGTAGCGACACCATTTTTATTTCTAATTAGAATAGAGGCAGAGTATAGGCAGAATGAAATTGTGTAGAGAGAAAGCTGGGTTTGGGGGTGTTTAAACAGGTTGGAGCTCATGAATCCGGTTAGAAAGGCGTCCAGGTGCAGAAAAATGGATCTGTCTACAGATCTGGAAAGGTGGGGGGGAGGTCGACCCTAGGGTCGACCATAGTGTCAACCTGTTTAGCCAGGTCGACCCCCAGGTCGACCCTAGTGTCGACCTGGGCCCTGGGCGGGAATTTTCCCGCCCAGCCCTGGTGTCTGTTTGAATTTCGAAATCTGAATTTTGAATTCCGGGCTGATTTTTACTGAAACTTTTGAAGGCAATATCTTATTCATACGGAGTCCGATTTACACAAACTTGGACTCTATTCCAAGCAGAATTTCGAGATGAACGCAATGGCATAACCCTTTTCCCTTAATTATTTTGTTACAATTTAATTACTCTCTGATTTGTTACTCTTATGTTCACAGAAAATACGGGGTGTTACATTCTCCCCTCTTTAAAGGATTTCGTCCCCGAAATATTCAAGCTAGGAAGAATGTGTCATACCATCCAATCGCCCATCTACTCAACCATCATCCACAAGCATCCATTGTCCTTTGAAAACTTCTAATGTTGTATGAACATATGCAAAAGTGTGTGTATATGTTCCTTATCTAATGCAAAGATCAGGCGGTCCACTGATTCAGTTGACCTCCTTAATGCGAATTATGTCAGTGGCAGGATTCCAACATATATGCAATTTTCCTATTTGATACATATCATTTCTATATGAGTGCACAACCGTTCATTCATATGCAACATCCATGTGCTGAGTCAACCATTTTGCATCCATAAAAATTTTAAAAATGCACACACATCCATATGCAGTATGAGAGTGTTTTTGAGCCGATCTAGTGCCTAGTGTGTGTATATGCATCCACGAGCAACCACTAACAACCAGTTGCATCCACTTGCAACCATCAAACATAACATGTCTCAAACACATGTTTACACCCATTAGTTTCTAACTAAAGGTCGAAGATTCGATCGATATGATACAACTGAGTGACAGAAGCAAGTATAATTAAAACTAAAGCTAGGTTCCCATTAGACATCGGTTTAAGAGAATAACCCCCTAAGTATCAACCCCGAAGACCGAAATCAACATCAGATTAACACTCAGAGAATCACTCCCATTAAACAAATGCCCAACTGGAAATCTATTTCTCGCTTTGAGTAAAAACTCCTATCCTTTTCAGAAATATTCAGATACTTACAGACTACTGGTACAGATCAGATTACCAAATGATTCTTGGGAAGCTAAACATGATAAAAACCCAGAATGTATGCGTCATAGTCAACTTAACGCCCCACACAGATACTCTCAAATCCCAACTTATCACAAACAGATGAGTCATAACCCTCATGGGGTTTGAGACTATAGCGGAACCAGAAACAAGACTAGTATTAAAGTGCAGAGTTTCAATTACAGAATCAAAATGCCAGAATCAGAAAGAGTTTTTAACTCCACAATCAGATAAGGAGAATAATCCATCTACAGAAAGTTTTCCTATTTCTATCCTATCCACGAGCCTCGAGGGTATTTGCCTGTCCTCCAAAAGTTGATCCTGCCCTCTGCCCTTGTCCTCGTTTCTTTGGGAATTCCTTAGTGAAGTGCCCCATTTCTCCACAGTTTAAGAAAGTGCTTTTCCTCTTTCTGCAATCCTTGCTCAGATTGGTCGAGCTTCCACAAGTAAAGCACTTCTTCTCCTTCTTGTCTTCAGACTTCTCATCCTTCTTTTGTGTTTCCTTTTTGGGCCCCGCCTTCTTGTTCTGTGGTCCTTCAAGCTTTTCTTCTTTCTTCTCACTCTTGATTTCCTCTTCATGCATCAATGCCATGTCAGCTAATTTCTCGAAGGTAGCCCCCATAGGAATGTGGGACATTGCCAATCGGTGTAGCGGCTCGTTCAAACCATTAGCAAACCTTAGTGCCTTCTTATGCAGTGTACTTACCAAATCTAAGCCGAATCTTGCCAACTGATTAAACATGTTGACGTACTCTCTCACTGATGAATTCCCCTGCTTCAACGCCAAGAACCTCTCTACGTATAGACTCTCTTCCGCTCGTGAGAGAAATTTCATCGCGAACCTATGCCTGAAATCCATCCATCTCTCTACCAGACGCTCTCCATTTGTGACCTCCCACCAAAAAGAAGCTTCGTCCTTAAGCAACCAAACCGCCAATTGTATCTTCTGCCTACCGTCCACCTCGAAGATAACGAACAAATCCTCAGTTTTTTGAGCCAGTTCCTTGCCTCCACGAAGGATTCAGTCCCATTAAAGTCCTTCCCACCCATGGCTCGAAAGTCTCTACATATCTTCGGGAAAGTATTCACGTGCAGAGGAGGAGGAGTAGGAGGAACCGCTGCAGTTGGGGGAGGAGGGACGTATGTTGGGCCAGCGTCATTAGCCCTAGCTTCTAGGTACCTCCTGAACCAGCCAGGTATCGGTACGCCCTCCGAAAGGTTAAGATCCCCAGACATGCTGAAACGAAAGGAAAGGAAAGATTCAAAACAAAGGATAGAAAGATAGGCTATGGCTTTGGGGATTATGTTTTTCAAAATAAACTCTACGTTTGAAAATACTTCCTTTTTAAACCTTTTTGAAAATAGTTTTCAAAACATTTTATCAAATCTGGTAACCTTCAGCTCTGATACCAAGTGTAACACCCCACCTCCGTTAAGGTCACTCACAAAGGGAATGCCTTAACTTTGATGGAGCGTTTTAGTAGACAGAACAGAAAGTTTATAAGACAGATAAAGCAGTACTTGAAAATTTTATAAATTTATTACAACAGAAACAGGAATAAGTTTGGTTACATCCTTTCAAATCACAATATCAGAATTCAAGTACAAAATATTGGTCTTGTACAAAAAGCCTTCAGAATGCATAGTTTTTAAAATCATAATCCCCAATATAAACTACCATGGAAAGATAGAGCCAAAGCCAATCAATACTTCAAATACTTCAGGTAGAGAGAATCTGAATCAAGCTCCTATGTCTCCACCCTAAAATCCTGTGGGGGGGGGGGGGGAACGGAAAGAAAAGAAGAAAAACAAACTAGGTCAGACATAAGTCTGGTGAGTCCAGTGACTTTCAACATATAAACAGATAATAGTATCATGACATGTAAATAAAACTGGATGAGAGACAACCATAACAAGAATAGCAGGTTAACAGAATGATATAGACTAAGCTAAGCTTCTTACTTAGTCTTCACTTCTCTGCACTAATAGTAGTATAACAGGATTAGGTGTTACCCTAATATCTAAACGGAAACAGAATAATCTCTACAGAAATAGAAATGCTAGTAATGGGCCTTTACTACCCGAACAGACAGAAGGTACAGAAACAGAATACTAATAATGGGCCTTTACAACCCAACTAATGGGCCTTTACCACCCCAACAGACAGAAGGTACAGAAACAGAATACTAATAATGGGCCTTTACCACCCAACTAATGGGCCTTTACCACCCCAACAGACAGAAGGTATGGAAACAGAATCGGAAACGAAATCAGAGACAGAAACAGAATACTCCTTACGGAAACAGAATGTTGGAATTAGGTGTACACTAGTAATGGGCATTTACCTCCCCAACAGACGGTACCACGCAGAAACAGACAGGTGTTGCCACCCTACAGAAACAGACGGTACCAACAGAAACAGACAGAACTAAGTGTACCCTAAGTCCTACCCCCAAGCGATCGCTCCCTAATACATAAATACCCTGTGTCAGCCCCACAGTAGGGTGTATCATTCCCTAAAGTGGCAACCTATTGGCATAGACCTATTTACAGATGTCACGGTGTCTTACATCCTCAAAGAAGATCGGATCCACGCACGCACATGACCCGGTTGGAACGCACCATCAACACCCCTCGCCATTATCAGAATGAACCGCTTATAATTAGTTCAGTAAGCGTGCCCGGACCCCTACATAGTGTGGGGTCAAAGTTTTGATACCAGAAAGGGTTAATGACTAATATGGGTCCCAAACAACAGATGACACAAGTATTTCCCCTCCTAACCTTGTATCCCCGGACTAATAGATTTCAGATTAACTTGTTTACAGATTTCAGACAGAGTTCAGGTTACTAGTTCACAGATCAGACAATCAAGTTAACAAGTTTCAAGACTAACGGATCATATATACAGAGTAACAAGTTCTCAGACTGACGGATCAGATATACAGATTAACAGGCTTAAAGATTGTTTTACCTAACTTTGTATTGGGCCTACAAATTTACGAAATGGGTTTATTTGATTCATCAGACGAATTGTTTTAAACCTATCCACCCAACACGTTTTAGGTATCATATTTATCTCAGATTTGCATTAATTAATTACTAATGCACAGACCTCTCACATTAGGTCTGTAGCTTGTGGCCGTTGGATATGTCGGGCGGTTCCGGGCAGACTTCTGCCACAAGCCAGACCTAACCTCGTGTCTAAGCATATTTTAGTTATGCCTACGACCTCTCACATTAGACTAACAGTTTGCGGTCGTTGGTTAAGCCGGTTGGTTCCGGGCAGGCTTCCACCGCAAACGGAGTCTAACCTCGTGTCATAACCAATTTATTCCAATACAGATATCAGGCTAATTTATGTCCATTTAACAGATTAAACTCCCTTACAGGTTACAGCGATCGAGCCTACGGATTTTCATACCCAAATTACAATTATTTAGCTTTCAACAGATTTAGCCGATAATAGATTTAGCAGATAACAATTTTAGCAGATTAGGCAATTCAGCAGATTAGGCAATTCAACAGATTAAGTAGATAACAGATTTAGCAGATTAGGCAATTCAAAAGATTAAGCAAATAACAGATTTGGAAGATTAGGAAATTCAACAGATTTAACAGATAACAGATTAGCAGATCAGGCAATTCAACAGATTTAACGGATAAATATTTCTTAAAGTTCTATTTACATATCTTACCTAAATTTACATGCCTAAATCATGGTCATAATTCATAATACGATATATGCCCCAAATTTTAATTAAACTTTGCACAGTACAGAATATTCTCTAAAAAGTCCCAAACAATATAAATTATGCCAAATTATAGCCTATTATGCCAAATATCCTAAAATCCATATTTAGGCGCATTCACATCAATAGTTAACCTATTTTAATATAGATCTTTATGCCTAAGTCAGATATATCTTTTTTTTCTCTTTTCAAGTCATAGATCGTGATATAAAATATGCCCCAAAATCTAGATCTTAAATTTTAATCATGTGTCAAGTCCTCAAAATCAGATCTTGCATTATAATATGCATTATATTCCAAATCCCAAGTCATATGCTATCATATAATAATTCTTCTTCCAAATCACAGTCTTTTATACATAGTATGCACTGATTCTAGATCTTAATTTACAACCTATGTTCTTTTCTCAAATTAGTCACAGATCAGTCATGTCCAATTGTGCAATATTCATTATTTGTCCCAAAATTAGCATTCATGCGTTAATCTCTTATGAGACTTAGCGCACGCTCGCAGTAGCCTGGCTATAGAACAGAAAGAAAAAGGAGATACAGAATAGTCACAGAAAAACAGATCTGATAGATAAGAATATGCATAACCTCAGATTCTGATTTATAACCATGCTAAGATCATAATAAAAGTTTATATCTGAAAATAACTGCACTCACAAAAAGGGAACGATTCTTGTATTTTGGAATCTGTGTTCTGACACTGAATAGCGCTCCTTTGATGTAGACTAGTTGTTCTTTTAATCCTATTCAGTTTGGAAGAAGATGCACTAGTTCTAGTTTTGATTCTAGCAGAGTAGCGACACCATTTTTATTTTTAATTAGAATAGAGCCAGAATATAGGCAGAATGAAATTGTGTGCAGAGAAAGCTTGGTTTGGGGTGCTTAAATAGGTTAGATCTCATGGATCCGGTCAGAAAGGCGTCCAGGTGCAGAAAAATGGATCTGTCTACAGATCCGGAAAAGGGAGGGGAGGTCGACCCTAGGGTCGACCCTAGTGTTGACCTGTTTAGCCAGGTCGACCCTAGTGTCGTCCTGGGCCCTGGGCGGGAATTTTCCCGCCCAGCCCGGGTGTCTGTTTGAATTTCGAAATCTGAATTCCGGGCTGATTTTTACTAAAACTTCTAAAGGCCATATCTTCTTCATACGCAGTCCGATTTACGCAAACTTGGACTCTATTCCAAGTAGAATTTCGAGACGAACGTAATGGCGCAACCCATTTCCCTTAATTATTTTGTTACAATTTAATTATTCTCTGATTTTTACTCTTATGTTCATAGAAAATACGGGGTGTTACAACATTCGCACTTTTGGGAAATCAAGTATCACCGCGGCTTACGTCCCAACGAGAGAAAACACCGCTTACTCTATCCCTATATATGGGAATCGGGGGAAATGGCCCTATCCTAATCTCAAGGTGTGGAGCGACCACACCCAGCACAACTCGGCTGACCAAATCCATATATATATATATATATATAAAGCATATTGGTCAAACCTGCTAATCAAACAAATCGTTCACCATCATACCAGGGTGTGACGCTCGCGAAGTGACACTACAAAAAGCTATGCTAATTAAAGCTATGCTAATTAAATCTATGCTTTGATCATCATCCACAAGGCTCTGCTTTTCAACAAAAGCCTTGATCCATGCATCTTAGCATGCCACATTGTCAATCCATACCATACCATTGATTTCTGCCAATATATAACCTCTGAGCACATACGTCTCATAGAAGGGTGTTAAGCAAGAGAATAAATTCTCCGCCACCAACAGATATATATATATATATATATATATATATATAGCAGAGAACAACGAATATAGCATAAAGGAATACAACGTCAAACATACCATCCATTTACAAGTCCGTTCTGGGTCTAAACGAAATCGGAGGCACCTGATTCCTTGTCCCGTATGCCCAATATGGAAGAGAGGCCCTCGCATAGCCGAACAATCAACAAGTACGTCTGGACGGCTACCACTGTAGCCCCTTCAAGGTAGATACTCCAATCATGGGCATCAGTAGTAACTCATCCATTCGATGTGAAGATTTTCGGTCTTGCACCGTCTTCAATCTCTTCGGCTGTTATTCGTCGTATTCATTATTCAGAATGGGTTAAACCCGGTCTTTTTGAATAACTCGCGTATTTTATAATCATGTGCTGTAAAAACACATCCAACGCCTCATTCCAATTCAGAATATTCTTTTAATAAAATATTCACATTTTTTTATCTAATTAATGATTCATTAAAACTCTAGCTCAGTTTTAATCTCAAAAATCATTACTTAATGATTATTTGAATTCGAGAAATAAATCTTATCATTAACTGGGTTAAAGAACTAATGTCTTTTAAAAACATTTTTCACAATAAACCCAAATCTTCTTCCATTAAAATGGAATCTACATGGAAATCATAACAGTACATAATCGATATAAATTCCCGTGTCAGACTAATAATATAAATGGAATAGCGGCAATGCCTTTTAAATTCCATATATAGTATCGGTCTTCATTCATAGGAGCTTATCTCGATTATTACCGAATCGAATTCCATTCAATTCCAATTTAATATATTAAATTGGAAAACTTTATTTTGGAAAATTTCCATTTAAATTTTAATAAAAGATATTTAAATCCCAAATTATTTCTTCATGGTTAATTGGGTTAAAGAACAAATGTTATTTAAAACATTGTTCACAACAAACCAAGAAATCCAATTCTTTTATTAAATTCCAATTGAATATTAATAGGTAAAAATTTCCTAAGTCTTAATTAAAAGATTTATTATTCCTGGACTGGGTTTAAGAACAGTGTTATTAAAGACACCGTCCACGACAAACCCAAAATCCAATTTGACATTAAATATAAGGTTCTGAATAGAAATTATATCGGCTTATATTCAATATCATATTCTGAAACCACCAAATATTGTATTGGGAATAACGATATATATATATATCTTCCAAATTCCCATAACAATATTTGTATAATAACGGTATCCAATATCGAAATATTCCGAAGATAGTTTCCATTCAAATCCATTCCAATATATATAAATATATATTGGAAAAATTCTGGTTATTTTAAAAACCATTTTCCAAGTCCAATTTATTTATTTCTAAAAATAATTAAATTATTATTCTAGTTAATACTAGTTCATTACACAGTTCATGTCGATATAAATGCATTTTATCTTTTCAAAACTGGAATTTTTCATCAAAAATCTTTCCAAATCATTTATTATGATTTTACATAATATTTCCATATTTTTAATAATTTTGTTATCGCCCGTACAGTCGGTTTCCAATAACTGCCACTGAACTACATCCATAGCGACCTTTTCTGAAATTGATTTGGACATATCTCCAAATCTAACCATTAGATTTCAAATCTTTTAACCCAATGGTTCCGATTTTAGGAGAATCCGACGGTCGGATCTCCCGTAACGTCAAATTGAAGTTAATGGTCGAAATTCATGAATGGTTGCTGCGCGGCTGTAACGGCAAGGAATTTCGCTCGATCCGAATCGATCGTTAAACCGACTAAGACCATTCGAAACCCCTGATCGTTTTGAGAACAGGACAAATTGGAACATAGACGGAAGAAAATTTCATTGTTATTACAACAATTCCATCAGATACAAGAATATACAGAGTATAAATGGATAAATTACATTCAACAAAAATCAGAGATTACAATAAATTATATAGCAGTGGAAAAATATACAAAACACAACTAAAAGTGATACACGGATACAGAGCTTTCCGAGCATCGTTCCAGCTGTAAACCAGGATCCTGTGAATATAAATCTGCAAAACCAAAACTACTAGCTGCCCGTGTGGAAAATAGGGGCACCCAGAGTTTAGGTTAAAACAATAAACTCCAGGTCAGTCATGGGACTGGTGTGAGAACTAAAACAGTTATTCAAAACTTTACTTTAAAAGAGAGTAACTCAAGGGACCACGTCGTATAACACGGAACGGGTTTCCTCGCAAGAATACTAGTGCATATAACAAAACAGCGCAATGCTCTTTGGAAAAATGAAGCTATTATAAGACCCAGGTCCCATCACACAATGCAACGCAAGCCGGAGGATAGGATTTTCCCTTTTAATAGCCAAACATGCTTGGTACGTCTAAACATATCATTTGATACTATTATAAGTGTATAGTGTCAAAACAATTTTCAATCATGAATATCAATCATAGGCGGCATAGGTACCATCTATCATGTCGCCATACTAGTTCTACAATTAAAACCACAATATCACGTATTGGAAATTGGATTTCCGTCATGAGCCGAGGCAAGGGGCAAGCTCCTCTCCGCGTTCGAGACACTCTAGCAAATGTCCCAGGACCCCACTATGATCCTTGGATCTTCAGGGCCGGTCCTCTCTTACTTTTGAAGATTGGCAATTCCTGAACACACGTTTCCCGGTCCTTACAGACCTATATCCGAGGCGCCACGCATTCCAACAACCACACAGATGAAAAGTATATAAATGTCAGGGCTGGTAGGTCATTGACACCACCCTAGCTAAAAAGAAAGGTCGTGCTCTCCCTGCAGTCACTATCTCGTTTTTGACTCATACGAGGTGTGAGGCTCGCGAATTCACGTTATACACAAAGCTACGCCACACAGGCCGTGCTTTGATCATCAACCACAAGACTTTGCTTTTCAACAGAAGCCTTGATCATTTGCTACTTACGCGTGCCACACTGGCAATTCACTCCATGCGACTGATGTCCATCGATATACAACCTCTAAGCTTGTACATCTCAGAAAAGGGCGTTAAGCAAGAGAATAAATTCTCCGCCGCCAAACAGATGTATATTTAATAGAGATCAATCAACACAGAATAAAATCCAATGTCAGACACACAATCCATTTACAAGTTCGTTCTGGGTCTGAACGAAACCGGAGGCACTTTCCTCGCATATCCATCCATCTCCAAGTACGTCTGAAAGATCACCAACTATTTCCCTCATCTTGGGTGTACAGCCCAATCGAGATCATCAGTAATCACCCAAAACGATGTGAAGACTTCCGGTCTTCAACCACTGTCTTCATCTTCGACATCTCGTCGAATCGGTTATTCAGAATGGGATAAACCCGGCCTTTCTGAATAACCCACGTATATAATAAACGAATGTTACACAAACACAACGAACGTCTCATTCCAATTCAGAATGTTCTTTTATTCACAAAATCACATTCTTAGGGAAAGGTTCCCATTAATTTTATCCAAGATAAATTCTTCTAAATTTATTCTTTAATCTTCCTTTGGATATCATTTCAAACTAGTCGGGATTAGCGAACCACACCGAAGTAATTATTTATTTTATTTCCCAATCCCAACCTATTCATCCCATGGAGCAAAACTGGTAATACTCCATATCTAACACCACGGTGTTATCGGTAAAATTAATTACCATTTCACGTTCAAATCTAATTACAAATTTAACTACCGCTTTGGAGCAAAACTGGTGATACTCCATTCTCGATCACCTTTCAAATTTGATAATTTAAATTATCAATTCACATTTTTAATCTAATTAAAGATTCATTAAAACTCCACTTAGTTTTAATCTTTTCAAAAATCAACATCCTGCCTTTAACTGGGTTAAAGAACCAATGTCATCTAAAACACGATTCACGACAAACCCAAATCATATTTGATATTAAAAACAAGGCTTTGAATAGAAAATATATCGGCTTATATTCAATATCAAATTCTGAAACCAACATATATCGTATTGGAAATAACGATATAAAATATATCTTTCAAATTCCCATAACAATATCTGTATAGTCACGAAATCCAACATCGAAGTATTCCGAAGATAATTTCGATTCAACTCCAGTCCAATTCACGTATTGGGAATATTGATTATTTTTAAAATCACTTTCAAATTCAATTTATTTATTTCAAAAATAAATTGATTTTAATTCTAGTTCAAAACTTGTTCATTTCTATAAAAATTTATTTTTATCTTTTCAAATATGGAATTTTTCAGCCCAATTTTTCCCAAATCATTTCTTATGATTTTACACAAATTATAGATATTTTTAATAATTTTATCAAGGCCCGTACAGTCGATTTCCATCAACGGCCATCGAACTGCACTTACAACGACCTTTTCCAAATTTGATTTGGACATAATTCCAAATCCAACCGTTAGATTTCAAATTTCTAATATTCATTGGAAAGCTCTTTTCGATACGAACCCAACGGTTCTGGTTTTAGGAGAATCCGACGATCGGATCTCCTGCAACGTCAATTCGAAGTCAATGGTCGAAATTCACGAACTACCGCGGCGCGGCGCGTTCTATTCAGGCCATTATATATATAATATATATATTATATATATTTCGTCGATTTCCTTTTAAAACGTAATTTATAAATCGTTTTAAATTCGTTTTCAAAACCATTTCAACTTCATCCTTAATTTCAAATCGATTTGATTTCAATTCAATTCGAATTCATTTCAATTTTATTTAATTCAAATTCAAATTCATTTCGATTCAATTCAAATTCTAATTCGTTTCAATTTAATTCAATTTTAATTTACCTTCTATTTAATTCAATTCGAATTCATTTCAAATTGATTTCAATTCAATTTCGGTTCGTTTTAAATTTCATTCAAAACGACTTCAATTCGTTTTTAATTCAATTTCAATTTGAATTCATTTCTATTCAATTCGAATTCAAATTCACTTTCTATTCAATTTGAATTCAAATTCACTTTCTATTCAATTCGAATCGAATTCATTTTCTATTCGATTCGAATTCATTTCAAATTGATTCAATAAAATTTCAATTTGAATTTTAATCTAATTTAATTTGAATTTCATTTCAAAATATTAAATTTTGAAATCACTTTTCAATATTCAATATAAAACGAATAAAATCGATATAAATATCGTTCACGTCAAAATAGCGCAACTCTAATCAACACGGCTTTATATATTTCAATAAATTCGTTATTCTATTCGACAGATGAATATATACATTCCATTCAACACATGAATCTATATTTCTTTCAACACACGACTAATCTCAACACATGAGTACTGTCAACACATCACTATTTTTGTTATGTAAAATATTTTATAAAATTATGGTATCTATCGTTTGATTTTTAAATCAGACTCCACCATGAAGTAGTTCTAATTTTAAATATGATGAAGATGTAAATTTTATTATTAAAATATTTCACTCAACACGTCAATAGTTTCAACTCATAAACATCGTCAACACATGACTATTTTTATATTCAACACATGAATTTTCTTTTATAAAATTCATTATTTTCCCAATTGGAATGAGGCCCAATCAATCACCATATAACGTTAATTATATGGATTCCATACAACACATGTATATAATAGCAACGATCAACAATCAACCATCATCCAAGGTGCACCACACAACTGCATAAGCATCAAATATAAATAATCAATGCTTACACAGCCTGTCGACCAATCGATCGACATACAATTAAATAATTGGGATTAGTGTACTCAAATATCATCCCAACACCCGTGTGGGGTTTTAAATCAACAAACACTGAATATTATTTGTGCAGTTGGGCGATGTGTAAAATTTATCGACCCAATCAATATCAGTCAAATCAGTGTATATAAACAAATCGGCCGATTTGTTTATAAATATTTATTTATTCACTTTCACGTTAAAAATTATATTTTTAACGATAATTAATTTATTTCAACCATCTACAATTTATTATCGATTTCACATCAACAACACAAACAAATTTCACAACACATCAATTAAACAAACAAGCCATCCATGGTCTGTGGATGACGGGTGTCGGGTGCTGCTAAGCACCGTCTGCATCCTAGTATAAATATATAACTAGAAAAAGAAATTTAGAGTGAGAAGTTCTCACCGATAGCTATCCCAACTCCACGACACTTCATTTAGAGAAATTTTCATCGTTCTCTCCTTTTTGTCACTTTCGCTGCCCGTAGCCACTACATATGTAAAAAACGAATTTTTACTTTGCTATTCAATATATAAAAATCGTATTTTTACTTCGCTACTACATAGATAAAAATTCTATTTTTACATCGCTACTATATAGATAAAAATTCTATTTTTACATCGATGTTCATATAATAAAGATTATATTTTTATCACGCTATTCTCTACATAAAGATTTCGCCTTTCTATTTTTAAAAATCTAATCTTTACTACGATAACAATCATAGTTTCACTAAATTAAAATCAAAGCTTTTTCTTCGCATTCAAATAAATGAAAAATCAAATCTTTTCTTCGCATTCAAATAAAGGAAAAATCAACTTTTTCTTCGCATTCAAATAAAGGAAAAATCAACTCTTTTCTTCACATTCAAATAAAGGAAAAATCAACTCTTTTTACCAATAAAAATCTGGTTTAGTATAATTAAATAAATAAAATCAGATTTTATATAAACTAGAAGAAATTGTAAAACTTACAGTTGCTTTCATAGGAGGAGGGGGTTTTCACGTCGGTCTTGGGTCTGGGGAAGGGCGCGCCACCATTGGAGATCGGAGAAGATGCCTATCAGGGCGGCGGTGCGGGTGAGGCGATGGGGATGCAGGAGGTTGACGCGGCTACTGGGTCAATGGGGTTCGGTTTTTCTGGTATTGGGGGAAAGAGGAGCTGCACGTGAGGAGGAGGGGATCCGGTCTTCAGCGGTGGAGGGGGCGCCTCCGAAGGTCGGTGCGGTGGTGGCTGGCCATGGCGGTGCGAGGCTTGGAGGGGTGACGACCATCGTTCAACGCGGGATTTTTTTTTCTATTTATCTTCTAATTCGATTTTGAAGGGGGGCCAGAGAGAAAGAGATAGGGAGAGGGAAGTTTTATTATATATTTTTTAATTATTTTAATTATTTAATTTACAAAAAGTTGACTTTTTCATACGACCTCTAAACGAGGCCACCGCCTGTCATCCATAGCTAATTACCCCCATTCCGAAGACAATGGTATATGTATCGTAAGCTGATTCGATCGTTTCGATCTGTTTCCGTTAAAATCAACATATAACTCTATATATTGAATTTGAACGCGCATTTCAATTTACTGGGGTCACATACTAACTAGAAAAATTCCTGAAAAATATTTTCTAGCTTCGTATTGACGATACGGTCCTAACAAAACTAGTTTCGTCGAATTCTGAGACCGTTGGAAAAATGGCCATTTTCCAGTCGATTAAAATCAACTGAAACTGGTCAAACGCGTTTTCCTTTGCCACACTCACATATTGATTTGAAAAATTATGAAATTTGGAATCTAGCAATAATTTGACGTCACGGACCCAACAAAAGTGGTTTCGTCGAAATCCGAGGTCGTTTGCAAAATTTCCATTTTTAAGGGCCTGAATTCCATAGCGACAATTCAGAATTTTCAACTGGACATATCTTTTGATTCCCGCTATGAAATTTCGATTTTTCGGATTCATTGGAAATATATTCACAAATAGATCCTATTATTTTTGGTTTCACTAAAATCCGGATTGTTTTGCACCCGGTACATTCAATTGAAGTTTGAAATCGAATTATCAAACTACCACGCCATTTTCAATTCTATTTATAATCATATATAATTATTATATTCTAACGACGACGTATATAATATATACGTCGAATTATATTCAAAATAAATTTTCCGTCGATATTATTTAAAATAATTCATTTTAAATGTTCAAAATTCGCTAAAATTGCCAAAATAAAATTTTTAAACTGGCTCGCATTTCCGGGTTATTACAATCTCCCCCACTTAAAACTTTTCGTCCCCGAAAAGGAACAAAGTCAAAAGTGGTTTGATTAATCAACTCTACGTTCGATCTGGCTTCCATTCTCCAACTTTTCAGTTTTTGAGAATTTTTAAATTCTTCAAAAATTTGGCTAACACCCAGAATTTTCGAAAAATTTCGCCATAACCTCCCATGCACCGAGAGCCACGGGAAAATCCCGAAATTGCCATACAGGCCTTCTGATCTCAAAAAGAAAAAGAAAAAGCCAAGCGGCTAGCCAATAGGCTCATAAAATCATCATCACCCAAACAAAACAGTAAATTATAGTAAACATGTACCTATTTGTCGGGCAAACAAATTTTATTCTCTGCTCTAGCCTCCTTGCTATGACCTGTTCAATGTAAGTACTTGTATATGCAAGCAAATGCGACCAATTTTCAATACAATTCAATATTTGGTACTATTAGGCATAATGGTTCAAAATTATCAACTAATAAACAAACAACACAAACATCAATTAGTGGATTGGAGTTTCAAATTCATAATTTTGATATATATACAGAAAATCATGTGTTTTTGATGCCAATCCATAACAATGTATTCTAGCTATATTAGTTTTGGTTCTCACACCAGTCTAATGGAAATATATAGATATCACACCTTCGAAACACGAATATAAATACTGATGATGTGGCCACATCACCAGAATTATCCCCGGGTGTCTAGAATGTGATTCTATATCTATCCAGTATATTAAAACTTCGACTATACGTTCATGACGCGTATACGCGAAATCTTATATACTCGATTGTCCAAATTCAAATTAAATAAATATTCAAATACGTATAAAGCGATTTAAATTTTCAAAACAAAATTGTTTTCATTTGAAAAATATACTCTTCACACTCACTCTAGGATACTACTGATCCTATCTCTAACGAGTTATTCTAATTGGATGTTACTAATCCAATATCTGATGAATTCTTTCGTATGGTTCTAATGTGTCTTGTTCTCGAGCTCTGTAAACCAAAGCTCTGATGCCAACTGTAACGACAAGGAATTTCGCTCGATCTGAATTGATCGTTAAACCGACTAAGACCGTTCGAAACCCCTGATCGTTTTGAGAACAGGACAAATTGGAAGGCAGACGGAAGAACATTTCATTGTTATTACAACAATTCCATCAGATACAAGAATATACAGAGTACAAATGGATAAATTACATTCAACAAATATCAGAGATTACAATAAATTACATAGCAGCGGAAAAATATACAAAATACAACTAGAAGTGATACACGGATACAGAGCTTTCCGAGCATCGTTCCAGCTGTAAATCAGGATCCTGTGAATATAAATCTGCAAAACCAAAACTACTAGCTGCCCGTGTGGAAAATAGGGGCACCCAGAGTTTAGGTTAAAACAATAAACTCCAGGTCAGTCATGGGACTGGTGTGAGAACTAAAACAGTTATTCAAAACTTTACTTTAAAAGAGAGTAATTCAAGGGACCACGCCGTATAACACGGAACGGGTTTCCTCCCAAGAATACTAGTGCATATAACAAAACAGCGCAATGCTCTTTGGAAAAATGAAGCTATTATAAGACCCAGGTCCCATCACACAATGCAACGCAAGCTGGAGGATAGGGTTTTCCCTTATAATAGCCAAACATGCTTGGTACGTCTAAACAAATCATTTGATACTATTATAAGTGTATAGTGTCAAAACAATTTTCAATCATAAATATCAATCATAGGCGGCATGGGTACCATCTATCATGTCGCCATACTAGTTCTACAATTAAAACCGCAATATCACGTATTGGAAATTGGATTTCTGTCATGAGCCGAGGCAAGGGGCAAGCTCCTCTCCGCGTTCGAGACACTCTAGCAAATGTCCCAGGACCCCACTATGATCCTTGGATCTTCAGGGCCGGTCCTCTCTTACTTTTGAGGATTGGCAATTCCTGAACACACGTTTCCCGGTCCTTACAGACCTATATCCGAGGCGCCTCGCATTCCAACAACCACACAGGTGAAAAGTATATAAATGTCAGGGCTGGTAGGTCACTAACACCACCCTAGCTAGAAAGAAACGTCATTCTCTCCTTGCAGTCACTATCCCGTTTTTGACTCATACCGAGGTGTGAGGCTCGCGAATTCACGTTATACACAAAGCTATGCCACACAGGCCGTGCTTTGATCATCAACCACAAGACTTTGCTTTTCAACAGAAGCCTTGATCATTTGCTACTTACGCATGCCACACTGGCAATTCACTCCAGGCGACTGATGTCCATCGATATACAACCTCTGAGCTCGTACGTCACAGAGAAGGGCGTTAAGCAAGAGAATAAATTCTCCGCCGCCAAACAGATGTATATTTAATAGAGATCAATCAACACAGAATAAAATCCAATGTCAGACACACAATCCATTTACAAGTTCGTTCTGGGTCTAAACGAAACCGGAGGCACTTTCCTCGCATATCCATCCATCTCCAAGTATGTCTGGAAGATCACCAACTGTTTCCCTCATCTTGGGTGTACAGCCCAATCGAGATCATCAGTAATCACCCAAAACGATGTGAAGATTTCTGGTCTTCAACCACCGTCTTCATCGTCGACATCTCGTTGAATCGGTTATTCAGAATGGGATAAACCCGACCTTTCTGAATAACCCACGTATATAATAAACGAATGTTACACAAACACAACGAATGCCTCATTCCAATTTAGAATGTTCTTTTATTCACAAAATCACATTCTTAGGGAAAGGTTCCCATTAATTTTATCCAAGATAAATTCTTCTAAATTTATTCTTTAATCTTCCTTTGGATATCATTTCAAACTAGTCGGGATTAGCGAACCACACCGAAGTAATTATTTATTTTATTTCCCAATCCCAACTTATTCATCCCATGGAGCAAAACTTGTAATACACCATATCTAACACCACGGTGTTATCGGTAAAATTAATTACCATTTCACGTTCAAATCTAATTATAGACTTAACTACCGCTTTGGAGCAAAACTGGTGATACTCCATTCTCGATCACCATTCAAATTTGATAATTTAAATTATCAATTCACATTTTTAATCTAATTAAAGATTCATTAAAACTCCACTTAGTTTTAATCTTTTCAAAAATCAACATCCTGCCTTTAACTGGGTTAAAGAACCAATGTCATCTAAAACACGATTCACGACAAACCCAAATCACATTTGATATTAAATACAAGGCTTTGAATAGAAAATATATCGGCTTATATTCAATATCAAATTCTGAAACCAACATATATCGTATTGGAAATAACGATATAAAATATATCTTTCCAATTCCCAAAACAATATTTGTATAGTCACGAAATCCAACATCGAAATATTCCGAAGATAATTTCGATTCAACTCCAGTCCAATTCACGTATTGGGAATATTGATTATTTTTAAAATCACTTTCAAATTCAATTTATTTATTTCAAAAATAAATTGATTTTAATTCTAGTTCAAAACTAGTTCATTTCGATAAAAATCTATTTTTATCTTTTCAAATATGGAATTTTTCAGCCCAATTTTTCCCAAATCATTTCTTATGATTCTACACAAATTATAGATATTTTTAATAATTTTATCAAGGCCCGTAAAGTCGATTTCCATCAACGGCCATCGAACTGCACTTACAGCGACCTTTTCCAAATTTGATTTGGACATAATTCCATATCCAACCGTTAGACTTCAAATTTCTAATATTCATTGGAAAGCTCTTTTCGATACGAACCCAACGGTTCCGGTTTCAGGAGAATCCGACGGTCGGATCTCCCGCAACGTCAATTCGAAGTCAATGCTCGAAATTCACGAACTGCCGCGGCGCATCGCGTTCTATTCAGGCCATTATATATATAATATATATATATATATATTATATATATTTCGTTGATTTCCTTTTAAAACGTATTTTATAAATCGTTTTAAATTCGTTTTCAAAACCATTTCAACTTCATCCTCAATTTCAAATCGATTTGATTTCAATTCAATTCGAATTCATTTCAATTTTATTTAATTCGAACTCAAATTCGTTTCAATTTAAATTCTAATTCATTTCAATTTAATTCAATTTGAATTTACCTTTTATTTAATCCAATTCGAATTCATTTCAAATTGATTTCAATTCAATTTCAGTTCATTTTAAATTTCATTCAAAACGACTTCAATTCGTTTTTAATTCAATTTCAATTTAATTCAATTTGAATTCATTTCTATTCAATTCGAATTCAAATTCACTTTCTATTCAATTTGAATTCAAATTCACTTTCTATTCAATTCGAATCGAATTCATTTTCTATTCGATTCGAATTCATTTCAAATTGATTCAATGAAATTTCAATTTGAATTTTAATCTAGTTTAATTTGAATTTCATTTCAAAATATTAAATTTTGAAATCACTTTTCAATATTCATTGTAAAACGAATAAAATCGATATAAATATCGTTCACGTCAAAATAGCGCAACTCTAATCAACACGGCTTTATATATTTCAATAAATTCGTTATTCTATTCAACAAATTAATATAAATATTCCATTCAACACATGAATCTATATTTCTTTCAACACACGACTAATCTCAACACATGAGTACTGTCAACACATCACTATTTTTGTTATGTAAAATATTTTATAAAATTATGGTATCTATCGTTTGATTTTTAAATCAGACTCCACCGTGAAGTAGTTCTAATTTTAAATATGATGAAGATGTAAATTTTATTATTAAAATATTTCACTCAACACGTCAATAGTTTCAACTCATGAACATCGTCAACACATGACTATTTTTATATTCAACACATGAATTTTCTTTTATAATATTCATTATTTTCCCAATTGGAATGAGGCCCAATCAATCACCATATAACGTTAATTATATGGATTCCATACAACACATGTATATAATAGCAACGATCAACAATCAACCATCATCCAAGGTGCAACACACAACTGCATAAGCATCAAATATAAATAATCAACGCTTACACAGCCTGTCGACCAATCGATCGACATACAATTAAATAATTGGGATTAGTGTACTCAAATATCATCCGAACACCCGTGTGGGGTTTCAAATCAACAAACACTGAATATTATTTGTGCAGTTGGGCGATGTGTAAAATTTATCGACCCAATCAATATCAGTCAAATCAGTGTATATAAACAAATCGGCCGATTGTTTATAAATATTTATTTATTCACTTTCACGTTAAAAATTATATTTTTAACGATAATTAATTTATTTCAACCATCTACAATTTATTATCGATTTCACATCAACAACACAAACAGATTTCACAACACATCAATTAAACAAACAAGCCATCCATGGTCTGTGGATGACGGGTGTCGGGTGCTGCTAAGCACCGTCTGCATCCTAGTATAAATATATAACTAGAGAAAGAAATTTAGAGTGAGAAGTTCTCACCGATAGCTATCCCAACTCCACGACACTTCATTTAGAGAAATCTTCATCGTTCTCGCCTTTTTGTCACTTTCGCTGCCCGTAGCCACTACATATGTAAAAATCGAATTTTTACTGTGCTATTCAATATATAAAAATCGTATTTTTACTTCGCTACTATATAGATAAAAATTCTATTTTTACATCGCTACTATATAGATAAAAATTCTATTTTTACATCGATGTTCATATAATAAAGATTATATTTTTATCACGCTATTCTCTACATAAAGATTTTGCCTTTCTATTTTTAAAAATCTAATCTTTACTACGATAAAATCCATAGCTTCACTAAATTAAGATCAAAGCTTTTTCTTCGCATTCAAATAATGAAAAATCAAATCTTTTCTTCGCATTCAAATAAAGGAAAAATCAACTTTTTCTTTGCATTCAAATAAAGGAAAAATCAACTCTTTTCTTCACATTCAAATAAAGGAAAAATTAACACTTTTTACCAATAAAAATCTGGTTTAGTATAATTAAATAAATAAAATCAGATTTTATATAAAGTAGAAGAAATTATAAAACTTACAGTTGCTTTCAGAGGAGGAGGGGGTTTCCACGTAGGTCTTGGGTCTGGGGAAGGGCGCGCCACCATTGGAGATCGGAGAAAAGGCCTGTCAGGGCAGCGGTGAGGGTGAGGCGATGGGGAAGCAGGAGGTTGGCGCGGCTACTGGGTCAATAGGGTTCGGTTTTTTTGGTATTGGGGGAAAGAGGAGCTGCGCGTGAGGAGGAGGGTGTCTGGTCTTCAGCGGTTGAGGGGGCGCCTCCGAAGGTCGGTGCGGTGGTGGCTGGCCATGGCGGTGCGAGGCTTGGAGGGGCGACGGCCATCGTTCAACGCGGGTTTTTTTTCTATTTATCTTCTGATTCGATTTTGAAGGGGGGGGGGGCAGAGAGAAAGAGATAGGGAGAGGGAAGTTTTTTTATTATTATTTTTTAATTATTTTAATTATTTAATTTACAAAAAGTTGACTTTTTCATATGACCTCTAAACGAGGCCCACCGCATGTCGTCCATAGCTAATTACCCCCATTCCGAACACAATGGTATATGTATCGTAAGCTGATTCGATCATTTCTATTAGTTTCCGTTAAAATCAACATATAACTCTATATATTGAATTTGAACGCGTATTTCAAGTTACTGGGGTCACATACTAACTAGAAAAATTCCTGAAAAATATTTTCTAGCTTCGTATTGACGATACGGTCCTAACAAAACTAGTTTCGTCAAATTCTGAGACCGTTGGAAAAATGGCCATTTTCCAGTCGATTAAAATCAACTTAAACTGGTCAAACGCGTTTTCCTTTGCCACGCTCACATATTGATTCGAAAAATTATGAAATTTGGAATCTAGCAATAATTTGACGTCACGGACCCAACAAAAATGGTTTCGTCGAAACCTGAGGTCGATTGCAAAATTTCCATTTTTAAGGGCCTGAATTCCATAGCGACTATTCAGAATTTTCAACTGGACATATCTTTTGATTCCCACTATAAAATTTCGATTTTTCAGATTGGTTGGAAAGATATTCACAAATAGATCGTATTATTTCTGGTTTCACTAAAATCCGAATTGTTTTGCACCCGGTACATTCAAATGAAGTTTGAAATCGAATTATCGAACTACCGCACCATTTTCAATTCTATTTATAATTATATATAATTATTATATTATAACGACGACGTATATAATATATACGTCGAATTATATTCAAAATAAATTTTCCGTCGATATTATTTTAAATAATTCATTTTAAATGTTCAAAATTCGCTAAAATTGCCAAAATAAAAATTTTAAACTGGCTCGCATTTCCGGGTTATTACAGCGGCACGTTCTATTCAGGCCATTATATATATTATATATATTTCATCGATTTCCATTTAATTCGTATCTATAAAATATTTATAAATTTATTTTAAAACGATTTCAACTTCATTTTCAATTTTTAATCAAAATTGAATATTCCATATCTTGATCATATTAAAGTGATAATATTTTCTACTTTGTTGTCATATAAATGATTTACAATTTAATGATTTTATAATATAATAACAATGTAATTTCATTGTTTTAAACATTTTATTTGAAACATTGAATATTTTAAATCATTCCTACAAACACAATAAGATGTATATTTTTATTTGTCAACATATTCTAGTCCAAACAATGAATATTTTGATGAATCATACTTACATTAAAAATGTAATTTTTAATTCTACAACATTTTTATTCAAACAATGAATATTTTTCACCATTTATTATATACAATAAAAATGTAGATTTTTATTGATAAACCTTTTTATTTCCATCGATGAATATTTTTCACTATTTTTTATATTCAATAAAAATGTGAATTTTTGTTGTTTAACTTTTCTATTTCAATCGATGAATATTCTATTTATTCATACATACAATAAAAATGTGACTTTTATTGTATAAACATTTTCCTTTCAAAACAATGAATATCTTATTGGTTCATATATTCAATAAAAACGATATTTTTATTATTCAAATATTTTTATTCAACACATGAATATTATTTTAAAATATTCTTTATTTTTCAAATTGGAATGAGACCCAATCAATTACCATATAATGTTATTTATATGGATTTCATGCATCGCATGTATACAACAATAATGATAAACAATCATTATAAATTCATACAACATCCAGAGTGCAATATACAACTGTATGAGCATTAAAATAAATAAACAAGTAACGCTTATCACAGACTGTCGATCTATCAATTGACATACAACTTAATATGGGGAATAGTGTATCAAATATCATCCCAATACCCATGTGGGGTTTTTGAACAACAAATGTTTTATTTATTTGTGCAGTTGGGCGATGTGTAGAATTTATTGTCCCAATCCATATCAGAAAAATGGGTGTACATAAGCAAATCGTCCGATTTGTAAATGAATATTTATTTCTTTTCATGATGAATTTATATACATTGTATAATAAATAATTTCATGACAATTTTATATATCACCTTTGTAAGCAAAAAATAATATTTTAACGAACAAATATACTTTTCAACACATGTGACATTTTTATCTCTTTTTATATACATGTTAAAAATAATGTTTTTGACGAAAAATTTATTTTCTAACATGTAGTCTTTTTATTTCTTTACTAACATGATAAAGATGACATTTTTATCAACAAATAATATATTAACAAATAATTCTTTTATTCTACATTGTCAAGATAAAAATGACATTTTCCCACAAAACATATGTTAACAAATGATTCTTTTATCCTACATCAAGACGATAAAGATGACATTTTTGTCAAATAAACATATGATTAACATATAGTTATCTTATTCTAAACTAATATGTTAAAAAGGATATTTTTGTCAACATTTAATCTTCTAAATGATTCCTCCTATACATTAATAAACATATTTTATCAACATTTTATACAATAAAAATGAATCTTTTACTACGTTAACATTTCATACAAAATGACAATTCTATAATGTTTACATTTCATACAAATGATAATTCTATGATGTTTACATTTCATACAAATGGTAATTCTATGATGTTTACATTTCATACAAATGATAATGGTCTTCTTATAATGATAACTCTTTGTACAATGAAAATGGTCTTTTATAATGATAACTTTTATATAACAAAAATGACAATTTTATTTTGCTAACATTTTATATAACATAATGATAATTTTGTTATGTTAACATTTTATATAACAAAAATGATAATTCTGTTATGTTAACATTTTATATAACAAAAATGATAATTTTGTTATGTTCCATTTCATACAATAAAAATGAAGTTTTTATAGCGCTAACATTCTATATATAAAAATGAGATTTTTAATATGCCAACATTCATACATAAAAATGAGAATTTTAATATGCCAACATTTCATACATAAAAATGAGAATTTTAATATGTTAACATTTCATACGTAAAAATTAGAATTTTAATATGTTAACATTTTCTACTAAAAATAAAGATTTTGTTATGTAAACATTTTCTACAATAGAAATGAAGATTTTCTTATTAGAACAATTATAGTCAACACATGAATACATTACAGTCAATATAATCCAAACAAACATCAAAGGTTTGTACAATCAATGGTGTCGGGTGCTACTAAACACTGTCTGCATCCTAGTATAAATTTAACTGTAAAATAATTAGAGTGTAAGGAGTTCTCAAAGTGGTCAGTTTTGAAATCGACGAACAACGATTATTTTAATAAAATTAAACCGGTGTTTAATTTTATCAAAATCCAAATGGTCTCTATTTGAGATCTGATCTGCTCCATGTTGTAGTGTGCTCCAAGACGGTTCCAAAGCATTTCGTTTTGTTCGATTTTGTTGACGTATGAAGAAGTTACACCATTTTAAACTTTATATAATTTAATTACATAATTAATTAAATAATTAAGGTTTAATTTAATCAACCTTTCTAATAATTTAAACCCTCCTTCATCGTTTCTGTACAAAACCGTCGACCATGAATTGCACTTGTCACCGCCACTGTAGACGATCGGAGGCCGATCATTTCCCTACCCTACATTGAGCTACGCAAGAGTCTCCTTCACCTTGAATCTCTTGTCGCGCGACTTCCTCTGGCGGCTCAAAAATGGCCTCGAACACCATGGCTTTGGAGCTCCTTTCCGTCCATCTAAGATCGAATCAGCTTATCACTGTCATTGGTTTCCTAGAGCTCGTGAAGGGCTTCATTTTTGTCTTTAGAGCTTTGAGTATGGAGGCGTGGATTAGGAGAATAACGAGGGAGATGGATTGTAAGGACCCATAACTTCCCCGGTCTCCGAAGAGAAGAGGAAGCCCGGATTGAATTGAGAACACATTGAATCAGAACACAAACAGAAGAACATTTCATTGCTTATTACAACAATTTCATCAGAATAGAAGAATATATAGAGTATGAATAAATATTACACATTTACTAAATATCAGAGGTTTACAAATTACAATGCAGCGGAAAAATAATACAAAACACAACTGAAAAGAATATACGGATATAGAGCTTTCTGAATATCATTCCAGCTGTCAACCAAGATCCTGTGAATATAAATCCGCAAAACCAAAACTATTAGCTGCCCGTGCGGAAAATAGGGGCACCCAGAGTTAAGGTTGAAACAATAAACTCCAGGTCAGTCATGTGACTGGTGTGAGAACTAAAAACAGTTATTAATCTTTATTTTAAAGTTAGGTAAATCAAGGGACCACGCTGAATAAATCGGAACGGGTTTCCTCCCAAGAATACAAGTGCATAAAAGTAACAACGCAATGCTAAATAAAGAACAATGAAGCTATTATAAGACCCAGGTCCTATCACACAATGCAATGCAAGCCGAAGTATAGGGTTTTCCCTTATAATAGCCAAACATGCTTGGTACGTTAAAATAAATCATTTGATACTATTATAAGTGCATATTGTATAAAACAACTTCAAATATAAATGTATCAATCCTAGACGGAATGGGTACCATATATCATGTCACCAATACTAGGCTCTACAATCAAAACCGCAATTGTCACGTATTGGAAGTTGGATTTCCATCTGTGAACCAAGGCAAGGGATCGTCCTTACCGCTTTGAGACTCTCTAGCCCGAGCCTCAGGCAAGCGCGCAGACAAGCCTTGGATCATCAGGGATGGCCCATCAAAGTGCAATGTGGATAAAAAAAAACCTTGAACAATACGTTTCCCCGCCCTATGGGGCGTAAATGAGCCAAATGACTCCATCGGCCCCGGATCGACCGATATAACCGAGGCGCCTTGCTATCCATCATCCACATAAGTAAAACGTCAGGGCTTGCAAAACGCTGACACCACTCCTAGCTAGAAGGAAATGCATGCCCTCCCTGAGTTCCTCTCCCATTTTTGGTTCACACCGGTCTGTGAGGCTCGCGAATTAACGCTACACAAAGCTACGCTTTATCAAAGCCGTGCTTTGATCATCGACCACAAGACTCTTCTTTTCAACAGAAGCCTTGATCATTTTCATCTGGGCATGCCACACATCCATTTACAAGTTCATTTACAAGTTCATTTACAAGTTCTTTTCAACAGAAGTCTATCAATCACACAGAATGAAATCCGATGTCAGACACACATCCATTTACAAGTTCATTTCTAGGTCTGAACAAAACCGGAGGCACCTTATTCCTCCCACATATGTCCAATACAAGGGAGAGGTCGTCGCATATCCGGTCGATTTCCACGTACGTCTGGACGATCACCACTTATTACCTTGTCTTAGGTGTACAGCCCAAACAAGACATCAGTAATCATCCAAACGATGTAAAGACCTGCGGTCTTCAACCACCGTCTTCATCCTCGACATATCATCGAATCAGTTACTCAGAATGGGATAAACCCGGTCTTTCTAAATAACTCGCGTATAAAATAAACAAGTGCTATAAAAACACAACATACGCCTCATTCCAATCCAGAATATTCCTTTATTCAAATATTCTTATATTTTGGGAAAGGTTCCCATTAATTTTATCAAAGTGTAACGAACCTTATTTTTACGGGTAATAATTAATTTATTTAATTATTTAAATATCGATTCAGAGAGGTTAATGGTCGTTGAATTAAATAATGGCGAATATTTAATTAATATAATAATTAAATAATATATTTAATTATGAAATAATCAGAAATAGTGAATTGACAATATAATGTGAACTGGACAATTTAAAATATTTAATTCAGTTTAGAATTGAATTAGAATAACGAATATATTTAAATAACGACAGTTTGAACGTATAATTATATTATAATTAAAATCGAGCTTGAAATGGCACGGCAGTTCATTATTTTGCGATTTGAACTTCAATTGAATGTACAGGATTCGTTTTAAGCCGGATTTCTGTGAAACAAGAAACGTTAGGAGCTGGTGAAGTATGTTTTTCTAGTGGAAAAGAAAATTTGGGATTTCGTCGTGTAGATTTTGATTTATGTTCAGATCAAATTTTAGAAAAGTCGCTGTGGAATTCCTTTATAATTTATAAAGGAATTATTTATATTTTAAAAAGGGATTTCATTATAAATTGAATATCGATTTAATCGGGATTTGAAATATCAAGTTAGAAATTCATATAGGAATATTCTTAAGCTGTACGATATTCCACTGTGAATATATTCGATAATATTTATTTTCAAATATTAAATTTAATTATATTTAAATATATTTATATATTTAAATGGGTTATTTAGAGCTCTAAAAATAGACAGTTTTGCAAACGACCTCAGAATTCGACGAAACTAATTTTGTTGGATCCGCAATATTAAATTATTGCTAGATTTCAATTTCCGTGATTTTTGAAGTCAGTATGTGGCCGTACGGGATTTTAATGTGAAGAACAGTCAGTATTTTGATGGTTAAAAATACGCTGTGTGAGCAAACGGAGTCGGAATTCGATGAAACCAGTTTCGTTGGGTCCGCAATGTCGAACTCTAGCAGTATATCCAGTTTGGTGTTTTTTGGGTAACGTATGTAATCATTGGAATTTTTAAGGATAAATACAAGTAGCAATTCGATAAAGGTTTAATAAAATAATGAATATTCTTACGCTATATAAACCCCTTAACATCGTTTAAACCTAGGTTATTCATTTCTCTTGGTCAAAATTTATCCGCCGTCACTCTTCTTTCTAAGTTCAGAGAAAAACGAAAGTTTGAAAATCCTCCACAAACTGAATAAATTCCTAAAAATCCTGAGACCAAATTCATTTGCATCCCCTATTCGTAAGCTTCCCGTCCATACCAGTATTTCCACACTCGACGTCAAATTGTGGGTCGTAATTTCTTCTACCTGGACCGAATCGAGTTTGGAGTTGGATAGGAGATTGGGTAGGAGGAAGAACAGGGATTTGTGGATGATATCGGCAGTAGATACAGGTAGCCAGAGGTCGGAGTATTTCAACGATGACCGGTTTTGGCTAGGGCTTCGCATTTTGAGTTCAAAGGGAAGGACGGTATGATGAATGAAGGCCAGACGAGGGAGAACAGAGCAGTAAAGGTAGTGGAGTATAGTGAGGAGTCTGTTTTGTTTTCTTGGATCTGAAAGGAAAGTATAAGAAGTGGATTTTCAAGCAATTTAGAAGTGGAGATGGCGATGTGATGGTCAGTGAAGGGATGACTGGGAGTGCTTGGTAAAGTGTTGGTGAAGGAGTGGTTCAAAACTTCAATTACCAGTAGCGGTTTGGAGTTTTGGTTTGGGAAAGGAGGGTGATGAATCGGTTGTTTTGTGTGAGATCTTGGAACCAGGGGTTTTTCCTTTTTGTTGTCTGATGTGCGAGTTGTTTCCAGTGGCGTTGAAAGGATGGAGGTGCAGTAATGAGAAGTATATGGTGGTTTACTTCTAGTGTTTGGATAAATATATGAAGTATTGGACGGTAAGGAGATTGGCATGTTCTTGAAGTTTGATACTGGGAATAAGAAGATGTTGAGTAACGACTTAAAGTGGTGATTAGTGGGTAAATATAATAATTTACGTGTTAATAAATTTACGTGTTAATATATGTTAATGAAATTTATATTGCATATAACATGTAAAAATCACAACTATCTCATACGATATCAAAATCTGACGAAACAAGAGACATTGGAACCGTCTCGACAAATACTACAAATGGAACTGACCGGGACTGAATTGGAGTCCGATACAATTTATTGCAAAATAAATTGTCCATCTGAATCAAAGACAGTTAATCGTTTTTAACGATAACAGTCCAATGTGAGTAAATCTTACTAACTCTGAACAGTTTACATTTTAATGTTGTATTTTTAGAACTATTAAAAATTGTCTGATTGACTGTGTGTTGACTGTTTGATTGAACTGCTAGTCAGTTAGTGGAAATTATATATATATATATATATATATATAAACCGTTAAATATATATATTGGTTCTGTTAACAGAATATTTCAAATGGAACAGAAAGTGATGTTGATTATATTGTGTAACATCAGTGGATGCAGGGAAACAGGTTGGAGGGGTCCAACTGGAATCCTCAATATTTATAATACTTTTCTGTTCATATATTGTAATATATGATCTGTTGTGGATTGTGTGTGTTTGGACGATATTGGCCATCATGATTTGATATGGTAAATACCATAATACCCGAAGGTTATAAAAGGATTTTTCAAACCAATATTGAAAATAAATTATTTATAAAATCAAAGGATTTTATAAAAGAGAAAAGATTTATAAAATCAAAGAAGGTATTATAAAAGGAATTTATTTATAAATGGAATATTTATAAATAGGAAATATTTTTAAGTGGAATTATAAAGAAAGGGAAATCTTTATAAATGGAATATTTATAAAAAAGGAAATATTTATAAAATCATAAGATTTTATAAATGAGATATTTATTTGTTAAATAAATAGGAGATATTAAACGAATTATTTATTTAGTAAATAAATAGGATATTATAAACGAATTATTTATTTAGAAAATAAATAAAGATATACAAGGACATATTTGTGAAACAGATATAAGAGGTAATATTTGTAAACCATTTACAAATAAAATAGGAAGGGAAATACTTGTAAAACATTTACAAATAGACAAAATGGAAATATTTATTTATAGGAAATAAATAGAATGTTATAAAAGAAATATTTTTTTGTTAAATAAATAGAAAAGATAAAAGAAATATTTATTTGATAAATAAATAGAATTGAAAAGGGAATAGTCATTTGTTAAGTAAACAAATAGAAAAAGAATGGTAGAAAAGGAATAATTCAAAGGAGATAATCCAAAGGAGATAATTCAAAAGGAAATGATTCAAAGAAGTTAATTCAAAAGAGTAAATCGAAATGAGTTAATCGAATATAGTTACTCGATTAGAGTTAAATCGAATATCAGTTATTCGAATAGAGTAATTAGTTAGAGTTAACCAGTTAGAGTTAATCAGTTAGGGTTGACCAGTTAGAGTTAATCAGTTAGGGTTGATCAGTTAGTATTGAGTGGTTAAAGTTAATCAGTTAGGGTTGATCAGTTAGAGTTAACCAGTTAGAGTTAATCAGTTAGGGTAGACCAGTTAGAGTTAATCAGTTAGGGTTGACCTGTTAGAGTTAATCAGTTAGGGTTGACCGTTTAGAGTTAATCAGTTAGGGTTGATCAGTTAGAGTTAACCAGTTAGAGTTAATCAGTTAGGGTTGACCAGTTAGAGTTAACTAGTTAGAGTTAGAGTTAATCAGTTAGAGTTATTCAAATGGAGTTAATCGAGTAGAGTCATCGAATATCACTTATTCGAAGTAAAGTAATCGAATATTGTTTATTCGAGAAGAGTTATCAAATCTAGTTATTCGAAGGGAGGAGTTATCGAATATAGTTCATTCGAAAAGAGTTATCGAATCTAGTTATTCGAAGGGAGGAGTTATCGAATATAGTTTATTCGAGAAGAGTTATCGAATCCAGTTATTCGAAAGGAGTTATCGAATCTAGTTATTTGAACGGAGTTTTCGAATCTAGTTATTCGAAAGGAGTTATCGAATATAGTCTATTCGAATAGAGTTAAAGGAGTTATCGTATATAGTTTATTCGAATAGAGTTAAAGGAGTTATCGAATATAGTTTATTCGAAAGGAGTTAAGTGAAAAGAGTAAATCGATTAGAGTAAATTAAATAGAGTTAATCCAATAGAATTAATTGGTAAGAGTAAATTGATAAGAGTTAGTTGAATAGAGTTAATCGAAAATAGTTTATTCAAAGAAAGGTTTTCGAATCTAGTTATTCGTAAGAAAGATTATCGAATATAGTATTCGAAGGGAGGAGTTATCGAATAGAGATTATTCGAAAAGAGTTACGTAAGGAAGTTTGTTAAAGGTTTAAAAGGTAAACTTTATCTATTCTGAAGTTAAAACGTTGTTCAGTTAAGGTCTGAGAGGTAATTGTACCCCAACTTGATTGACTTCCTTCTTAACTAAGGAATGGCTTAGGTTTAATGGTAAAGGATGGTTAAGTGAATTTAGTTAATAAGTGTAATGGTTAGAGTTGGCATCGCGATGGTTTGTTTAAAACATCTGTCTAAGTCCAATGTAGGAGCTTTGGAAATGTTTTCTAAATAAGAAATTAGAAATGTTTTCTAATATAGAAAACAAGAAATTGAAATGTTTTCCAGTGTTAATAACATATATTTTCTAAATTTAGAAAATAAGAAATGTTGAATATATGGAAACAAGAAATGACCAGTGGAATAAATTAATGATAAATTAATTTAAAGGGTTAAAAGTTGAATGATGATTGATCGATAAAATTTCCATTTGGAAATAATATCGTTGTTTGCACACTTGTTTTTCTTTGATAGTTAACTCACCGACTATCGAAGTTTTCGACCATTTTAACATTGTTAATATGGAGAGACCGGTTGGATTATTATCCAAAGAACCACTCTATATTGGCATAAGCATTGCGAATCATATATGCCAAAGAAAATTGAAGACGGAGTAAAGTGCAAGGGCTGTTGTATAAATCTTAGATAACAATTGCCTAAGATGGTTGTACTAAATAGTGCCTTCGATTTGTCCAATCCCAGGACGACCTGTATGGAAGAATGTCTGACAGAGTATATTTAATAGATCGCGTAAGTTGACCTCTTCAAACGTATTTACGTTCGGTGGCGGAGGAATTCGTTTCTCTTAGCTGTATACCCATGGTATTTTTGGGGAAATCAATTTGTGATTTGGCGGGTATGACGATGTGACATTCAAAGTGAATAAACGTGTGATCTATCTGAGATAAGCGTGGCCTCTAGTCTCACATCCAGAAATGACAGAAATCGGGAAGGCAGCATGGCTATGTAGGTCGCACCTATTAGGGTGTATAATCATCTGATCTAAAGTTTCATTTACTTCTAAAAATCTATTGTCGATGCTGTCCCTTTCGGGAAACAGTTGGTGATCCCAACCGTTGGTGATATATATTCGATACACTCAAGCAAAATGAGTGGTCGGTCATGTGTGGCCGGGCTGCAAGATGTTCTTGTTGAACCCAGTGTATTCCTTTCTAGAGGTACACTAGCGAAAGGTGGTCCCATAACTTGTCATAGTTGGAAATCCATTACCAAATACGTGTTTGCGGTTTTGATTGTATACTATATATGTAGAACGTGAGATGAAAGCATTTCTGCTAGATGATTATTATATTGTGGTTGATAGACATTGTTATAATATCAAAAGGTTTTTGATATGAAGATATTTTGGATTCTCATAAGGGAAAAACCCGTTCCGTTATACGGCGTGGTCTTATAAGATATCGTTTAACTATTTTAAACTATTTTACTCATACCAGTCCCATGACTGACCTGGAGTTTGTTTTGTTTTGTTTTCCCTAAACTCTTGGGTGCCCAATTTTGTACGGGCAGTCAAGTAATTAGGATTTTGCAGATATACTTGAAGAGCTTGGAGCAGGAGGCTTCAGGTGTAACAACCCGGGATTTTGGGGCCAATTTAAAAATTTTATTTTAGAAATTTAAATGGATTTTTAATATTTTAAATAGTTTATTTTAAATAATAACGACTATAAATTTATTTTAATCGAAGATAAAATATAAGAATTTAATTTAATTCCAAAAGGAGTTTAAAACAGCGCTGCAGTTTGAAATTTTGAATTTGAACCTTGACTGAATATACGAGATTCATTTTAAATCAGAATTGAGCGAAACCAGAAATATTGGAATCTGTTTAACCATATCTTTCTAACGAATCTGAAAAACTAAAGTTTCACTTTATAATTTGAAAGTTATGCCCAGTTTAAAATGTAGAAAAGTCGCTGTAGATTTTTTTTTTAATTAAATATATTGGCCTTAAAAATAGCCATTTTGCAAACGACCTCTGTTTCGACGAAACCACTTTTGTTGGAACCGGAGTGTCAAATTATTGCTAAGTTTAATTTTCCATAATTTTTCGAATCAATATGTGAGCGTGGCAGAGAAAATGTGTTTTGTCAATTTCGGTCAATTTTAATCGACTTGAAAATAGTCATTTTTCAAAAGATCTCAGAATTCAACGAAATTAGTCTTGTTAGAACCGGATCGCCAAAACAAAGCTAGAAATAATTTTTCCGTCATTTTTAGAGTCTGTATGTAGCCCCGATAATTTAAAATGTACGTTTGAATTTAATAATTAAATGATTTACAGTTTAATTTAAAGAAAAACATATCGTAACAGCCGAACTGGGTTATGAAACATATTCCATTGTATCCGGGACGGGGGTTATTAGCTGGTGGCGACATCGTTGGGTTTGATTTGGAGTTTGTTTCAACATACAGATAATTTTAGGAAATAAATAAACTAAAATAAAATAAAATACGTTACATATACTAGTATAAATATTGTAGTATATGCTAAACCCTAGGCCTCTAAACCTACAGTCGCCACTCAATTGAAACAATGGAATGAACGCACTTGATTTCCTCCCTCAATAATTCTTAATTCGTTCAATAATTCCGACCATCTCCAACGAGTAAAAGGAAGTGAAAAGTGTGCTCTTGCACTTCAACGGCTATGATCATGTCTGGAGCTATGAAGCGGTGGGATTTGGAGCACCAGTGGCCAACGTTCGGACGCCGTCCCTGGCGTTTGCAGGTGCGCGAGTGGGCCCCCTTTATGGGCGAGGGTGGAGTGAGGTGATGGCTTCGGGGTGACATCGATGGATCGTGGCTAGGGTGACTGTAGAGGGTGCGAACAGGAGCCCTAATCTATGGTGATGGGTTCAGTAAAACAACGGTGTCTAGAGAGCGTGTATACGAAGAAGAAGAATGAAAGGGGAACGACAACACTTAAGCGAAGTGTGGTGGATTAAATTTAATTATAATTAAATAATGATAACAGAAAAACGACCATAACTTATCCATTTTTAATCAAAATCGCACGGTTCAAGGTGCGTTGGATTCGTATTTCTGAGATCTACTCGATGAAACCAAACAGATCTAGAACATAGCAAATCAGGAATTGTGGAAAAATCAACTCTGAACTGTACAGAATTAATATCGATGTGAGAAATTCTCTTCTTTTTATACAATTAAGATTTCTTAATCATGAAACGTATATGGAACTGATGTTGTTCTGTGGATTTTCATATGTGATTTGGTCGATGATTGTGGTGTTGATTAGAAAGATAGTTAAAACAAATTTGTCATTTATGTTAAATTTGAATTACATATAATTGTCATTGTGTTAAATTTGAATTACATATAATTATCATTTGTGTTAATTTTGAATTGACAACTTATAATTATCATTTGGGTTAATTTTGAATTGACTACTTATAATTATCATTTGTGTTAATTTTGAATTCACAACATATAATTGTCATCCTTGTTTAAATTAGAATTGACAAAATATGAAGGTCATCTTTGTTTAACTAGAATTGACAAAATAAATTGTCAATTTTGATGAAATTAGATTTAACATGCCTTTTTCATTAGAAAATGTTATTAAAATAAAAATGCCATTTTCATTAGAAAATGTTTATTAAATAAAAAAATCTTTTTATTTGAAATGTGTTATGCAAACAAAATGACATTTTTGATTAGAAACATGTTATGTAATTAAAATCAACATTTTTATTTGAAATGTATTATGAATATAAAAATGACATTTTGATTTGAAAGTTGTTATATAAATAAAAACCACATTTTTGTTAGAAATGGGTTTTGCAAATTAAAATATCATTTTGTGTAAAACATGATTAGTGAAGAAAATATTATTTTGTGTAAAACATGATTAGTGAAGAAAAATATCGTTTTGTGTAAAACATGATTAGTGAGGAAAAATATCATTTTGTGTAAAACATGATTAGTGAAGAAAAATATCATATTTTGTTTATTTAAGAAGATTAGACAAGAACTCACATTTTTGTTTATTTAAAAAGATTAGACAAAAACTCACATTTTTGTTTATTTAAAAAGATTGGATAAAATCATCACATTTTGTTTACATAAAAAGATTAGATCAAATCATCACATTTTGATTACATTAAAAGAATTAGACAAATTTGTCATTTTGATTACATTAAAAGGATTAGACAAAATTATCAGTTTTGGTCATTTTAAAAGAATGAATTGGAAATGTTCATTTTTGCAAATTAAATAGAATGAATTGAAAACATTCATTTTTGTCACATTAAAGAAAGAGTTAGAAAAGGACATTTTTGTCACATTAAAGAAAGAGTTAGAAAATGACATTTTTGTCACATTAAAGAAAGAGTTAGAAAAGGTCATTTTTTGTCACATTAAAGAAAGAATTAGAAAAGGACATTTTTGTCACATTAAAAAGAAGGAACTAAAAATATTCATTTTTATGTATTTAAAAATGAATAGACCAAAACATACCTTTTTGGTCATTAAAAAGAGTTTAACCCAAAATAGTCATTTTGGTCATTAAAAAGAGTTTAACCAAAATAGTCATTTTGGTCATTAAAAAGAGTTACACCAAAATATACATTTTTGGTCATTGAAAGGGATTACACAAAAGATTAGAAATAAAAGTTAATATTATTGTTGATTAGTTAAAATAAAAAGATTAGAAATAAAAGTTAATATTTTATTGTTGATTAGTTTAAATAAAAAAATTAGAAATAAAAGTTGATATCTTTATTGTCGATTAGTTACAATAAAAAGATCATATGTTATAAATATGATATTAGCAATGGCTTGGAATATATGTTTGTGATGTTGAAATGTCTGATGTGTTAAATATAATGTTAGTATATTCAAACTGAATATTACACTTCCATTTACAAGTTACCCAACTTGTTTATGTGATTAGGACGATAATTTTCACACATCGCCCAAGTGCACAAATAATTTATTATTTGATTGTTGGATGAAACCCCACACGGGTGTTGGGATGATATCTGATCTACACTAGTCCCAATATTTAGTGTAGAATCCACTTTGGGTGTTATTTGGATGCTTGATAATTATTTATCATGATTATTGATTACATGTAATATATGGTTGTTGATTGAGTCACATTCCAATAAAGAATATTCTAGAAAAAGTATATTTTAGAAAATATCTTAGAAAAGGAATATATTTTAGAAAATATATTTTTGTTGAAATGAACTAGTTATCAACTAGAGTAAATCATTAAAATGTAGTTTTCCAATTTGTTAATACTTAATTGAAATTAAATTAAATAAATTGGATTTTGGGTTTGTCGTGAATAGTGTCTTAAATAACACTGTTCTTAAACCCCGTATGAAAAGAATAATCTTTTATTTAGATTATTAAGTTTTTCGGTTATATTTAGAAATTGGAATAAAAAGGAATGTGAGTTGGGTTTATTGTGAACTGTGTTTTTAAGTGACATGTGTTCTTTAACCCAACTGACAGTAAAAATATGATTTGGAATTTATAAATCTTTTATTGAGATTTAAAGGGGAATTTTCCAAAAGCCAGGTTTTCCAATTTAGTATATTAAATTGGAATTGAATGGAATTCGAATTAATAATAACTGAGTTAAGCTTCTGTAAAAGAAGACCGATACTACATATGGAATTTAAAAGGCTTTGCCGTTATTCCATTTATATTATTGGTCGGATATAGAAATTTATAACGATTATATATTGATTTGATTTCTGTGAAGATTCCATATTTTATGGGAGATGATTATGGGTTTACCGTGAACTATGTTTTAAATGACATTAGTTCTTTAACCCAGATAAGATAAGATTAATTTCTTAAATTTAAATAATCATTGAATAATGATTTTTGATATTTAAATCCAAATTGGGGTTTTAATAAATCTTTAAAATAATGATTTAAGAATAAATATGAAGAATTTATCTTTGATGAGATAAGGTGAATATTTTATTTAAAAGAATATTCTGAAATGGAATGAGGCGTAGGATGTGTTTTTATAGCGCTTGATGATTAAACTATAAAAATATGCGTGTTATTCGGAAAGACCGGGTTTAACCCATTCCGAATAATCACTACGACGATGAAGAGTCGAAGTTGAAGATGATGATTGAAGACCGATGATCTTCACATCGAATGGATGTGTTGCTACTGAGATCCATGATGGGGGTAGATACCTTGAAGGGGCTTCAGTGGTAGCCGTCCAGACGTATTGTTGATTGTCCGGATATGCGAGGACCTCTCAGGTGTCTCCGGTTTCGTTCAGACCCAGAACGGACTTGTAGATGGATGCGTGTCTGACATTGGATTTCGTTCCATGTAAATTAAATTGATTTTTATTAATGTATATCTGATTGGTGGTGGAGAATTTATTCTCTGCTTAACACCCCGGAATATATTAATAGTGATTGATCGCATGGCGTGAATTGTCCATGTGGCACGCCAAGATGCAATTGATCAAGGCTTTTTGTTGAAAAGCAGGGCCTTGTGGGATGATCAAAGCATAGCCTATTTCGGTATAGCTTTGTGTATAGCGTGACTTCGCGAGCCTCACACCCCGGGAAGAGTCAAAAACGGGATTAGGACTGCAGGGAGTGCACACGTTTCTTTCTAGCTAGGAGTAGGGTCAGTGCTTAAACTGGCTGACATTTTACTTATGTAGATGATGGATTTGGAGGCGCCTTGGATTTATAGGCTGTTAGTGGTCATATTTAGGTCCAAAGGGACCGGGAAGCGTGTGTTCAGGCATAAAAAATCCACTACCGTTAGGTGGGGACCGGCCCTGAAGATCCAAGGGTTGCCCATAGGTGTGATCTTGAGGCATTTGCTAGAGTGTCTCGAATCGGAGAGGACGATCCCTAGCCTCCATTTCATGATGGAAAACCGACTTCCAATACGACACCATGCGGTTTTGATTGTAGAACTAGTATGGCGACATGATATATGGTACCCATGCCGTCTATGATTAATACATTATGATTGAAATTGTTTTTGAAAACATATATGCACTAATGATAATATCAAATCCGTTTTTATCGTATCAAGCATTTTGACCGTTATAAGGTAAAACTCTATCCTCCGGTTTGCGTTGCATGGTGTGATGGGACTTCAGTCTTATAATGGTTTCATTTTTCTAAAAAGCATTGCGTTGTTTAACGATTTACTTTATTTTATGCACTGGCAATCCGATGGAGTAAACCCATTTCGCTTTAGCGGCGTGGTCCTGTGATTAGCCTTATTATTAGATTAGTTAAGTTAGATTTCTCATACCAATCCCATGACTAACCTGTAGTTTGTTTCACTGGCAAACTCGGGTGCCCATATTTTCCACACGGGCAGTCGAGTAGCTTTTTTGCAGATATATTTACAGGATCCTGGTTTACAGCTGAAGCGGTATTCGGAAAGCTCTGTATCCATGTATTCCTTTCATTTGTATATTTGTATTATTTTTCCGCTGCTATTTGAATGTAATTTAAATCTCTGATATTATTGTATTTCTTTTGTGTAATAAGTATTCGTACTCTGTTATATTCTTGTACTTTGTTGTAATTATTGTAACCAGCAATAAAAATGTTCTTCAGTTTATGTTCTGATGTGTGTTGTTCTCTAAGCAATACAGGCTTTCCTTTACGGGGAAGTTTGGGTCGTCACATTAGGATTATATAGCTATAGTTATTTCCGTTGTGTTGTAAGTGTTGTACTCTGATAATGTTACTGTATACATATACTGATTTTATTTCAAGGATATGTTATCTATTATATGTTGTTCGTTCCGCTGTGAGGTTCGTGTTACTCTGATGTTGTGTTCTTCTTCTTCTTCTATTCTAAGTTTCCACCTTATCTATTCTCGCCCTCTAATTTCTTTCATTTACTTTCCGGTTATTTTCGATCCTTGGATGTTCGATATGTGTTGTATATCTGATAACCAAGATCTCCCTTTTTCCGGGTCGTTACAGTTGGTATCATAGCTTAAGGTTAAGTTATTACCTTGGCTCTATGGTGTGACTCAGTAGAGATGGGGTTAGTAATACCCTAGATTGAGTTTGAGTGTATATATATGAGAGCGTATTTGTTATTCAATATAAGATTGTTTTATATTGTGGGGATTTATTGGTTGAGTTGTTTATGTGTTCTGGTCGATCAGTTTGATCCACTGTATCGGTAGGAGTTTATAAGCACTTGAATACGATGAACCGACATGGTATGTTTTGAAAAGAGGGTAAACGAAATAATTTTTCCCAAATTATATTTTGATGTAAAGGATTTATATTGGAATGATTATAATATATAGGATATACTGGTTGTTATTATAATCGAGTAAGATTATAAAAATGTGAAATTGTTATGTAAATAGCCAATAAGAATTCATATAAGTGAAATACGTGAAATGAACAAAATTAAATCCAAAATTTAAATCAGAATTGAAATTTCAAACCCTGGAAATTTGGAAAAGTGTTGTAAATGGATTTGGAATAAATATATGAGAATTTTAAAATCCTGGGAGATTTTAAATTGTTTTGAGCATGGTATTTTCAAATATATTTCAAAGTGGAAATGTTTAGAAATGGTTTTGAAAGTGATATAGTATTGAACTCACTTTGGTCGCTGGAAATAAATTCCGATGTTGATCCGGACATCATCGGTGTTCATTTTCGAGTTGTAAGTGACGGATTATTACCAAAGAGATTGTTTTTGAAATTGTTTAGAAAAACAAGTTGTTTGAAATCCTAGAAAGGAAAGTTTGATTTTGAGAAAAGAAAAGCTGTTTAAAACTCCCAGGAATAGGCTGTGAATTAAAAACAAATTTAAATAAAAATTTGTGGAAATAAATTGGACTTGAATTGAAAAACCAATTAAGTGGAATTTTAATTGGATTAGAATGATATCGAGAAGATTGGATTTGTAAGATAAGGACTTGAAATAGAATCGGTTTGGTAAAATCAAGATTTAGAATCGAGAATAAAACTCGGGTTTGAAATGATATTTGGCTCGGATATAAGCGAATGGTTGTGTTGGAGATAAAACTGATTTGCAGTTTGATTGGCATGACATTGATATATGTTGAATTGATAGCAGATGTGAGGGAAATAACTATATGCCCGACAAAAAAGTACCAGTTTATATTATATATGGGTTTGAGATTTTTGATGAGCCAAATTGGAAAGCCGCTTGGCTATTTGATTTTCTTTTGGATTGGAGATGACCCAGAGAGGCGAGTTGGAGTTTAACCTATTGACCAGTAGAAAAGAGGTGCTGGCGAAATTTTTCAGAAATTAGGGAGCTAGAAAATTTCAAAATTTTTGAAAATTTTCGATTATAAGAATTAATTAATATTTCAGTTGAAATAAATTGGTTCAGCTGATACTGAGGCTATAGAAGTGAACAAATAAGTCTAACCAGTCAATAGGGTTTGTTTTCTACCTTAGCAATTTTGAGGACAAAATTATTTTAAGGGGGGAAGAATGTAACGACCCGTATTTCTACGAGTAATAATTAATTTATTTAATTATTCAAATATCGAATCAGAGAGGTTAATGGTCGTTGAATTAAATAATGGCGAATATTTAATTTATATAATAATTAAATAATATATTTAATTCTGAAATAATCAGAAATAGTGAATTGACAATATAATGTAAACTGGACAATTTAAAACATTTAATTCAGTTTAGAATTGAATTAGAATAACGAATATATTTAAATAACGACAGCTTGAACGTATAATTATATTATAATTAAAATCGAGCTTAAAATGGCGCGGCAGTTCGTTATTCGGTGATTTGAACTTCAACTGAATGTACAGGATTCGTTTTAAGCCGGATTTCTGTGAAACAAGAAACATTAGGAGGTGGTGAAGTATATTTTTCTAGTGGAAAAGAAAATTCAGGATTTTGTCGTGTAGATTTTGATTTATGTTCAGATCAAATTTTAGAAAAGTCGCTGTGGAATTCCTTTATAATTTATAAAGGAATTATTTATATTTTAAAAAGGGCTTTCATTATAAATCGAATATTGATTTAATCGGGATTTGAAATATCAAGTTAGAAATTCATATAGGAATATTCTGAAGCTATACGATATTCCACTGTGAATATATACGATAATATTTATTTTTAAATATTAAATTTAATTATATTTAAATATAATTATATATTTGAATGGATTATTTAGAGCTTTAAAAATAGCCAGTTTTGCAAATGACCTCAGAAATCGACGAAACTAATTTTGTTGGATCCGCAATATTAAATTATTGCTAGATTTCAATTTTCGTGATTTTTGAAGTCAGTATGTGGCCGTACGGGATTTTAATGTGAAGAACATTCAGTATTTTGACGGTTAAATATACGCTGTGTGAGAAAACGGAGTCGGATTTCAACCAAACCTCTTTCGTTGGGTCTACAATGTCGAACTCTAGCAGTATGTCCAGTTTGGTGATTTTTGGGTATCACATGTAATCACAGGAATTTTTAAGGATAAATATAAGCAGCAATTCGATAAAGGTTTAATAAAATAATGAATATTCTTACCCTATATAAACCCCTTAACATCGTTTAACCAAGGTTATTCATTTCTCTTGGTCTAAATTTATCTGCCATCACTCTTCTTTCTACGGTCAGAGAAAAACGAAAGTTTGAAAATCCTCCACAAACTTAATAAATTCCTAGAAATCCTGAGACCAAATTCATTTGCATCCCCTATTCGTAAGCTTCCCGTCCATGCCAGTATTTCCACACTCGACGTCAAATTGTGGGTCGCGATTTCTTCTACCTGGACCGAATCAAGTTTGGAGCTGGATAGGAGATTGGGTAGGAGGAAGAACGGCGATTTGTGGATGATATCGGCAGCAGATACAGGTAGCCAGAGGTCGGAGTATTTCAACGATGACCGGTTTTGGCTAGGGCTTCGCATTTTGAGTTCAACGGGAAGGACTGTATGATGAATGAAGGCCAGACGAGGGAGAACAGAGTAGTAAAGGTAGTGGAGTATGGTGGGAGTCTGTTTTGTTTTCTTGGATCAGAAAGGAAAGTATGAGAAGTGGATTTTCAAGCAATTTAGAAGTGGAGATGGCGATGTGATGGTCAGTGAAGGGATGACTAGGAGTGCGTGGTAAAGTGTTGGTGAAGGAGTGGTTCGAAACTTTAATTACCGGTAGCGGTTTGGAGTTTTGGTTTGGGAAAGGAGGGTGATGAATCGGTTGTTCTGTGTGGGATCCTGGAACCGGGGGTTTTTTCCTTTTTGTTGTCTGATGTGCGAGTTGTTTCTGGTGGTGTTGAAAGGATGGAGGTGCAGTAATGAGAAGTATATGGTGGTTTACTTCTAGTGTTTGGATAAATATATGAAGTGTTGGACAGTAAGGAGATCGGCATGTTCTTGAAGTTTGATACTGGGAATAAGAAGATGTTGAGCAACGACTTAAAGTGGTGATTAGTGGGTAAATATAATAATTTACATGTTAATATATGTTAATGAAATTTATATTGCATAAAACTTGTAAAAATCACAACTATCCCATACGATATCAGAATTTGACGAAACAAGAGACATTGGAACCATCTTGACAAATACTGCAAATGGATCTGACTGGGACTGAATTGGAGTCATTTACAATTTATTGCAAAATAAATTGTCCGTCTTAATCAATGACAGCTAATCGTTTTTAACGATAACAGTCCAATGTGAGTAAATCTCACTAACTCTGAACAGTTTTTATTTTCATGTTGTATTTTTAGAACTGTTAAAAATTGTCTGATTGACTATGTGTTGACTGTTTGATTGAACTGCTAGTCAGTTGGCGGAAATTATATATACCTATATAAACCGTTAAATCTATATATATTGGTTCTGTTAACAGAATATTTCATACTGAATAGAAAGTGATGTTGATTATATTGTGTAACATCTGTGGAAGCAGGGAAATAGGTTGGAGGGGTCCAACTGGACTCCTCAATATTTATAATACTGTTCTGTTCATGTATTGTAATATATGGTCTATTGTGGATTGTGTGTGTTTGGACGATATTGGCCATTGTGATTTGATATGGTAAATACCATAATACCGGAAGGTTATAAAAGGAATTTTCAAAACGAATATTGAAAATAAATTATTTATAAAATCAAAGGATTTTATAAAAGAGAAAAGATTTATAAAATCAAAGAAGATTTTATAAAAGGAATTTATTTATAAATGGAATATTTATAAATAGGAAATATTTTAAGTGGAATTATAAAGAAAGGAAAATCTTTATAAATGGAATATTTATAAAAAAGGAAATATTTATAAAATCATAAGATTTTATAAATGAGATATTTATTTGTTAAATAAATAGGAGATATTAAACGAGTTATTTATTTAGTAAATAAATTGGATATTATAAACGAATTATTTATTTAGAAAATAAATAAAGATATACAAGAACATATTTGTGAAACAGATATAAGAGGTAATATTTGTAAACCATTTACAAATAAAATAGGAAGGGAAATACTTGAAAAACATTTACAAATAGACAAAATGGAAATTTATTTATAGGAAATAAATAGAATGTTATAAAAGAAATATTTATTTGTTAAATAAATAGAAAAGATAAAAGAAATATTTATTAGTTAAATAAATAGAATTGAAAAGGGAATAGTTATTTGTTAAGTAAACAAATAGAAAAGGAATGATAGAAAAGAATAATTCAAAGGAGATAATCCAAAGGAGATAATTCAAAAGGAAATGATTCATAGGAATTAATTCAAAAGAGTAAATCGAAATGAGTTAATCGAATATAGTTACTCGAATAGAGTTAAATCGAATATCAGTTATTTGAATAAAGTAATTAGTTAGAGTTAACCAGTTAGAGTTAATCAGTTAGGGTTGACCAGTTAGAGTTAATCAGTTAGGGTTGATTAGTTAGGGTTGACCGGTTAGAGTTAATCAGTTAGGGTTGATCAGTTAGAGTTAACCAGTTAGAGTTAATCAGTTAAGGTTGACCAGTTAGAGTTAATCAATTAGGGTTGACCGGTTAGAGTTAATCAGTTAGGGTTGACCGGTTAGAGTTAATCAGTTAGGGTTGATCAGTTAGAGTTAACCAGTTAGAGTTAATCAGTTAGGGTTGACCAGTTAGAGTTAACCAGTTAGAGTTAGAGTTAATCAGTTAGAGTTATTCAAATGGAGTTAATCGAGTAGATTCATCGAATATCACTTATTCGAAGTAAAGTAATCGAATATTGTTTATTCGAGAAGAGTTATCGAATCTAGTTATTCGAAGGGAGGAGTTATCGAATATAGGAGTTATCGAATCTAGTTATTCGAAGGGAGGAGTTATCAAATATAGTTTATTCGAGAAGAGTTGTCGAATCCAGTTATTCGAAAGGAGTTATCGAATCTGGTTATTCAAATGGAGTTATCGAATCTAGTTATTCGAAAGGAGTTATCGAATATAGTCTATTCGAATATCGTTAAAGGAATTATCGAATATAGTTTATTCGAATAGAGTTAAAGGAGTTATCGAATATAGTTTATTCGAAAGGAGTTAAGTGAAAAGAGTAAATCGATTAGAGTAAATTAAATAGAGTTAATCCAATAGAATTACTTGGTAAGAGTAAATTGATAAGAGTTAGTTGAATAAAGTTAATCGAATATAGTTTATTCGAAGAAAGGTTTTCGAATCTAGTTATTCGTAAGAAAGATTATCGAATATAGTTATTCGAAGGGAGGAGTTATCGAATAGAGATTATTCGAAAGAGAGTTACGTAAGGAAGTTTGTTAAAGTTTTAAAAGATAAACTTTGTCTATTCTGAAGTTAAAACGTTGTTCAGTTAAGGTCTGAGAGGTAATTATACCCCAACTTGATTGACTACCTTCTTAACTAAGGAATGGCTTAGGTTTGATGGTAAAGGATGGTTAAGTGAATTTAGTTAATAAGTGTAATGGTTTGAGTTGGCATCGCGATGGTTTGTTTAAAACATCTGTCGAAGTCCAATGTAGGAGCTTTGGAAATGTTTTCCAAATAAGAATTCAGAAATGTTTTCTAATATAGAAAACAAGAAATGGAAATGTTTTCCAGTGTTAATAACATATATTTTCTAAATTTAGAAAATAAGAAATGTTGAATAAATGGAAACAGGAAATGACCAATGGAATAAATTAAAGATAAATTAATTTAAAGGGTTAAAAGTTGAATGATGATTGATCGATAAAATTTCCACATGGAAATAATATCGTTGTTTGCACACGTGTTTTTCTTTGATAGTTAACTCACCGACTATCGAAGTTTTCAACCATTTTAACGTTGTTAATATGGAGAGACCAGTTGGATTATTATCCAAAGAACCACTCTGTATTGGCATAAGCGTTGCGAATCATATATGCCAAAGAAAATTGAAGACGGAGTAAAGTGCAAGGGCTGTTGTATAAATCTTAGATAACAATTGCCTAAGATGGTTGTACTGAATAGTGCCTTCGATTTGTCCAGTCCCAGGACGACCTGTATGGAAGAATGTATGATAGAGTATATTTAATAGATCGCGTAAGTTGATCTCTTCAAATGTATTTACGTTTGGTGGCGGAGGAACTCGTTTCTCTTAGCTGTATACCCATGGTATTTTTGGGGGAATCAATTTGTGATTTGGCGGGTATGACGATGTGACATTCAAAGTGAATAAACGTGTGATCCGTTAGAGATAAGCATGACCTCTAGCCTCACATCCGGAAATGACAGAAATCGGGCAGGCAGCATGACTATGTAGGTCGCACATATTTGGGTGTATAATCACCTGATCTAGAGTTTCATTTACTTCTAAAAATCTATTGTCGATGCTGTCCCATTCGGGAAACGGTTGTTGATCCCAACCGTTGGTGATATACATTCGATACACTCAAGCGAAATGAGTGGTCGGTCATGTGTGGCCGGGTTGCAAGATGTTCTTGTTGTACCCAGTGTATTCCTTTCTAGAGGTACACTAGCGAAAGGTGGTTCCATACCTTGTCATAGTTGGAAATCCATTACCAAATACGTGTTTGCGGTTTTGATTGTATACTATATATGTAGAATGTGAGATGAAAGCGTTTCTGCTAGATGATTATTATATTGTGGTTGATAGACATTGTTATAATATCAAAAGGTTTTTGATATGAAGATATTTTGGATTCTCATAAGGGAAAAACCCGTTATGTTATCCGGCGTGGTCTTATGGGATATCGTTTAACTGTTTTAAACTGTTTTACTCATACCAGTCCCGTGACTGACCCGGAGTTTATTTTGTTTTTGTTTTCCCTAAACTCTTGGGTGCCCAATTTTGTACGGGCAGTCAAGTAGTCAGGATTTTACAGATATACTTGAAGAGCTCGGAGCATGAGGCTTCAGGTGTAATAACCCGGAATTTTGGGGCCAATTTAAAAATTTTATTTTTGAAATTTTAATGGATTTTTAATATTTAAAATAGTTTATTTTAAATAATAACGACTATAAATTTATTTTAATTGAAGAGAAAATATAAGAATTTAATTTAATTCTAAAAGGAGTTTAAAACAGCGCTGTAGTTTGAAATTTTGAATTTGAACTTTAACTGAATATACAAGACTCATTTTAAATCAGTATTGAGCGAAACCAGAAATATTTGAATCTGTTTAACCATATCTTTCTAACGAATCTGAAAAACTAAAGTTTCACTTTATAATTCAAAAGTTATGCCCAGTTTAAAATTTAGAAAAGTCGCTGTAGAATTTATTTTTATTTTAATTAAATATATTAGCCTTAAAAATAGCCATTTTGCAAACGACCTCTGTTTTCGACGAAACCACTTTTGTTGGAACCGGAATGTCAAATTATTGCTAAGTTTAATTTTCCATAATTTTTCGAATCAATATGTGAGCGTGGCAGAGGAAAATGGGTTTTGTCAATTTCGGTCAATTTTAATCGACTTGAAAATAGTCATTTTTCAAACGATCTCAGAATTCGACAAAATTAGTCTTGTTAGAACCGGATCGCCAAAACAAAGCTAGAAATAATTTTTCCGTAATTTTTAGAGTCCGTATGTAGCCCCGGTAATTCAAAATGTACGTTTGAATTTAATAATTAAATGATTTACAGTTTAATTTAAAGAAAAACATATTGTAACAGCCGAACTGGGTTACGAAACATATTCCATTATGTCCGGGACGGGGGTTATTAACTAGGGGTGACACTCGTTGGGTTTGATTTGGATTTTGTATCAAAATACAGATAACTTTAGGAAATAAATAAATAAAAATAAAATACGTTACATATACTAGTATAAATACAGTAGTATACGCTAAACCCTAGGCCTCTAAACCTACAGCCGCCACTCAATTGAAACAATGGCCAGAACACACCAGATTTCCTCCCTCAATAATTATTAATCCGTTCAACAATTCTGACCATCTCCAACGAGTAAAAGGAAGAGCAAAGTGTGCTCTTGCACTTCAACGGCTATGATCATGTCTGGAGCTCAGAAGAGGCAGGATTTGGAGCACCAGTGGCCAACGTTTGGACGCCGTCCCTGGCGTTTGCAGGCGCGCAAGTGGGTCCCCTTTCTGGGTGAGGGTGGATTGAGGTGAGGGCTTCGGGGTGGCATCGATGGATCGTGGCCAGGGTGACTGTAGAGGGTGCGAACAGGAGCCCTAATCTATGGTGATGGGTTCAGTAAAACAACGGTGTCTAGAGAGCGTGTATACGAAGAAGAAGAATGAAAGGGGAACGACAATACTTAAGCTAAGTGTGGTGGATTAAATTTAATTATAATTAAATAATGATAACATAAAAACGACCATAACTTATCCATTTTTAATCAGAATCGTACGGTTCAAAGTGCGTTGGATTCGTATTTCTGATATCTACACGATGAAACCAAACAGATCTGGGACAGAGCAAATCGGGAATTGTGGAAAAATCAACTCTGAACTGTACAGAATTAATATCGATGTGAGAAATTCTCTTCTTTTTATATAATTATGATTTCTTAATCATGAAACGTATATAGAACTAATGTTGTTCTGTGGATTTTCATATGTGATTTGGTCGTTGATTGTGGTGTTGATTAGAAAGATAGTTAAAACAAAATTGTCATTTATGTTAAATTTGAATTACATATAATTGTCATTGTGTTAAATTTGAATTACATATAATTATCAATTGGGTTAATTTTGAATTGACAACTTATAATTATCATTTGTGTTAATTTTGAATTAACAACTTATAATTATCATTTGTGTTAATTTTGAATTGACAACATATAATTGCCATCCTTGTTTAAATTAGAATTGACAAAATATGAAGGTCATCTTTGTTTAACTAGAATTGACAAAATAAATTGTCAATTTTGATTAAATTAGATTTAACATGCCTTTTTCATTAGAAAATGTTATTAAAATAAAAATGCCATTTTCATTACAAAATGTTTATTAAATAAAAACAATCTTTTTATTTGAAATGTGTTATGCAAACATAATGACATTTTTGATTAGAAACATGTTATGTTAATAAAATCAACATTTTTATTTGAAATGTATTATGCATATAAAAATGACATTTTGATTTGAAAGTTGTTATATAAATAAAAACCACATTTTTGTTAGAAATGGGTTTTGCAAATTAAAATATCATTTTGTGTAAAACATGAATAGTGAAGAAAATATTATTTTGTGTAAAACACGATTAGTGAAGAAAAATATTGTTTTGTGTAAAACATGATTAGTGAGGAAAAATATCATTTTGTGTAAAACATGATTAGTGAAGAAAAATATCATATTTTGTTTATTTAATAAGATTAGACAAGAACTCACATTTTTGTTTATTTAAAAAGATTAGACAAAAACTTACATTTTTGTTCATTTAAAAAGATTGGACAAAATCATCACATTTTGTTTACATACAAGGATTAGATCAAATCATCACATTTTGATTACATTAAAAAAATTAGACAAATTTGTCATTTTGATTACATTAAAAGGATTAGACAAAAATTATCAGTTTTGGTCATTTTAAAAGAATGAATTGGAAATTTTCATTTTTGCAAATTAAATAGAATGAATTGAAAACATTCATTTTTGTCACATTAAAGAAAGAGTTAGAAAAGGACATTTTTGTCACATTAAAGAAAGAGTTAGAAAAGGACAATTTTGTCACATTAAAGAGAGAATTAGAAAAGGACATTTTTGTCACATTAAAAAAAAGAAATTAAAAATATTCATTTTTATGTATTTAAAAATGAATAGACCAAAACATACCTTTTTGGTCATTAAAAACAGTTTAACCCAAAATAGTCATTTTGGTCATTAAAAAGAGTTTAACCAAAATAGTCATTTTGGTCATTAAAAAGAGTTACACCAAAATATACATTTTTGGTCATTGAAAGGGATTACACAAAAGATTAGAAATAAAAGTTAATATTTTTATTGTTGATTAGTTAAAATAAAAAGATTAGAAATAAAAGTTAATATTTTTATTGTTGATTAGTTTAAATAAAAAATTAGAAATAAAAGTTGATATCTTTATTGTAGATTAGTTACAATAAAAAGATCATATGTTATAAATATGATATTAGCAATGGCTTGGAATATATGTCTGTGATGTTGAAATGTCTGATGTGTTAAATATAATGTTAGTATATTCAAACTGAATATTACACTTCCATTTACAAGTTACCCGACTTGTTTATGTGATTGGGACAATAATTTTCACACATCGCCCAAGTGCACAAATAATTTATTATTTGATTGTTGGATGAAACCCCACACGGGTGTTGGGATGATATCTGATCTACACTAGTCCCAATATTTAGTGTAGAATCCACTTTGGGTGTTATTTGGATGCTTGATAATTATTTATCATGATTATTGATTACATGCAATATATGGTTGTTGATTGAGTCACGTTCCAATAAAGAATATTCTAGAAAAAGTATATTTTAGAAAATATCTAAGAAAAGGAATATATTTTAGAAAATATATTTTTATTGAAATGAACTAGTTATCAACTAGAGTAAATCATTAAAATGAAGTTTTCCAATTTGTTAATATTTAATTGAAATTAAATTAAATAAATTAGATTTTGGGTTTGTCGTGAATAATGTCTTAAATAACACTGTTCTTAAACCCTGTATGAAAAGAATAATCTTTTATTTAGATTATTAAGGTTTTCGGTTATATTTAGAAATTGGAATAAAAAGGAATGTGAGTTGGGTTTATTGTGAACTGTGTTTTTAAGTGACATGTGTTCTTTAACCCAACTGACAGTAAAAATATGATTTGGAATTTATAAATCTTTTATTAAGATTTAAAGGGGAATTTTCCAAAAGCCAGGTTTTTCAATTTAATATATTAAATTGGAATTGAATGGAATTCGAATGAATAATAACCGAGTTAAGCTTCTGTAAAAGAAGACCGGTAATACATATGGAATTTGAAAGCCTTTGCCGTTATTCCATTTATATTATTGGTCGGATACAGAAATTTATATCGATTATATATTGATTAGATTTCTGTGAAGATTCCATATTTTATGGGAGATGATTATGGGTTTACCGTGAACTATGTTTTAAATGACATTAGTTCTTTAACCCAGTTAAAGATAAGATTAATTTCTTAAATTTAAATAATCATTGAATAATGATTTTTGATATTTAAATCCAAATTGGGGTTTTAATAAATCTTTAGAATAAAGATTTAAGAAGAAATATGAAGAATTTATCTTTGATAAGATAAGGTGAATATTTTATTTAAAAGAATATTCTGAATTGGAATGAGGCATTGGATGTGTTTTTATAGCGCTTGATGATTAAATTATAAAAATACGCGTGTTATTCGGAAAGACCGGGTTTAACCCATTCCGAATAATCACTACGACGATGAAGAGTCGAAGTTGAAGACGATGATTGAAGACCGACGATCTTCACATCGAATGTATGTGTTGCTAATGAGATCCATGATGGGAGTAGCTACCTTGAAGGGGCTTCAGTGGTAGCCGTCCAGACGTATTGTTGATTGTTCGGATATGCGAGGACCTCTCAGGTGTCTCCGGTTTCGTTCAGACCCAGAACGGACTTGTAGATGGATGCATGTCTGACATTGGATTTCATTCCACGTAAATTAAATTGATTTTTATTAATGTATATCTGATTGGTGGTGGAGAAATTATTCTCTGCTTAACACCCTGGAATATATTAATAGTGATTGATCGCATGGCGTGAATTGTCCATGTGGCACGCCAAGATGCAATTGATCAAGGCCTTTTGTTGAAAAGCAGGGCCTTGTGGGATGATCAAAGCATAGCCTATTTCGGCATAGCTTTGTGTATAGCGTGACTTCGTGAGCCTCACACCCCGGGATGAGTCAAAAACGGGATTAGGACAGCAGGGAGTGCACACGTTTCTTTCTAGCTAGGAGTAGGGTCAGTGCTTAAACTGGCTGACATTTTACTTATGTGGATGATGGATTTTGAGGCTCCTCTGATTTATAGGCCGTTAGTGGTCATATGGAGGTCCAAAGGGACAGAGAAGCGTGTGTTCAGGCATATCCAATCCACTACCGTTAGGTGGGGACCGGCCCTGAAGATCCAAGGGTTGCCCATAGGTGTGATCCTGAGGCATTTGCTAAAGTGTCTCGAATAGGAGAGGACGATCCCTAGCCTCGATTTCATGATTGAAAACCAACTTCCAATACGACACCATGCGGTTTTGATTGTAGAACTAGTATGGCGACATGATATATGGTACCCATGCCGTCTATGATTAATACATTATGATTGAAATTGTTTTTGAAAACATATATGCACTAATGATAATATCAAATCCGTTTTTACCGTATCAAGAATGTTGACCATTATAAGGTAAAACTCTATCCTCCGGTTTGCGTTGCATGGTGTGATGGGACTTGATTCTTATAATGGTTTCATTTTTCTAAAAAGCATTGCGTTGTTTAACGATTTACTTTATTTTATGCACTGGCGATCCGATGGATTAAACCCGTTCCGCTTTAGCGGCGTGGTCCTGTGATTAGCCTTATTATTAGATTAGTTAAGTTAGATTTCTTATACCAGTCCCATGACTGACCTGTAGTTTGTTTCACTCGCAAACTCGGGTGCCCATATTTTCCACACGGGCAGTCGAGTAGCTTTTTTGTAGATATATTTACAGGATCCTGGTTTACAGCTGAAGCAGTATTCGAAAAGCTCTGTATCCGTGTATTCCTTTCAGTTGTATATTTGTATTATTTTTCCGCTACTATTTAAATGTAATTTAAATCTCTGATATTATTGTATTTCTTTTGTGTAATAAGTATTCGTACTCTGGTATATTCTTGTACTCTGTTGTAATTGTTGTAACCAGCAATAAAAATGTTCTTCAGTTTATGTTCTGATGTGTGTTGTTCTCTAAGCAATCTAGGCTTTCCTTTACGGGGAAGTTTGGGTCGTCACATTAGGATTATATAGCTATAGTTATTTCCGCTGTGTTGCAAGTGTTGTACTCTGATAATGTTACTGTATACATATACTGATTTTATTTCATGGATATGTTATCTATTATATGTTGTTCGTTTTGCTGTGAGGTTCGTGTTACTCTGATGTTGTGTTCTTCTTCTTCTTCTATTCTAAGTTTGTACCTTATCTATTCTCACCCTCTAATTTCTTTCATTAACTTTCTGGTTATTTTCGATCCTTGGATATTCGATATGTGTTGTATATCGGATAACCAAGATCTCCTTTTTTCGGGTCGTTACAGTTGGTATTAGAGCTTAAGGTTAAGTTATTACCTTGGCTCTATGGCGTGACTCAGTAGAGATGGGGTTAGTAATGCCCTAGTTTGAGTTTGAGTGTATATATATGAGAGCGTATTTGTTATTCAATATAAGACTGTTTTATATTGTGGGGATTTATTTGTTGAGTTGTTTATGTGTTCTGGTCGATCAGTTTGATCCACTGTATCGGTAGGAGTTTATAAGCACTTGAATACGATGAACCGACATGGTATGTTTTGAAAAGAGGGTAAACGAAATAATTTTGCCCAAATTATATTTTGATGTAAAGGATTTATATTGGAATGATTATAATATATAGGATATACTGGTTGTTATTATAATTGAGTAAGATTATAAAAATCTGAAATGGTTATGTAAATAGCCAATAAGAATTCATATAAGTGAAATACGTGAAATGAAGTGAATTAAATCCGAAATTTAAATCAGAATTGAAACTTCAAACCCTGGAAATTTGGAAAAGTGTTGTAAATGGATTTGGAATAAATATATGAGAATTTTAAAATCTTGGGAGATTTTAAATTGTTTTGAGCATGGTATTTTGAAATATATTTCAAAGTGGAAATGTTTAGAAATGGTTTTGAAAGTGATATAGTTTTGAACTCACTTCGGTCGCTGGAAAATAAATTCCGATGTTGATCTGGACATCATCGGTGTTCATTTTCGAGTTGTAAGTGACGGATTATTACCAAAGAGATTGTTTTTGAAATTGTTTAGAAAAACAAGTTGTTTGAAATCCTAGAAAGGAAAGTTTGATTTTAAGAAAAGAAAAGCTGTTTAAAACTCCCAGGAATAGGCTGTGAATTAAAAACAAATTTAAATAAAAATTTGGGGAAATAAATTGGAATTGAATTGAAAAACCAATTAAGTGGAATTTTAATTGGATTAGAATGATATCGAGAAGATTGGATTTGTAAAATAGGGACTTGAAATAGAATCGGTTTGGTAAAATCAAGATTTGGAATCGAGAATAAAACTCGGGTTTGAAATGATATTTGGCTCGGATATAAGCGAATGGTTGTGTTGGAGATAAAACTGATTTGGAGTTTGATTGGCATGATATTGATATATGCTGAATTGATAGCAGATGTGAGGGAAATAACGATATTCCCGACAAAAAGGTACCAGTTTATATTATATATGGGTTTGAGATTTTTGATGAGCCAAATTGGCAAGCCGCTTGGCTGTTTGATTTTCTTTTGGGTTGGAGATGTCCCAGAGAGGCAAGTTGGAGGTTGACCTATTGACCAGTATAAAGGAGGTGCTGGAGAAATTTTTCATAAATTAGGGAGCTAGAAAATTTCAGAATTTTTGAAAATTTTCGATTATAAGAATTAATTAATATTTCAGTTGAAATAAATTGGTTCAGTTGAGACTGAGGCTAAAGAAGTGAACAAATAAGTCTAACCGGTCAATAGGGTTTGTTTTCTACCTTATCAATTTCGAGGACAAAATTATTTTAAGGGGGAAGAATGTAACGACCCGTATTTCAACGGGTAATAATTAATTTATTTAATTATTTAAATATCGATTCAGAGAGGTTAATGGTCGTTGAATTAAATAATGGCGAATATTTAATTAATATAATAATTAAATAATATATTTAATTCTGAAATAATCAGAAATAGTGAATTGTCAATATAACGTGAACTGGACAACTTAAAATATTTAATTCAGTTTAGAATTGAATTAGAATAACGAATAAAGTTAAGTAACGACAGTTTGAATGTATAATTATATTATAATTAAAATCGAGCTTGAAATGGCGCGGCAGTTCGTTATTTGGTGCTTTGAACTTCAACTGAATGTACAGGATTCGTTTTAAGACGGATTTCTGTGAAACAAGAAACGTTAGGAGGTGGTGAAGTATATTTTTCTAATTGAAAAGAAAATTCAGGATTTTGTCATGTAGATTTTGATTTATGTTCAGATCTAATTTTAGAAAAGTCGCTGTGGAATTCCATTATAATTTATAAAGGAATTATTTATATTTTAAAAAGGGATTTCATTATAAATCGAATATCGATTTAATCGGGATTTGAAATATCAAGTTAGAAATTCATATAGGAATATTCTGAAGCTGTACGATATTCCACTGTGAATATATACGATAATATTTATTTTTAAATATTAAATTTAATTATATTTAAATATATTTATATATTTAAATTTATTATTTAGAGCTTTAAAAATAGCCAGTTTTGCAAATGACCTCAGAATTCGACGAAACTAATTTTGTTGGATCCGCAATATTAAATTATTGCTAGATTTCAATTTCCATGATTTTTAAAGTCAGTATGTGGCCGTACGGGATTTTAATGTGAAGAACAATCAGTATTTTGATGGTTAAAAATACGTTGTGTGAGCAAACGGAGTCGGAATTTGACGAAACTAGTTTCGTTGGTTCCGCAATGTCGAACTCTAGCAGTATGTCTAGTTTGGTGATTTTTGGGTATCGTATGTAATCACAGGAATTTTTAAGGATAAATACAAGCAGCAATTCGATAAAGGTTTAATAAAATAATGAATATTCTTACCCTATATAAACCCCTTAACATCATTTAACCCTAGGTTATTCATTTCTCTTGGTCTAAATTTATCCGTCGTCACTCTTCTTTCTAAGTTCAGAGAAAAACGAAAGTTTGAAAATCCTCCACAAACTGAATAAATTCCTAAAAATCCTGAGACCAAATTCATTTGCATCCCCTATTCGTAAGCTTCCCGTCCATACCAGTATTTCCACACTCGACGTCAAATTGTGGGTCGTGATTTCTTCTACCTGGACCGAATCAAGTATGGAGCTGGATAGGAGATTGGGTAGGAGGAAGAATGGGGATTTGTGGATGATATCGGTAGTAGATACAGGTAGCCAGAGGTCGGAGTATTTCAACGATGACCGGTTTTGGCTAGGGCTTCGCATTTTGAGTTCAACGGGAAGGACTGTATGATGAATGAAGGCCGGACGAGGGAGAACCGAGCAGTAAAGGTAGTGGAGTATGGTGAGGAGTCTGTTTTGTTTTCTTGGATCTAAAAGGAAAGTATAAGAAGTGGATTTTCAAGCAATTTAGAAGTGGAGATGGCGATGTGATGGTCAGTGAAGGGATGACTGGGAGTGCGTGGTAAAGTGTTGGTGAAGGAGTGGTTCGAAACTTTAATTACCAGTAGCGGTTTGGAGTTTTGGTTTGGGAAAGGAGGGTGATGAATCGGTTGTTCTGTGTGGGATCCTGGAACCAGGGGTTTTTCCTTTTTGTTTTCTGATGTGCGAGTTGTTTCTGGTGGTGTTGAAAGGATGGAGGTGCAGTAATGAGAAGTATATGGTGGTTTACTTCTAGTGTTTGGATAAATATATAAATATTGGACGGTAAGGAGATTGGCATGTTCTTGAAGTTTGATACTAGGAATAAGAAGATGTTGAGCAACGACTTAAAGTGGTGATTAGTGGGTAAATATAATAATTTACGTGTTAATATATGTTAATGAAATTTATATTGCATATAACTTGTAAAAATCACAACTATTTCATACGATATCAGAATCTGACGAAACAAGAGACATTGGAACCGTCTCGACAAATACTGCAAATGGAACTGAATTGGAGTCCGTTACAATTTATTGCAAAATAAATTGTCCATCTGAATCAAAGACAGTTAATCGTTTTTAACGATAACTGTCCAATGTCAGTAAATCTCACTAACTCTGAACAGTTTATATTTTCATGTTGTATTTTTAGAACTGTTAAAAATTGTCTGATTGACTATGTGTTGACTGTTTGATTGAACTGCTAGTCAGTTAGTGGAAATTATATATATATATATATATATATATATATATATATATATAAACCGTTAAATCTATATACATTGGTTCTGTTAACAGAATATTTCATACTGAACAGAAAGTGATGTTTATTATATTGTGTAACATCTGTGGATGCAGGGAAACAGGTTGGAGGGGTCCAACTGGACTCCTCAATATTTATAATACTGTTCTGTTCATATATTGTAATATATGATCTGTTGTGGATTGTGTGTGTTTGGACGATATTGGCCATCGTGATTTGATATGGTAAATACCATAATACCGGAAGGTTATAAAAGGAATTTTCAAAACGAATATTGAAAATAAATTATTTATAAAATCAAAGGATTTTATAAAAGAGAAAAGATTTATAAAATCAAAGAAGATTTTATAAAAGGAATTTATTTATAAATGGAATATTTATAAATAGGAAATATTTTTAAGTGGAATTATAAAGAAAGGGAAATCTTTATAAATGGAATATTTATAAAAAAGGAAATATTTATAAAATCATAAGATTTTATAAATGAGATATTTATTTGTTAAATAAATAGGAGATATTAAAAGAATTATTTATTTAGTAAATAAATAGGATATTATAAATGAATTATTTATTTAGAAAATAAATAAAGATATACAAGGACATATTTGTGAAACAAATATGTGAGGTAATATTTGTAAACCATTTACAAATAAAATAGGACGGGAAATACTTGTAAAACATTTACAAATAGACAAAATGGAAATATTTATTTATAGGAAATAAATTGAATGTTGTAAAAGAAATATTTATTTGTTAAATAAATAGAAAAGATAAAAGAAATATTTATTTGTTAAATAAATAGAAAAGATAAAAGAAATATTTATTTGTTGAATAAATTGAATTGAAAAGGGAATAGTTATTTGTTAAGTAAACAAATCGAAAAGGAATGATAGAAAAGGAATAATTCAAAGGAGATAATCCAAAGGAGATAATTCAAAAGGAAATGATTCAAAGGAATTAATTCAAAAGAGTAAATCGAAATGAGTTAATCGAATATAGTTACTCGAATAGAGTTAAATCGAATATCAGTTATTCAAATAGAGTAATTAGTTAGAGTTAATCAGTTAGGGTTGACCAGTTAGACTTAATAAGTTAGGGTTGACCGGATAGAGTTAATCAGTTAGGGTTGATCAGTTAGAGTTAACCAGTTAGAGTTAATCAGTTAGTGTTGAACAATTAGGGTTAATCAGTTAGGGTTGACCACATATAGTTAATCAGTTATGGTTGACCGGTTAGAGTTAATCTGTTAGGGTTGATCAGTTAGAGTTAACCTGTTAGAGTTAATCAGTTAGGGTTGCAAGTTAGAGTTAACGAGTTAGAGTTAGAGTTAATCGGTTAGAGTTATTCAAATGGAGTTAATCGAGTAGAGTCATCGAATATCACTTATTCGAAGTAAAGTAATTGAATATTGTTTATTCGAGAAGAGTTATCGAATCTAGTTATTCGAAGGGAGGAGTTATCGAATATAGTTCATTTGAGAAGAGTTATCGAATCTAGTTATTTGAAGGGAGAAGTTATCGAATATAGTTTATTCGAGAAGAGTTATCGAATCCAGTTATTCGAAAGGAGTTATCGAATCTAGTTATTCGAACGGAGTTATCGAATCTAGTTATTCAAAAGGAGTTATCGAATATAGTCTATTCGAATAGAGTTAATGGTGTTATCGAACATAGTTTATTCGAATAGAGTTAAAGGAGTTATTGAATATAGTTTATTCGAAAGGAGTTAAGTGAAAAGAGTAAATCGATTAGAGTAAATTAAATAGAGTTAATCCAATAGAATTAATTGGTAAGAGTAAATTGATAAGAGTTAGTCGAATAGAGTTAATCGAATATAGTTTATTCGAAGAAAGGTTTTCGAATCTAGTTATTCGTAAGAAAGATTATCGAATATAGTTATTCGAAGGGAGGAGTTATCGAATAGAGAATATTCGAAAGAGAGTTACGTAAGGAAGTTTGTTAAAGGTTTAAAAGATAAACTTTGTCTATTCTGAAGTTAAAACGTTGTTCAGTTAAGGCCTGAGAGGTAATTATACCCCAACTTGATTGACTTCCCTCATAACTAAGGAATGGCTTAGGTTTGATGGTAAAGGATGGTTAAGTGAATTTAGTTAACAAGTGTAATGGTTTGAGTTGGCATCGCGATGGTTTGTTTAAAACATCTGTCTAAGTCCAATGTAGGAGCTTTGGAAATGTTTTCCAAATAAGAAATCAGAAATGTTTTCTAATATAGAAAACAAGAAATGGAAATGTTTTCCAGTGTTAATAACATATATTTTCTAAATTTAGAAAATAAGAAATGTTGAATATATGGAAACAAGAAATGACCAATGGAATAAATTAATGATAAATTAATTTAAAGGGTTAAAATTGAATGATGATTGATCGATCAAATTTCCATTTGGAAATAATATCGTTGTTTGCACACGTATTTTTCTTTGATAGTTAACTCACCGACTATCGAAGTTTTCGACCATTTTAACGTTGTTAATATGGAGAGACCGGTTGGATTATTATCCAAAGAAACACTATATATTGGCATAAGCGTTACGAATCATATATGCCAAAGAAAATTGAAGACGGAGTAAAGTGCAAGGGCTGTTGTATAAATCTTAGATAACAATTGCCTAAGATGGTTGTACTGAATAGTGCCTTCAGTTTGTCCAGTCCCAGGACGACCTGTATGGAAGAATGTCCGACAGAGTATATTTAATAGATCGCGTAAGTTGATCTCTTCAAACGTATTTAGGTTTGGTGGCGGAGGAATTCGTTTCTCTTAGCTGTATACCCGTGGTATTTTTGGGTAAATCAATTTGTGATTTGGCGGGTATGACGATGTACATTCAAAGTGAATAAACTTGTGATCTGTCAGAGATAAGCTTGGCCTCTAGCCACACATCCGGAAATGATAGAAATCGGGCAGGCAGCATGGCTATGTAGGTTGCACCTATTAGGGTGTATGATCACTTGATCTAGAGTTTCATTTACTTCTAAAAATCTATTGTCGATGTTGTCCCACTTGGGAAACGATTGTTGATCCCAACCGTTGGTGATATACATTCGATACACTCAAGCGAAATGAGTGGTCGGTCATGTGTGGCCGGGTTGCAAAATGTTCTTTTTGTACCCAGTGTATTCCTTTCTAGAGGTACACTAGCGAAAGGTGGTTCCATACCTTGTCATAGTTGGAAATCCATTACCAAATACGTGTTTGCGGTTTTGATTGTATACTATATATGTAGAACGTGAGATGAAAGCGTTTCTACTAGATGATTATTATATTGTGGTTGATAGACATTATTATAATATCAAAAGGCTTTTGATATGAAAATAGTTTGGATTCTCATAAGGGAAAAACCCGTTCTGTTATACGGCATGGTCTTATGAGATATCGTTTAACTGTTTTTAAACTATTTTACTCATACCAGTCCTATGACTGACCCGGAGTTTATTTTGTTTTGTTTTCCCTAAACTCTTGGGTTCCCAATTTTGTACGGGCAGTCAAGTTGTCAGGATTTTACAGATATTGTAACAACCCGTATTTTCAATAACCTGTAATAACATAAATCGAGGCAGAATTTAATTCTAAAATGGGAATCAAGGGAAACGGGCTATGCCATTGCGTTCGTCTCGGAAAAATACGCGAAATAGAGTCCGAGTTTTCGAAAATCGGAGTCCGTATGACCAAGATATGGCCTCGCGAAGTTTCACGAAAATTCCCAAATTAAAGTATACTTAATTAAGTGAAATGGGTTGTGTAGATATATATATATATATATATATATATTGATATATATATATATATATATATAATTGAAAATTTAATAAATAAATATGCAAAAATGCTCAAAACAGCGAATTGGGAGAGGGGAATAACCGAACCGGCCGATTTTTGAAGTCGACCCGAGCTCGCTGGGTCGACTAGGGGTTAATCCAGGGTGTTTGGCTGTCAACCCGTGGGCCGATTCGCTCAAGTGCAGATTTTGCATTTGAATGGTTCTCATGGTCCATCTTTAATCTAAAGGCCCTAGATGGTTCCTACACTTGACTTCTTCCCCAAGACATGCTTTGATGGCTTGGATTGAATCTAGGGTTAATCCTATGGCCTAAAACACTTGCCTAATCTATAAATAAGACCCTAACCTACCCTAATTCATTCATAATTAAACCTAGTGACTAAACTATGGCAAAATGCTAGCTCTCATGGCCTCCACTAATTTTATGAAGAGGGTTGCATACTAATCACTCTCTAATCAACTTCTAATCCCTTCTTAGCATCTTAATCTTCTTCATTTGGTGTTCAAAGTTGCTAGTTGTGAGTTTCTATCACTTTGATGATCTTTTGGTAAACTAATTAGATGAGATGTGATGAGATTTATGGTTTTGTATGTGGGTTAATGAGCTTTGAATCATATGATATGATGTTAGCATTAATCTTATGTTTATGCATGTTGAGTATGTAAGCTTATGCAAGTTTAATATGATGTATGTTATGTTTGCATGATGCTAAATATGCAAGTTGTGGGCTATGTAATCATATGCATGTTATGCAAGTTCATGGTAATATGCTATGCAAGTTACATGTATGTAAATATGCAAGTTACATGTTTGTTAATATGCAAGTTACATGTATGTAAATATGCAAGTTACATGTTTGTTAATATGCAAGTTACATGTTTGTTAATATGCAAGTTACATGTATGTAAATATGCAAGTTACATGTTTCTTTATATGCAAGTTACATGTTTGTTAATATGCGAGTTACATGTATGTAAATATGCAAGTTACATGTTTATTAATATGCAAGTTCATGATGACACATTATGCAAGTCTATAAGCTAATATGCAAGTTTGTTATGCAAAATGAATATGTAAGTTATGTGACATATTATATGCAAGTTATGTGACATGTTATGCAAGTTCATATGCAAGTTATGTGTTTGTTAATATGCAAGATGGCACCTTTGAAACATGTTCATTCATATGCAAGTTGACACCTTTTATATGTGTTATATCATGAACGAAATTACGTGGGAACGATGGGGTAATTAAATGCATAAGTTAATAAGATTGTGTGAAATTAATATAATTATGCATAACACAAAATAAATAAACATAGTATGGGAATTTGCCTATTTGGTTAGGTGTACCCATACTATGTGTTGGGAATTTACCTATTGAGTTAGGTCTACCCCATGGGAATTTACCTATTAAGTTAGGTCTACCCATGTTAAGAAAACTTGATTAATTAGGGATAATTAATATAAAATTATGAGGGTGATTAATTAGGTGTAATTAATTGACTAAGACACGAGGTTGGACTCAGTTGTAGCGTAAAACTGCCCGGACCCAACCGGCTTAACCAGTTGCTACAAATGTTAGCCCAATGTGAGAGGTCTTAGGCACAAACTAAATACGTAATTAATGTAAAGACACGAGGTTAGACTCTGTTATGACATAAGGCTGCCCGGACCCAACCGGCTTAACCAGCGGTCATAAAAGACAGTCTAATGTGAGAGGTCTTTACAAAGGTTACGTTCTTAATTAATTAATTAAGAAACACTTAACCACATTAGCATGTAGAGGGACATGAGGGGTTAAGTGGGTGCCTCGGGTGGCATGAGAAAATCTAGTGGTTGCCTTGGGTGGCAATAGAAAATACGATTAGAATACTTAACCAAAATGGAACATGTAATTAAAACATGATTAAAGGGTTAAGTGGGATATACTAGAAAAAGGGACAAGCTTAGGTGGGTAGCTTGTGGAGGCCCATTTCAACCAGTAACCCATACGTATCTTTGTGGGCTCGACCCATGTCGAGGACGGGACACGCATACTGGGCTTGACTGTAAGAGGCAAACGGGTTAGCGGTGGCAACGCAAGTCCAACGGGCTTCATATGCGTGAGTGGGCCCGGGCTGGTAGGTAAGCCGTTGTTGCATCGAGTAGATATAAGCCGTGCACCTTTAGTTCCATCCGGTTGCCACATTGGGGAATGATACACCCCACGGTGGGGCCAGCACGGGTATCTACGTTAGGGAGCCGATCGAATGGGAAGTAGTGTGTACACCTAGTGGATTGTAGGGCCCCGTGGCGCCTACTTGGTCACCTAGGGGTACGCAGGTACTAATTAGTAAATTTTATAAGTCCTTGGGTGGGATCAACCTTTAAGTTAGGAACGACTGGTGTGGTGCAGTTTAGTAATTTACCTTAGGGAGGGTAGATGCGTCTTTATCCTTTATCTTCGTTTAGTTGACTGCTTAGGGTAGCCATTCATCCCTATATGTTACCGTATATCAGTTTATGTCTTCTCTGGTTACTTTAACGATTGTATTGTTAAAGTTATAGGACTCGCTCAGACTTATGTCTGACCCCGTTGTTTTTATCTTTTTCCCAACCCTCAGGTCCTACGGTGGATCCTAGCAGTAGTGGAGCTTGATCGGATTGCTGTTCCAGTCTTTAGGAGCTTGGATAGATGTAAAGCTCCAGTTATCCAGTTATCTTTTCTTTTGTTTGGCTATTGTATGAGAGTGGGATTATGTACTTCTTTATTTTGATGGATATTGTACTTGACCTTTATTGTGGTTTTATGATGTAACCAGACATGTTTTACTTCCGCTGTTATGAGATGATGTTTTAAAATTTCAAGTACTATTTATATCTGTCTTGTTGTAATTTTTCTGTTCTATATTCACTAAAATACTCCACCGATGCTATGGCATTCCCTTAGTGAGTGATCATAGCGGGAGTGGGGTGTTACACGTGGTATCAGAGCTTAAGGTTACCAGAACAGATAAATTTTTTGAGAAAAACTACTTTCTAAGAGTATTTTTGAAGAAAGTATTTTTAAAAGCATGTCTTCTAAGAGAAAAAGTTTTTGAAAAAGAAAAGCATAATCCCCAATAGCCATATCTTTATCTTTCGGAATCTCCTTTTTGAATCTTTCCTCTTTCGTTTCAGCATGGCTGAAGATCTTAACATCCCGGAGGGTTTAGTTATACCACTATGGTATAGGAGGTTGCAAGAGGCTAGGGCCGCGGCTGCGGGTCCGGCCAATGCTACTACACCAGAGACAACCGCTCCTCCTCCTCAGCCTAGAGTGGATAATTTTGCTAAGGTTTGCAAGGAGTTCAAGGCTATAGGAGGAAAACCTTTTCTTGGTTCAGAGACTTTCGTAGAGGCTAGAGATTGGCTTAAGGAAGTGGAAGAGTTGCTAGATATCTTTGAAGTGGAAGAGGGAAAGAAAGTCAAGTTGGCGGCTTGGTTAATGAAGGGAGAGGCCTCATTCTGGTGGGAGGTCACTAATGGAGAACGCCCTGTTGACTCTTGGGCAGATTTTAAGCAAAGGTTTGGGGCTAAGTTTCTCTCAAGGGCGGAAGAGAATCTGTTTATGGAGAAGTTCTTGAATTTGAAGCAAGGGAATCTCACGGTGAAAGAATATGTCAACAAATTCAATCAATTAGCAAGGTTTGGCATAGAGTTGGTGAATACACCGGAGAAGAAGGCTTTGAGGTTCGTTAGAGGCTTGAACGAACCATTGCAAGGAATAGCTATGACTCACATTCCTATGGGGGCCACTTTTGAGAAGCTTGTCTACATGGCACTTATGCATGAGGATGATAAGAATTCTAAGGCACCAGAGAAAAAGGGGGATCAGAAGAAACCGCAACAGCAACAACAAGGCAAGGGCGGAAAAGGCAATGGTGACAAAAAGAAGACGAAGAAGAAGTGCTTCAATTGTGGAACACCAGGACACCTTAGTAAGGATTGTCGCAAAAAGAAGAAGACCGGTTGCTTTCATTGTGGTGAAGCAGGGCATCTTGTGAAAAACTGCCCAAAGAAGGGGCAGAAGACGGGGTCTACCTCAGGAGGCCAGGTGCAAGCTCTTATAGCACCACCTCAGTCAGGGGGGCAAGTTCAGGTTCTCTCAGTTCCACCGATTCAGCAGAGAGGTAGAACTATTTCCGTTGAAAGTCTGGTTTTTCTGTTTGATCATCCAGTTCGTACTTTGTTTGACTCTGGCGCATCGCATTCTTTTATCTCATCATCGTTAGTTGAGTCACTGCACTTAGACACCAGTCTAGTTGATGATCCCTTGGTTGTCTCAAACCCAATTGGGGGCTCCATATATCTGTCTATGATATGTTTGGGTTTGAAGATTTCTATACTTAGCGTTGAGTTTAGATGTGATGCTTTTGTATTGGGCTTCACGGGCTATGGGTTGATCTTGGGCATGGACTGGTTATCCAGTAATGGTGCCGTTCTTGATTGCGAAAGGAGAGTTGTCAGGCTCATGACCCGCTTGGGTAACACTCTCGAGATCTCTTGCAATCCCATGGAATCTGTTTTGCTAAGTTATCTTGAATCGCTCGATGCTTCGGTCGAGAGTTTGTGTTCTGTCAGAGTAGTCCGGGAATATCCGGATGTGTTTGAAGAAGTAAAGGGTTTGCCTCCGAAGCGGGAGATAGATTTCCGAATTTATTTGGTGGATAATGCCAAACCAGTGTCTTTGCCAGTACGCCACATGGCTCCTCGTGAGAGAAGAGAACTTCATAAGCAAGTAGGGGAGTTGCTTGAGAAGGGGTTCATAAGGCGAAGTATATCGGAGTGGGGAGCTCCAGTAGTGTTTGCCACGAAGGCGGATGGGTCCCTCAGACTTTGTGTGGATTATAGAGAACTTAATAAGCTCACGAAGAAGAATAGACACCCATTACCGAGGATAGATGATCTCTTTGATCAGTTGGTTGGCGCGTCAGTATTTTCGCAGATGGACTTAGCTACAGGGTTTCATCAGTTAAGAGTGCCGGAGGACAGTATAGAGAAGACTGCTTTCCGGACTCCGGATGGTTTTTATGAGTGGCTAGTGATGCCATTTGGGTTGACAAACGCCCCCGCATACTTTGTTGATCTCATGAGTAGAGTGTTCAGAGAGTATCTGAATAAGTTTGTAGTAGTTTTTGTGGATGACATCTTGGTCTTTTCCAAGAATGAAGAAGAGCATGCCTTACATCTCAAGGAAGTGTTGGAGACTCTTCGAGCGCATAGTCTTAAAGCTAAATTCTCTAAATGCCATTTTTGGAGAAGAGAAGTGCGATTCTTAGGGCATGTGGTCTCTAAGGAAGGGATAGCTGTGGATCCCGCAAAGATAGTATCTATCCAGGATTGGAAAGTTCCTAGAAATGCTACCGAGGTAAGAAGTTTCTTGGGGTTGGCAGGATATTATAGGAAGTTCATCAAAGACTTCGCGAAGATATCAGCCCCATTAACCCGCTTGACGAAAAAGAATCTGGTTTTCTCGTGGGATGTAGATTGTGATGATGCTTTCCGACGGTTAAAGAGAGCTTTGACCACCGCTCCAGTTTTAGTGCTCCCGGATGGGAGTAAGCCGTTTGTTGTTTATACCGATGCTTGTGGAACAGGATTAGGCGCAGTCTTGATGCAGGAGGGAAGGGTAATAGCCTATGGAGGGAGACAATTGAGAGTGCATGAGAAGAATTACCCTACCCATGATCTAGAGTTGGCCGCGATTGTTTTCGCACTTAAGTCTTGGCGCCATTATCTTCTTGGTGAGAGATTCGAGTTGTTCACCGACCATAAATCATTGAAGTACTTATTCTCTCAGAAGGATTTAAACTTAAGACAGCAAAGGTGGATGGAGTTCTTAGCATCCTATGATTTCGAGATAGCGTATACCCCTGGTAAGGGTAACGTGGTGGCAGACGCCTTAAGTAGAAAAAGGCTATCTTTGAGTCCATTGTTCGTGGAACGACGAAGCTTGGAGTTTCTTTCTTTGTTTGACTTCAGACCTTCTGTTGATTTTGTACCTGGTTTGTTGGCATCCTTGGAGGTTAGACCTACTCTTTTGAGACGGATTGGCGAGGCTCAGCGAGACGACCCACAGCTGGTTGTGTTGGTAGAGAAGCTTATAAGAGGGGAGTCGTCCAGCCATTTGGGTAGATACACCATAGATGATAAGGGATGGTTGCATAGAGACGGTAGACTTTGTGTACCGCAAGATGAGGGTTTGAAGAAGGCTATTTTGGATGATGCACATCGTTCAAGAATGACTATTCATCCCGGTGGAGACAAAATGTACCAAGACATGAAGAGAGTTTTCTTCTGGGCCGGTATGAAGAAAGATGTGGCCGAGTATGTGGCTAGATGCTTAGTGTGCCAACAAGTTAAAGTGGAGCAAAGGAAACCCGGTGGGTTGCTACACCCATTGGAAGTTCCACAGTGGAAGTGGGATAGTGTCTCGATGGATTTCATCGACGGGTTACCGAGATCGAGGAAGGGCAATACGGGAATTTGGGTTGTGGTAGACAGACTTACCAAGAGTGCCCATTTTATACCCGTAAAGAGTAAGAGGACCGCTCCATGGCTTGCTTCAGTCTATGTTAGAGAGATTGTTAGATTGCATGGTGTACCATCCAGCATTGTGAGTGATCGAGATCCTATTTTCACTAGTGAGTTTTGGAGAAGTTTGCAAGAGGCGGTAGGGACTCAGTTGTGTTTGAGCACCGCATATCATCCTCAGACGGACGGTCAGACTGAGAGGGTGAACCGTATCTTAGAAGATCTTTTGAGGCTTTGTATCTTGGATTTTGGAGGTACATGGGAAGAACATCTTCCTTTGGTGGAGTTCGCATATAATAACAGCTTTCAGTCCAGTATTGGTATGGCTCCTTTCGAAGCTCTTTATGGAAGGCCTTGTCGATCTCCTACATGTTGGTGGGAATCTACGGATAAGATCTTGCTTGGGCCGGATATGGTTAGAGAGACTTCAGAGAAGATTGATTTAATTCGAAAAAGGATGAAAGCAGCGCAAGATAGACAGAAATCTTATGCGGATCGGAGAAGGACGGATCTTGAGTTTGAGGTTGGGGACATGGTTTTTGTCAAAGTATCTCCATTGAGAAATGTTGTTCGCTTTGGGTCCGTAGGGAAGTTAGCACCGAGATTTGTTGGGCCGTTTCCTATTAAGGAAAGGATTGGACGGATGGCATATAGGGTGGAGTTGCCCGACAGACTTAGTGGTGTTCATGATGTATTCCATGTATCACATTTGAGGAAGTGCTTACATGAGACCGCGGAGGTGGTAGAGCCGAGCTTGCTTAGAGATGTAGAGGTAGAGCGTGATGCGACGATTCGACGAGCTCCTACTCGCATCCTTGGGTCAGAAACTAGGAAGTTGAGGAACAGAGAAGTTCAGCTAGTTAAAGTGCAATGGGGAGATGACGAAAGCAATGCTACTTGGGAGACGGAAGCAAAGATGCGTTCTTTGTATCCATTTCTTTTTGAGAGTATGTCTTTTAACTTCTCCTTTATTGCTTGTCTAGTACTTATCTTATCTTTAGTATATCCTCTCGCTAATACCTATGACCTTTAGATAGGGTAAAACCTATGGTTGAAACATGTGTTTGAAACATGTTATGGTTGATGGATGCATATGGATGCAATTGTTTGCTAGTGGTTGCTCGTGGATGCATATACACACACATTAGGCACTAGATCGGCTCAGTCACTTCATGTTGCATATTGCATAAATGGATGTGGTAGTTAGATTGATGGATGTATCATGGCTGTGTTATCATATGGATGATGCATTTTTGTGTATGGTTGTGCACGCATGTAGAAATTTGTATGTGTCAATAGGGTTTCGCATACATATTGGATGCATGGCACTATCATGGTTTGCATTAAGGAGGTTTACTGTATCAGTAACCGCCTGATTTTCGCATTAGGTAAGTACATATACACACACTTTTGCATATATCCATCCAGCATTTAGAATCTTGTAAGGACAATGATTGCTCGTGGATGATGCTTTGAGTAGATGGATGATTGGATGGTAGGATACGTTCTTCCTAACTTGAAGATTTCGGGGACGAAATCCTTTAAGGAGGGGAGAATGTAACAACCCGTATTTTCAATAACCTGTAATAACATAAATCGAGGCAGAATTTAATTCTAAAATGGGAATCAAGGGAAACGGGCTATGCCATTGCGTTCGTCTCGGAAAAATACGCGAAATAGAGTCCGAGTTTTCGAAAATCGGAGTCCGTATGACCAAGATATGGCCTCGCGAAGTTTCACGAAAATTCCCAAATTAAAGTATACTTAATTAAGTGAAATGGGTTGTGTAGATATATATATATATATATATTGATATATATATATATATATATAATTGAAAATTTAATAAATAAATATGCAAAAATGCTCAAAACAGCGAATTGGGAGAGGGGAATAACCGAACCGGCCGATTTTTGAAGTCGACCCGAGCCCGCTGGGTCGACTAGGGGTTAATCCAGGGTGTTTGGCTGTCAACCCGTGGGCCGATTCGCTCAAGTGCAGATTTTGCATTTGAATGGTTCTCATGGTCCATCTTTAATCTAAAGGCCCTAGATGGTTCCTACACTTGACTTCTTCCCCAAGACATGCTTTGATGGCTTGGATTGAATCTAGGGTTAATCCTATGGCCTAAAACACTTGCCTAATCTATAAATAAGACCCTAACCTACCCTAATTCATTCATAATTAAACCTAGTGACTAAACTATGGCAAAATGCTAGCTCTCATGGCCTCCACTAATTTTATGAAGAGGGTTGCATACTAATCACTCTCTAATCAACTTCTAATCCCTTCTTAGCATCTTAATCTTCTTCATTTGGTGTTCAAAGTTGCTAGTTGTGAGTTTCTATCACTTTGATGATCTTTTGGTAAACTAATTAGATGAGATGTGATGAGATTTATGGTTTTGTATGTGGGTTAATGAGCTTTGAATCATATGATATGATGTTAGCATTAATCTTATGTTTATGCATGTTGAGTATGTAAGCTTATGCAAGTTTAATATGATGTATGTTATGTTTGCATGATGCTAAATATGCAAGTTGTGGGCTATGTAATCATATGCATGTTATGCAAGTTCATGGTAATATGCTATGCAAGTTACATGTATGTAAATATGCAAGTTACATGTTTGTTAATATGCAAGTTACATGTATGTAAATATGCAAGTTACATGTTTGTTAATATGCAAGTTACATGTTTGTTAATATGCAAGTTACATGTATGTAAATATGCAAGTTACATGTTTCTTTATATGCAAGTTACATGTTTGTTAATATGCGAGTTACATGTATGTAAATATGCAAGTTACATGTTTATTAATATGCAAGTTCATGATGACACATTATGCAAGTCTATAAGCTAATATGCAAGTTTGTTATGCAAAATGAATATGTAAGTTATGTGACATATTATATGCAAGTTATGTGACATGTTATGCAAGTTCATATGCAAGTTATGTGTTTGTTAATATGCAAGATGGCACCTTTGAAACATGTTCATTCATATGCAAGTTGACACCTTTTATATGTGTTATATCATGAACGAAATTACGTGGGAACGATGGGGTAATTAAATGCATAAGTTAATAAGATTGTGTGAAATTAATATAATTATGCATAACACAAAATAAATAAACATAGTATGGGAATTTGCCTATTTGGTTAGGTGTACCCATACTATGTGTTGGGAATTTACCTATTGAGTTAGGTCTACCCCATGGGAATTTACCTATTAAGTTAGGTCTACCCATGTTAAGAAAACTTGATTAATTAGGGATAATTAATATAAAATTATGAGGGTGATTAATTAGGTGTAATTAATTGACTAAGACACGAGGTTGGACTCAGTTGTAGCGTAAAACTGCCCGGACCCAACCGGCTTAACCAGTTGCTACAAATGTTAGCCCAATGTGAGAGGTCTTAGGCACAAACTAAATACGTAATTAATGTAAAGACACGAGGTTAGACTCTGTTATGACATAAGGCTGCCCGGACCCAACCGGCTTAACCAGCGGTCATAAAAGACAGTCTAATGTGAGAGGTCTTTACAAAGGTTACGTTCTTAATTAATTAATTAAGAAACACTTAACCACATTAGCATGTAGAGGGACATGAGGGGTTAAGTGGGTGCCTCGGGTGGCATGAGAAAATCTAGTGGTTGCCTTGGGTGGCAATAGAAAATACGATTAGAATACTTAACCAAAATGGAACATGTAATTAAAACATGATTAAAGGGTTAAGTGGGATATACTAGAAAAAGGGACAAGCTTAGGTGGGTAGCTTGTGGAGGCCCATTTCAACCAGTAACCCATACGTATCTTTGTGGGCTCGACCCATGTCGAGGACGGGACACGCATACTGGGCTTGACTGTAAGAGGCAAACGGGTTAGCGGTGGCAACGCAAGTCCAACGGGCTTCATATGCGTGAGTGGGCCCGGGCTGGTAGGTAAGCCGTTGTTGCATCGAGTAGATATAAGCCGTGCACCTTTAGTTCCATCCGGTTGCCACATTGGGGAATGATACACCCCACGGTGGGGCCAGCACGGGTATCTACGTTAGGGAGCCGATCGAATGGGAAGTAGTGTGTACATCTAGTGGATTGTAGGGCCCCGTGGCGCCTACTTGGTCACCTAGGGGTACGCAGGTACTAATTAGTAAATTTTATAAGTCCTTGGGTGGGATCAACCTTTAAGTTAGGAACGACTGGTGTGGTGCAGTTTAGTAATTTACCTTAGGGAGGGTAGATGCGTCTTTATCCTTTATCTTCGTTTAGTTGACTGCTTAGGGTAGCCATTCATCCCTATATGTTACCGTATATCAGTTTATGTCTTCTCTGGTTACTTTAACGATTGTATTGTTAAAGTTATAGGACTCGCTCAGACTTATGTCTGACCCCGTTGTTTTTATCTTTTTCCCAACCCTCAGGTCCTACGGTGGATCCTAGCAGTAGTGGAGCTTGATCGGATTGCTGTTCCAGTCTTTAGGAGCTTGGATAGATGTAAAGCTCCAGTTATCCAGTTATCTTTTCTTTTGTTTGGCTATTGTATGAGAGTGGGATTATGTACTTCTTTATTTTGATGGATATTGTACTTGACCTTTATTGTGGTTTTATGATGTAACCAGACATGTTTTACTTCCGCTGTTATGAGATGATGTTTTAAAATTTCAAGTACTATTTATATCTGTCTTGTTGTAATTTTTCTGTTCTATATTCACTAAAATACTCCACCGATGCTATGGCATTCCCTTAGTGAGTGATCATAGCGGGAGTGGGGTGTTACAGATATACTTGAAGAGCTTGGAGCAGGAGGCTTCAGGATTATATAGCTATAGTTATTTCCGCTGTGTTGTAAGTGTTGTACTCTGATAATGTTACTGTATACATATACTGATTTTATTTCAAGGATATGTTATCTATTATATGTTGTTCGTTTCACTGTGAGGTTCGTGTTACTCTGATGTTGTCTTCTTCTTCTTCTTCTTCTTCTATTCTAAGTTTCTACTTATCTATTCTCACCCTCTAATTTCTTTCATTAACTTTCTGGTTATTTTCGATCCTTGGATGTTCGATATGTGTTGTATATCGGATAACCAAAATCGCCTTTTTTCGGGTCGTTACATAAAGATAAATTCTTTAAATTTATTCTTTAATCTTCGTTTGGATATCAATTCAATCTAATTAAAGATGCACTAAAACTCCACTTGGTTTTAATCTTCCCAAAAATCAATATTAACGATTGTTTAACTTGGGAAATCATATCATGTCTTTAACTGGGTTAAAGAACCAATGTCATTTAAAACACGGTTCACGATAAACCCAAAATCACATTCCATTCCATCAGGCTTTAACCGTAAATTAGCAAGTAAACAACTCCCTAAGTATTAACCCCGAAGGCCGAAACCAACATCAGATCAATACCCAAGAAACCATTCAACTTAACTAATCTCTAGTTAGTTTCTGATTTGCTTAACTCCATCGGGTCTAAGAACGATATTATTAGAGATACCATTCACGTTAACCCAAAATCTTATTCTTATCTTTAACTGGGTTAAAGAACCAATGTCATTTAAAACACGGTTCACGATAAACCCAAAATTGTAACGCCCTGTAATTTTAAAATGTGACATAAGAGATAATTAAAGAATAATTAATTATTAAAAGAAGAATTGGGTGAAATGGGTTACGCCATTGTGTTCATCTCGGAATTCTGCATGAGATAGAGTCCGATTTTGCGTAAAACAGATACCGTATGAAGGAGATATGGACGAACGAAGTTAGGCAGAAAAACTGGAAATATACCAGAATGCATCGGCGCACCTGTGAAGTGCGCCAGTACAAAAATGCACTGGCGCACCTGCCAAGTGCACCCATACAGAGGGCAGTCCAGCACAGCATTCTGGAGTGTTCTGTGACGACGTGTCTTCTTCTGATTTGCGGGATGACCTGTCTTCGAGCTGTGTGGTTCTGATGATCTCCTAGTTCATCTAAAGGCTCAAATTGATCCTAGACATCTATATATACATCTCCAAACCTAAACCCTAATTCATATCAATTCCTTATGACGCATCTATGCAGCTGAACTCTCACTTCTCTTAGCCGCCGCCTCGAAAACCTAAATCATATTAGAAGTACTTCATCAACGATCAACTTTGAAGATTAATCAACATCAAATTAGAGTTTCTGCAACAACAATGATTCAATTATCTTTTCTAATCCTAGCAATGTAAGTCTATGTTATTTTCAGATCTGAATACCTTATTGTAATCTTGACATGTAATAAAATGAATCGAAGTCTACGCCAGATTGTAAGATAATATTTTTAAATTTATCTCTATCCTTCTATTGAATCTATGATTTTACATGCCTAAGAAGTTATTATATTAATTCAATCATGCCTATCTTTGTTGAACGTCGGATATATAATCCTTTTAGGTTCATGATGTTATTCATATCCGATTTATATGTCTACGAGGTAATTTCTATCAGTTTATTTCAGATCTATCTTTGTTATACCCCAATTCTAATGGATCTGTAATCCTCTTAGATCCATAATGTTATATTTGATAGATCTATCATTATAATGCATGTTTTTATGCCTACTCTCATTTATGTTACTTCTTCCTTCCCTCTTTATTTTATGAATCTAGATTAACCTATAATCTAGACTAAATCTTATTATACGTGCGATTGGAATGCGGGGATATTGAGGAATAATCTATTTGGTAATAATGGAACATAATTTGTAACTTGTGATTTGGGGCACAATTGTTATTGTTGCAAACTTGGGGTAAATTGGAATATTAAATCTAGATTGGGCGGAAACTGTAAATTGGAATATTAAATCTAGGTTGGGCATGACTATTGGTTGGGACGCCAAGCATAATGTATATTGTGATCTTGGGGCATGACTATTATTGCAAATTTGGGAAGATTGGGCGTAATCTATTTTGAGTAATAACTTGTAATTGAATTTGTTGGGCATAACTTAGGAATCGGAACATAACTAGTTTGTGAATTTGGGATAATTAGCATATAAAATCTAGACTTGGATATGTATGGTAAAAATGTAAATTAGCTAAAGATGAACGTGCCTAACCCGAGGTTAGATTGAGTTGCGGTGTAAGACTGCCCGGAACCGCCCGGCACATCCAGCGACTGCAACAATATAGATATAATGTGAGAGGTTAGCACATTAAGCCTAAAACCCGAGGTCAGAATGAGATTATAGTAGAAGTCTGCCCGAAACCGCCTGGCACATCCATCAATCGCCAACAACAGTTCTAATGTGAGAGGTTGAGGCATTAATGAATGAATTAATGCTAATAAACGGACATGCTAAGAATGGTAGGGTTAAGTTAACACAAGAAGGCAACACTTAACCAATGTAACATGACAAGTGGTAGGGTTAAGTAACACAAGAGGGCAACACTTAACCAATGTAACATGACAAGTGGTAGGGTTAAGTAACACAAGAGGGCAACACTTAACCAATGTAACATGACAAGTCGTAGGGTTAAGTAACACAAGAGGGTAACACTTAACCAATGTAACATGACAAGTGGTAGGTTTAAGTTAAAACTTAACCAATGAACGAGTGGGGTTAAGTTAATGGGAAACACATAACCAATATAACATGATGAACGAATGGGGTTAAGCTAAGGGGAAACACTTAACCAATATAATATGATGAATGAACAAGGTTAAGTTAATAGAAAACACTTAACCAATTACAACATGATGAATGAGAAGGGTTAAGTTAATGAGAAACACTTAACCAACATACATGGCATGTGGATGGGTTAAGTTAACTTGAATGGATGGATAACACTTAGCCAATTTGGGGGGTATACGAACAGACCCTAGAAACCCCTAGTAACGGGGACCCATTTCAGCAGTAACCCACATAGTTGTATCACGGTATCCTGAAACTAGGCAGGGTGGGGCACGATTACTGGGCTGATTATAAGCAGTTAAAATAGCGGTAGGTGGTCCAGCAGTGTAGGTTCCAGCTGAGTATGGGCGTGCACGTACTCCGGAGTGGCTAAAGCAGGAACTAGGCATCAGTAGTATACACTGTGCATCTAGAATTTGTGTTGGGTTGCTATCATAGGAATTAATACAGCTTATGGTGGGACCAGCACAGGGTATCTACACGGTAGAGAGGGCCGATTGGCACAGACACAAGGAAAATTAATACAACTAGGGAGCCGATCGATAAGGTAGTAAGGGTACATCTAACATCTTCATGGCAATTAGGCTGGTTGAGGTAAGATCCTCATAATAGATGTACACCTGAAGGCTACCAAAATTGCGGGGTTGGGATCTCCTTATTTTATAACACAGGATACTGGTTGGGAAACTAGTAGGGGATAGAATCCTTTTCACAGGATACTAGTTGGGACACTAGTAGGGAATACGAATCATTCTATAAAAGACACTAGTTAGGATGCTAGTTGGGTGGTGCAGAGAAAATAGGAAATCAGAGAAAGAACCGAAGAACATTCAGTGTATCTTACCTTGTCATATCTAACGATCATCATTTGTTGTCTTGCTATGCTTACTATCATGTTTATGGTCTGGTATCCAGTTTATTCATGTTATGATGCTTTTACCTATATACATGTTGAAAGTCACTGAACTTACCAGGCTTTATGTCTGACTCTGTTTTGTTTCGCTCTCTTTTCTTCCATTCCCCCCAGGTTCACAGGGAGAGAATATTATCACTTAGCTCAGTTTTCTTTCCAAGCTCGAAGATAGTTGATGTATTGCTTGGGACTGTCTTTTCCACTGCTATGGATGGCTCATGTTTTATTAGGGAATATCATTGTCATTTTATGCTTATTTATTTTGTTAAACAAGACAGATGCTTTGTTGTAATGGGTAAGGGTGTTTTGGTGTTGTAAAACAATCTTTGTACAAGCTGTTTTACCAAGCTGTTGTTTTATCAATGAAGTAAAGTTTTATATATTTTCCGCTATTTAAAATTTTGTCTGTTTTGTAATTTATCTGTTCTATACACTTAGGACTCTCCACTGAAGTTAATGCATTCCCTTTGTGAGTGACCTTAATGGAGGTGGGGTGTTACACGTGGTATCAGAGCTAAAGGTTACCAGAACAGATAAATGATTTTTCAAAAGCATATTTTAAAAGGGATGATTTCTAAAACATGTTTTATACAAGCATTTTTCAATAGAAAAGTATTGTTTTTAAAAAGCATATTCCCTAAAGTCATATGCACTATCTTTCGATTCTCTATTTGAATATCTTCTTCCTTTCTTTTCGCCATAGTTTCGTAGGCATACGACATATGTCGAGGGCGAAGTAGTGCCCAACCTCCATCTGTAGCCGCAGTAGTTTCACCTGCGGCTAATTTTCTTTCAAGCCTTGTAGGTTTCCGTGCGATGGAGGTAGTTTCGAGGAACTTGTCAACAAGCTACACAAGGATAGTAAGAATAAGAATAAGGGAGTTTCGGCTAAGGAGCACAAGCCCAAGGATAAGAAGCTTGTTGATATGGCTTAATCGACACAGAAGGAGAAAGGTGAAAAGAAAGAGGCCAAAGTGGAAGAATCACAAACAAGGGATTGGAATATAAGAAGAGTGGAAGAAATAATAGATCCCGCGACAAGAGGGAGTGTCTTTTCTATGGTATAGTGAGTCATTTAATTATAGGAAGAAGAAGGCAGGTTGTTGTTTTCAGTATGGTGGAGCAGGGTATCTTATCAAGGATTGCACCAAGGACAAGGATAAGAGCAAAGGGCATGATCTTCTAGAGGGAAACTGCATGCTTTCACTGCTAGTGTACCTAAGAGAGGTAGGAACATTTCTGTTGAAAGTTTAGTTTTTCTTTTCAATCATCCTGTTAGAACTTTGTTCAATTCTAGCGCTTCACATTCTTTTCTATCTGCTTCCATAGTTGGGTCTTTGCACCTTAGTACTTGTATAGTAGAAGATCCCATTATTGTCTCAAATCCAATTGATGGTTCGGCTCATTTATCTGTGATTTGTTTGGATTGGGGAATGTTTATACTAAGCATTGAGTTTAGATATAATGCTTACGTTTTCGTTTCATGGGCTATGGGTTGATTCTAGGGATGGATTGGTTATCCAGTAACGGTGCCATTCTCAATTGTGAAAGGAGGGTAGTTAGACTTTTGACTTGCCTCGGTAATACCCTCGAAATCTCGTGTAACCCTAAGGGTTCTGTCATGCTTAGTTACCTAGAATCTCTTGATGCATCTATTGATAATTTGCAATTCGTTCAAGTAGTCTTTGATGAAGTAAAGGGTTTGACCCCAAAACGCGAAATAGATTTCCGCATATACTTGGTGGATAACGCCAAACCAGTTGCATTACCCGTAGGACACATGGCTCCTAGGGAGAGGAAGGAGCTCAGCGAGCAAATTAAAAAGTTTCTTGAAAAGGGGTTCATAAGGCGGATTATTTCTGAATGGGGTGCTCCTATAGTGTTCGCAACCAAAGCGGATGGTTCACTTCGCCTATGCGTGGATTATAGAGAATTAAAAAAGCTGACTAAGAAAAATAGGCACCCACTTCCAAGAATAGATGATTTGTTTGACCAGCTTGTAGGTGCATCTGTTTTCTCCCAACTAGATTTGGCTAATGGGTTCAATCAACTGAGGACAGTATAGACAAGACTGCTTTTAGGACCCCTGACGGTTTCTTTAAGTGGCTCGTCATGCCTTTCGGTTGGACGAATGCGCCCGCTTATTTTGTTGACTTGATGAGTAGGGTGTTTAGGGAGTTCCTTAATAAGTTTGTAGTAGTCTTCATGGACGATATCTTGATTTTCTCAAAGAACGAGGAAGAACATGCTTTGCATTTAAGAGAAGTCATGGATACACTTCAAGCACATCAACTTAAGGCGAAGTTCTCCAAAATGTCATTTTTGGAGAGAAGAAGTAAGGTTTTCTAGGACATGTAGTGTCCAAAGAAGGGATAGCAATAGATCCCGCAAAAGTAGTTGTGATGCAAGACTGGAAGGTCCCAAGGAATGCAATAGAAGTAAGAAGCTTTCTTGGACTAGAGGACTAATATAGGAAGTTCACTAAGGACTTTGCGAAGGTATTAGTCCCACTTACTGTATAAACGAAGAAGAATCTAACCATTTCTCGGGATATTGATTGTGATGTCGCTTTCCAACGATCGAAGAGGACTCTTACAACGGCCCCAGTTTTGACTTTTACCTTACGGTAGTAAAAGGTTTACGATATATATGGGTGCATGCCGCACGGTACCAGGCGACATTTTGATGTTAGAAGGAAGGGTAAGGTCGTAGCGGATGCCTTAAGAAGAAGAAGGTTGACTTCGAGTCCTCTTTATGTGAAAAGAAAAAGTTCGAAATACATATCAACCCTTGATTTTAAAACCTTCGGTTAAGTTAGTAGTTGGCATCACTAGGAGTAAGACCTACGATTTTGGATCAAATAGGGACTTCCCAAAGAAAAGACTCTCAGATAGTTGACGCAATAGATAAGTTAAGTAGAGAAGAGACCTCTAATCACCTTGATAAATACACTTGGTAACATGGTTAGCATCTGTTTATTTTCAAGGGATAGTTCTTCTACATGAAATACCCTTTATTGAATTTTGAATACCCTTTGAGGAAATGTTAGCATGACAGAGCAGAAGTTGTAGTCCTATGTATACTAGAAGGAGAAGAGGTGGAACGAGAGGCGACAGTGTAATGAGTTCCAACTCATATTTTGGAAACTGAAATTAAGAAGCTACAATGGGGTGAAGCTCAAGAAGATGCGACTTAGAAGGCTGAAGACTAGATACGCGCATCATACCCTTTTTGAGGGTATATCCTTGATCTCTCTTTTTTCTGTAAAGTTTATTTGCATGCTAGTCTTTATCTTTTAAGTATATCCTCTCAGTTCTATCCTCGATGCTTAGGTAGAAGCCAATGGATGTAAACATGTGTTTGAGACATGTTATGTTTGGTGGATGCAAGTGGATGTAAGTGTTTTCTAGTGGTTGCTCGTGGATGCATATACACACACATTAGGCACTAGATCGGCTCAGTCACTTCCATATTGCATATGAATGTATGGTTGTGCACTCATATAGAAATGATATGTATCGATAGGG